>CM056958.1:19882243-20426461 GCA_029856935.1 Cyclocarya paliurus
AAGGGAACTGACTGGTGCTGTGGATCTCATAAGTCACTACAAATTGTTTGCCACATCATGATTTTTTCTGCAAGAGATCACTTCCTTCGTCAATTTCAGACACACATTATCTCCATGATGTTGTTGGAGACACAGATATCAGAAAAGGAGAAGGGATGCAATTGGATCAACTTATTCAGAACACATCCTATTCCAGAGATACTAATGCACGAATTACGGCCATTTGACCTGGATATTCTAAGAGAAGCCTTTCAGTTAAGGGAAGCTGCTCCTGTTGATTTGCCTCTTGTAAGAAATCCACTGCTTTGAAATGTTTATGTTGATTAAGTTTGTTTCTTATATTTGGATGGGAATTTCTGTCATATGAATTGGTTCCCAAAGGTAACATGGTCCTTCGCTTCCTTCTCTGGACTGGTTACCTGTCTGTCTGTCTCTCCCTGTTAAATGCTGATCTTATTTTTTTTTACTTTAGGCAGAGAAGGGGATCCCTACTATTGTAGGGAAATCTAAAAGTGAATCCAAGGACAAGGACAGGAAGCATAAAAAGCGCAAAGATAGAGGTAAGGATAATGATAAAGAGCATAAGAAGCGCAAGCACCGGCATAAAGACCGAAATAAAGATAAAGACAGGGAGAAGAAGAAGGATAGAAGTGGGCATCATGACTCCAGTGCCGATCACTCAAAGAAACACCATGAAAAGGTTGGAACACTCTTATTACTACTTTGTCTTCTGAGGCACTTGGGAAGTTTTGAGAATAATGGGATTTGGTTTGGTGAAAATATTTGATTAACATTCTGCCTATTTTACTTTGTACATATAGTCGATAAGTCTTTTTTTAACTTTCAAATGGTATTTTCTCCCATGGTAAGGTATATAGCAACAATTCACTCTTAACTATGAGGTCATTTCAATACTTGGGCTATGCCTATTCAATATTAATAAAATATTTTATTACTTCTCAAAAGAAAAACTATGAGGTCATTTCAACGTCTCTAAATTATTTTGCAATCAACATCTTCATTCAAGATTAATTCATAATATCTATTTCATGCCCAAGGAATGTTAAAATTACCAGATTAATAGGTTGGGGTGGAATTGACATTGCAAATTTATCTGTGAACTTATCTGGTAATTCTGACAGGGTAATGAACTCCAGCTACTACTAATCTAGTAGTTTTGCACCAACTTCACATATAAAAAAAAAAATTAAAAAAAAAATTTCACTAAGTTAGGCAGTGACATAGACATTTTTAAATGAATGTGGAATTTGGTGTTGAATGCAAAATGTTGTAATTAAGTGGAATGGTGCAATTAATTCCATAGTTTTTGATGGATAGCTTGCTTATAAAAAAAGGTTTTGGATAGATAGCTGCAATTAACTCATGTAATTCAGTTTTCTAATGCATTCTGATACATGAGACTTTTTACTTCATTTATTTTCAGAAAAGGAAGCATGATGGAGATGAAGATATTAATGACATTCACCGACCCAAAAAAAGTAAGGTAATACATAAACAAGAAGCATTACCAACTTCGATGATTTTTGTTTTGTGTTCAATCCTAACTCTTTATTTTTATATGAATTGTGCAAGTATTCCCAATTCATCGATGCTTATGCCTTTTGTATCACCAATAACATGTTGCAGCATAAGAGCTCAAAAATTGATGAAGTGGGTGCGATCAAGGTGGCTGGCTGAAGAGTTGGCATGTAATAATTGGATTATTATTTGCAAATGGATGTTGTCAGAGAGTTTGGAGGTGTCTTTCACTTAACGTTGTCAAATTTTGTGAGGTAAATAACATTCATTCTACTCAATCTGTGGTTAGCAGCATACTTAAAATTGTATACTACATGGTATAATAGAGTATACGATTGGTCCCAGCAGTATAGGCTGCATCATTTTTTTTTGATAAGTAAATATAGGCTGCATCGTTATTTTTTTTTATAAGTAAATATAGGCTGCATTGTTATTATGTTCCAGTCATCATAATTAGACATGTTATCAGCTGTAGAACCTGGAAACTTTTCTTTTGGGGGCCGGGCAAAAAAAAAAAATATAAAATAAATTCTATCTTATAGAAAAATATTGATTTTTGGGGATTTTTTTTATTTAAGCTAATGCATGAGTCCGCTCTTAAAAATTCTTAAAAAAAATACCTTAGATATTAATGTTTAGGGATTTTTTTTATTAAAGCCAATGCGTGGGTAATCAATAAAGCGGTTCACTATCCTCAAGTCCTATTATAACACCCCAATAGAGGCCCAAACCCACATCTAGATTTATACTCTAAAAGAACTAGTCAATAATACAATTGGAGTCCCATTGGAACTATTATAAATAGCAAGAACTTTCTCTCTCCCAATCAATGTGGGATCTCTTACACCACCTACACATCAGTCAGTATTGGGTATCACAATCTCTATCCTTTAAATTTTTTACATCCTCATTGGGCCATTTCATCATTGGTGGCGAAATCTCACATTTGGGGGCAAAGATGAGAAATCTCATCTCATCTCTATCTCATCTCATTATTACATCTTTTTCAAATCTCCATACAAAATATAATAAACAATTCAACTTTTTTTTCAAATTCTAATTTAACTTTTTCAAATCCCAAAACAATAATACTATTAAAAAATAATATTTTAAACTTTCATCTTAACACTATTCACAAAATTTTTAAAAATTTTCATCTTATCTCATCTACCAAGCATAACCTAAATGTGAAAGTAGTGATTGCTTGTATTAGTCATTATGACTTGTCACAGCACATGAATTACGATATTTCATTTTTATGCAGAGGAGCTTCTGCATCACGATTGTGAGGTAGATTCGCCTGGTGGACTGATGCAAGGTAAAAATTGCTGAAAAGGAACTCTCTTGTATCATAACAATGGTCTAATATAATTGGTAGTGATGTGCAAGACTCTGATACTTTGTTTCTCAGTTTCTATGGCGCATTGGGTATATCAGCATGTTCACATTATTATAAATTTTCAGCTGCTTAAGTTTTTTTTTTTTTTTAATTCATTATTAGCTTGAGGTAGATTTTCCAGGAAAGAATAGATTGAGAAAGGGGATTATGTACATTGGTTCTATTTTCCTTCTGTTGTAGCAATGACTAACATAACTGCTGTAGTTTTCCAACGTGATTGTAAGGACTAGGACCATGTTCTCACATGAATCCCCAATTCATTTATTAGGGTATTCTGTGTACATACAGTAGGCATAATGATTGGGTTTGAGGGAGTTATTGTTGCCGTTGGTTGATATCTTGAGTCCTAGGGTGATTGTTTGTTATTTCCTGTTTGCTTTATTGTTTGTCTCCTCCAACCAAAATGAGGGCTTTTATTGCGCAAATGGAACAAGATTCACGGTCAATAAATGCCTGCATGCAGGCCATGATGTATGGTCAATATAATTAGTTGGTCATAGGCAATAAGTGATGATGTCGTTGAACCACCAGAACCTGAATTTAACTCCCAAGAATAGGTTTTTAAAACACTTATACAGATTGAAGTTCTAGGCCTAAGAACAATTGCCCAAAGATTAGCTACTAGGTCTCTTATCAATTCCGAGACCGCTCTCCTACCGGATGACCACCGGTGCTATCTTCCAGTCGTCTAATTGAAGAAGCTAAGTTACCTAAATCTTATGGAATTGTCACTCCAAATTTATCTACGAAGATGATGAATGATCACTTTGGACAATTTTGGATCAGAAAGGTTAAATTAAAATAGTACATTGGGCATTTGTGATTCGTCAATTTGGTTAACCTTTATTGGGTTCTAATTTAGTTCATGAGTTTTGACGCAGGAGGCAGTCCTTTTTTTTTTTCATTTTTTTTTTGGGAATTATTCCAAAATGGTATCCATTATCACTGACACGAGATGAGGAGATGTAGCTCATAAATCCAGCTTTCTAAAGCCTGAAAAGTTATTATTTTTTTAGATTTATTTTGCACATAACTCGGGATCCACCTAATGACAAAAAAAACATGTGGATCATGTAAGAGATCTCATGGAGACATCCCAAGGAGCCATGGTTGTTGAGTTGTTTCTTCCTGTGCAGTGTTTTGGCCACTTAAAAAAAAGGACGACCAAATCTGATAATAATTTTGTTTTTGAGCATCATCATTATTTGATTATGGTAAATGTATGTGTCAAACAAATCATCATAAAGGTATCGGGAGAATCGAAAACTAGCCAATTTTTAGGTATTTTGATTAAATTAATTATTTTATATTAAAAAAAAAGTAATACATCTAATCATATTAGTAGAGTGTAATACACAAAAGTGATTGCACATTTTTGTTAAAGAAATGGTAAATGTCCAGCTTCATCTGCTTTAGATTGATATCTAAGCTGCAACAATCATGATCTGCAAGACCTTTTAAGACGTTATCGATTATACTTGCAACAACTACGTATCAACCAAAAAGGAAGGAAAAAAAGAAGAAGGAAAATCAGCAAACTGGATGCTGCGGCATGTCTATCAACGATGCCTAGTCACTGAAACAATGTGGGAATATACATACGTACCTGTAAATCCAGACGCCTCTAGAGCTTAGCACAGTCTGACTTACGGTTTGTTTAGATATTCTATAAATAATAGTAAAAAAATAATAATAAAATATTAAATAATAATAAAAATAAAAATACTTTAGTCACAAAAGTATTACATAAAATCAATCATACAAACTGATATGGCTTGGTATGATTTATCAAATTATAAAATTATATTTATTGTAAAGTAAATTTAATAGATCAGATAAAATTATGTCAATTTGTAAGATTATTTTTATGTATTTTTATAATTATCTATTTGTTGTAAACTATTGAAGTTGTAAAAAAAATTAAACTTATAGTTGATGCGGCTGACATCTACAACTTTGATCTTTCACATCATTAGTGTCTCTTGGTTTGTCTATAAGAGAGTTTGCAAATAAGTTTTTTTTTTGTTCTTTGTTTTTTTTTTTACGGGTAATATTAGATAAAATTTTAGCATTCGTAAGTCTTGCATACTATTTTTAAAAAAAAGTAGAGTCTATTATTAAAAAAAATATTTTTTAAATTTATTTATTATTTTCAATGGGAGTGTATAGAGTTTACATGCCATAAGACTATAAATATCATTTTTTTTATAAATTTTATTTACACATGCAGGTTCGATGTATTTTAATTTTGAAAAATACTAGTATAACTTTTAAATGTGTCCACCAAATTTAAAATAAAAAATAACATTTTTTATTTGTTATTCTCAAAAAAAAAATTCTATTTATTATTATTATTATTTAAAATCTCATCATAAGATAATAGAAAGATGATGTTAAGACTATAGAAATATGATGGAGAGCAATATTACTATTTTTAAAGAATAGTAAAATAGTAAATACTAAATAGTGATTTAAGAGAAAATTGTTTTTATGATGTAATTCAGGCGTGCCATCTTCCGTTTTCAGGCATTGTTGTATTACCGTTGTCTTTTGCATGACACTTTAGCTGTCTTGTTTTCTTTTCTTCTCTTTTTTGTTTTTGCTCTTTTTTCGTGGGTATCCTAAAAAGTCATGCATAATTTTGATAAAAAGATGTTCTAGGCAGAAATGACATAAAATAGAAAACAAAGGTTTGGTGGGCAATGTTTTCAAAAGCAGCTTTGTCCCATTCCATCATTATTATTCCACCACGTACCCATGCATACTATTTCTAACTTCTTTCACTATCTCTTAATGGAGCAAGCAGTGCCAGCATTTTATTTTTTAAGGAAACATCCTCCTCTACTGTTGAATTCCCTCCACTAACTCATACATATTATATATATATATGTCTTGCGTATTTTCATTAAAAAAAAGTTATAAATCTAGGATTCAACTAAAAAACTTGTTAATAGTAAATATCACTTTTTTTTAAATAAATACATAAGATTTATATACTCTAAAACTATATCTAATATTATTTATATACACACAGAGAGAGGGGATTGTGAATAGTTAATATTAAGAAGATACACTCAAGTTTTTTTATGATACTTTTAATCATACCGG
This sequence comes from Cyclocarya paliurus, assembly GCA_029856935.1. Classification (NCBI taxonomy): domain Eukaryota; kingdom Viridiplantae; phylum Streptophyta; class Magnoliopsida; order Fagales; family Juglandaceae; genus Cyclocarya; species Cyclocarya paliurus. The sequence continues at coordinate 19,888,290 of CM056958.1, forward strand.
ACCCTGCAAATCTTTATTCAAGAGCATCCCTATTCGGTTCTCTCTCTCTCCTCTATCCCCATAATTTAGGGATAATTATCCAGTTTTGAAGAAAATACATCCTCATCCAATTCCTCATTTTATGGTTTGTTTTTAGGGTATATACAGTCGTTCCCCATATATGGGGAACTACTGTACATCCCCATCCCCATTCGGCTTCGACTCGTCCCACAAAAACCAAGTCTTCGGTTGGCCCCTCCCTCGCAACACGCACGAACGCAGCACCTCTCAATCGAAGACTTTGTAAGTTTGAACTAAAATCTTCAAAATCAAAACCGTTTCTCTCTTCTCTCAATTTCTTGTATTTTTCTTGGAATATCTCGATGGCTTCTCTGTTTCTCTCTTCCCATTTGGGTTCCTTCCAACGCCATGATGAAGGTAAGCCAGTTGATATCGTTTGGACTTTGTTTGAGGAAACGATTCTCATTTTTGAACGTGCGATGCCATTGATTTCTCTGTAAGTATTTGGCTCTTTTCATTGTTTGGCTGCCGAGAAAATACTAGGAATGCGGAGCTGATTTGCATTTTGTTTATTCTTTTTTCACTCTCGTTTAAATTGATGATTTTGGGCTTTGTTTGAGAAAATCGGATCTCATTTTTATTCTTGTGTTGCCTTTGATTTCTCTCTATTATTTTGGCTCTCTGAGGCTGTTTGGATGCTGAGAAAATACTGGGAAGGCTTTACTGATTTGCATCGGTCTTATTTTTTTCACTCTCGTTTAGATTTATGATTTGTCGACCTGTGTTTGAGGAAACCGATTCTCAAAAACCATTCTTGCTTAGCCATTAATTTCTTTGTATTATTTTGGATTGTTCTCTCGTTGTTTGGCTGCCGAGAAAATACTGAGATTGCATGGAGCTGATTTGCAATTTGTTTATTTTTTCACTCTAGTTTAGATTTATGTTTTTGGGCTTTGTTTGAGGAAACCGATTCTCATTTTTTTTTCTTGCTTTGCCATTGACTTCTCTGTATTATTTTGGCTCTCTTAAGTGCTTGGCTGTCGATAAACTCAAGTTACTATAATCTTGATTTTTTTTAAGTACTATGTTGGTTTTGTTTCTCTCATTGTTTCTGTTTCTCATTGTTTGTGTCATTGTTTGTGTTTCTCACTGCTCTTGCATGCCGAGATTCTGTTTTTAATTTGAGATGCTGAGAATCTATTAAATTTCGATTCTTTAGATCAATTGAGACTTAAGTTTGTGAGAATATGAGTGTAAGCAGAATGTGTATTTATAGATGAAAAAGTTATCGTTACATATAGGATAAAAAATGTTACCGTTTGAGAGAAGACTACAAAAGTGTCCGTTGGAGATAAGACTAAAAAATATTACCATTCGAGAGAAGACAAAAAAAATGTCCATTGGAGAAAAGATAAGATAAAAAATATTATTTTTATAATACGTATTTCGATTTGAAAAATAATACTGTATTCGATACTCAAAATCGTATAAATATTTAGTAGAATGTGATATTTGAAAAGAAGATAATAAGACAAAAGAGTTAGTAGTTAAGATTGTAAATGGAAGTGAGAGAAAAATAATAATAAAGAAAGAATAGAAAAATATTATTTAATAGAATAGAGATAAGAATGTGGAATGAGATGTAGAAAGTTTTTTCAATATGAGTAAAATTTAGAAAAAAATTTTAAGGAATGTAATTTTTAATTAAATTATGAGTAATTTTATAGAGAACCCAATAGAGATGCTCTAAGAGTAGGCACAACGAGGACTACTGTGGAGACACTCAAGACATTACGTACAGTACCTTCAACTATTTTTTAGAGCAACAATAGCTTTTCATATGAATAAAAGGTTGCTCCTTAACAATTAAAATCAAGCTGGCCTTTGGTCGTCTCGATCTTCTTCTTGTTTTCTGATATCTATCTTCCATTGTCCGTACTTAACCATATCTTTTTCTCAATCAAGCTTTTCATATTTTTACTATCTATTATTTTGACGTGATTTGATATAATACGTCAGATTATAAAATTATTTTTATTATAAATAATATAACGGATCTTATAAAATCATGTCAATTTATAAGTTTACTTTTATATAATTTTTTTTTTATTTGTAACGGTTCTCTAATATAATGTATGGACAATTTTGATTTGGTGCTAAACAAGTAGAAGACACATACATAAAATAGCAATCACCATAATATGAAAACCATTTGAACACAATGTACGTGAGGTCTCCATGCCCCATGGTCGGATATAAATCAGTTTTAACATTATAAGTGACCTGTTCTTTTGATACAAGACAGACTAACTTTGGAAAAATCATTTCGTTAATTATTTATAAAATGATTTGTGCGATTAGAGAATGCAAGTCCAATATAAGTGCTTAGAAAAAATATCTGAAAATATGGATCTCACTTTTTTTTAAAGAGCTTGCATGAAACTTGCATATCCAAAACCCATATCTGGTTACTCTAATTATTATAGTTTTGGAACTTGAAATTATAGTTGGGAAGATTGAAAATTTTGGTAATAAATTATTATGTAAGAAAAATTCTTTTCATATATCACTATTCATCACTCCACATCCTATATTTTATAAAAAATAACCTCACATTTTTTGAAAAATACCCTCACATCTTATGAAAAAGTTATAGATGTGAAATATAGGAGTGAATAATGATTGATGCATAGCATTCCTCATTATGTCTGTCTTTTTTTTCTCTTTCTTTTTATTTTTCATTTTTTTTCCCGGATGATGCTCTTTTTTTCTGTTTCCTTTTTCTGTCTTTTTTTTTTTCCGTCACTTTGAGAAGAAAATCCATTCTCAGGTACTGGAATCAATCACAAAGTTTTTAAGGCCAAAAAGCTCTTTTTCTTTCCGGTATTTATGACTAATTTTATTTGATAGTTTTTCAGGCCATAATTTATGGTATAAAAAGTAAAAACTTTTAAATAACACTATTAGTTTATATATCTTAAAGAATGGCTACTTTAAGGAGGTAAACGTACAAGAACAAATGATGTTATTACTGTAACATGGCACGCCTTATCTTTTTAATTCATTTTCAAGTGTTTTACCCTCTGAACCTAACCTAATCTTGAGAAAAGAAACTTCTCGAATGGTTACAAAAACAACAGCAGCTTAAAAGCAAACTACCAGTCAAAAGATTCATCATTGAAAGGCAAAGTAAGTAGAAAAGTGGAAAAGATCAGTGATTCCAAAAATAATAAAGGGCATAAAGTAAGGGGCATTGATATTTCATTTCTTGCCGGTATTATTCCTTGGTTTCCTTGTGCTGAATTTAAGAATGCAAGGGAAGGGAATGTTTTGGGTTAATTGCTGACAACATCAATGTTTACATGTGGACTCCAAAGCTGTCTATTTGTCCAGTTGTAAATGGATTACTTTAGTTAAAAGAAAGAGAAATATTTTAATTATAAATTGATTATATAGAAATAAATTTACAAATTAATGTAGCTTGACGCGTATGTCAGATTATAAAGTTATTTTTATTATAAAAAAAGTCTAATAGATCACGTAAATCTGCATCAGTTTGTTGGTTTACTTTTATATAATCTTATTGTATATGGAGCACTTATCGAAAAAATAAATGCTAAATGTTATGCTCTTATCTCATTTTCTTACTTTATATAAAATGTGACACTTTTATTATTTTTGAATTATCTTTTATTTAAATCAAAAAAATAAAAAATTGATAGACAATACAACTCATTATAGTAGAATGAAAATGCAGTATGTAAAACTTTGGTCAGTCATAACCAGCCTTTGTCAATAAAAGCATTGGTAGGTGATCTTTAACTCTTTAGGCTTGCCATGAAACATCCTTGCTCCCGAGTTGTTGTCATCTTAACAAATGAGTCAGCAAAGGATTTCATCCATCTTAATACAACATTTTTGTATCAGTCAAAGAGAACTCAGTCCAAATATATATATACACTAGCAATGGAGCAATGTGCTAGACACGTTTGCCTAATTGAGAGGAATTCTTTTTGAAGATTAGTAATGTTCGCAAAAGATAAAAATAATATGATTTTTTATTTAAAACTGATTAATAAGTAGTTTAAAGCATCAAAGTAGAAAAACAACCAGATAATAGTCGTGAAAGTTAAAGATAACCTAAATAGGTATGATATCTAGAATTAATTCAATTTTTACTAAAAAGAACAACATATATATGCTTTGAAGTAAGGACATCAATATTATATCTAGAGTTGTGATATAATATTGTTGGTGAAGTTATATATATATTTATAGAATTTCAGAAATGTCACCTTTTTAAGCAATATATATGTGCTTAAAATGTTTTTATCACATCTGACCCATTTACACCAAAAGATAAATAAACTCACACTTAAACGGATACAAACACAAGGGTAAAAACGACATAACACACAAAACATGAACTATTCACACGGATGAACAAAAACATAGATAACTCATTGCCTTGTTTGTTTTTATAGATGAGTTGAGATAAAAGTGAAAATTTGAATAAAATATTATTAAAATATTTTTTTTTAATATTATTTTTGTTTTAAGATTTGAAAAAGTTAAATTATTTATTTTATTTTGTGTGAGAATTTGAAATGATTGTAATGATTAGATGAGATTAGATGAGATGAGAATGGTTGTGAAAAACAAACGAGGCACTAATACAATATGACTGGCGCACTGACACAAACTAGCAAAACAAAAAAAATGAGAAAAAGTCAGATTTTTTAAAATGGACAAAAACGTAATAAGACTAAGCAAGACAGAGGCATAAATGGGAAAAATGGAGAAACAAGTGTCAAACACTAATTACTATTCATTCCCTTATAACCACGTTTAAGATATAAGAGATATATATAATAATATTTATAGTTTTAGAATGTGTAAATTTTGTCTACTTTTTTTTTTAAATGTAGATAAAGTCTAAAGGATAGGTTTGGAAGTTTTATCTCACACAAAATTCTCATCTCATCTCATCATTACAATTTTTTCAAATCTCCATACAAAATATAATAAAAAATTCAAATTTTTAAAATTTCAATACAATTTTTTCAAATCCCAATTTAACTTTTTCAAATCTCAAACTAAAAAATAATATTTTAAACTTTAAAACAAAATATAAAATTCTCATCTCACCCCCCAAATCTATCCTAAGACTCATATGAAAAAATTAGGTTTTAATAGTAGATTTTTTTTTTTTTAAAAGAGAGTACGCGAAGTTTGCACGCTCTAAAACTGTAATTAGCATTTTTTATTTAAAAAAATACCCCTAATCATAGTTATAATCGGAGTTTTTTAAAATTAAAAAAAAAATCTCTCCTAAGTAATGACTTTGACGGTATTATGACGAATTTGTTCTAATGTCATTTGTAATAACCTAAGACATGCACAAGTCGCATATGGGTATTTACTTCAAAAGAACTAGTCAAACTTATAATTAGAGCTCTTCATGTTCATTATGTCAGAAAAAAAAAAAAATCCTTCATTTTAAATAATATGATGTAATGGTATTCACCATTTTCTTATTCTCAATTGGAAACATTATGAATTAATTCAATCTAGTGGGAGTAAAAAATGGTCAATTTCTTGGGCTTAGCTCATTTTCTAGTCGACAGTGCAATGAGTCAAGATTGAGTGCATGAACTAAGGTTAGAAGCAACATGTTCTGAAATTTTTAAATGATGTCGTTTCAAAATGCAACCATTGACATCATCCGGGTAAAGCTACTGCCTACTCATTGAGAATTTGATTTGTCTTACACAGGAATCATTGTGCTCCCTCCCCCCTACAATTCAGAATAATTTTCTTTCCTTTGTATTGAAAAAAGGGTCATAGATCTAGATAATTAAAATAACAGAAAAAACCAGGACCATCAATCTCTTATGCAGATCCATACACGTGAATAATAAATTACAGAAACAATCATTTTTTAGGTTATTGACCAATGTTTTTCCTTGCCATTATCAAAACACAAGTGCGTGCATGTGCTGGTGCACCATCAAATCAACTAAGATGTTTTGGCACAATTATGCAGAAATAAATTTATTTATTAGATTATAAATTTATTTTTATTATAAAATATATTTAATAATATAATATTATCTTAAATTTATTTTTATTAAATTTCACAATAACTGCAATATTTGTCATTTTTTATTTTGTTAAATATTTTTAAAAAAATTTCTCTACTATTTATTACTTTACACCCTACATCTTATGAAAAACATTCATACATCTCATAAAAAATATATCTATATTTTATAAAAAAATTATAAATATGAAGTATGAAAATAAATACTAACTGATTCATAACAGTATAAAAGAGAAGAAATAATCTTCCCAACCTCCTACTATTCACCACACTCCACACTCCACTTTTTTTTTTAATTTTTTTTTATCAAATATTTTTTTTATGAATAGTGAATAAAAAATTTGAAATATTTAAAAAAAAATAAATTCAAAAAAAAAATTAAAAAAAAAATTAAAAAATATTAAAAAGTATGGAGTGTGGAGTGTAGGTGAATAGTAGGAAGTTGTGTAGTATTTCTCATTTTATAATTCTTTTGCAACAATAAGTGAGTCGGCAACTATATTGTTTAATCATTAATTAGACTATTGGAGCATGCACTGTCCTTAGAACACTAAAATACTCTTTTTTTCATTAAAAAAAATTTGATTAGAAATCCATACAAACCACCCCACTTCCAACTTCTTAACATAAAGAAAGACTTTATTCTATCTCCCATTAAAATGCACAAAAAATTGGAACTTTTTGGAAAATCTATAAATAGAAAAGAAAATAAAATAAAAAATTGGATTTTTCATTAAAACTTTGCTATATATTTATATTAAATAGGATAAATAAAATTATATAACCCGTGGTAACAAAATTCTAAAAAATGAGATATAAATTTAAAATGTACTAATCTCGCGATTTTTTTTATAAAATAATGAATTCTAATGTAAAAAAATGTGAAAAGATTTACCTTTTTTTTATCGACAAAATCTACTGTTTTACAGAAAACTTGCACAAAATTTGTGCATGCAAGCGCATTTTGGACTTTTTCACTGCCATTACTCTTCTAACAGATACATCCAAGATTCAAAGTCCCATGAACGGCAGTAGGGATGCAGAACGCAGAAGAGGGCCGTTATCATTGACCCACATGAAGACAGTGACAGTGAGAAGGTCTCTGAATCTCTGGCGCCATCTACTGAGTTCCCACTGTTACTATGTCTACCATTCCTCAACTTCTTCAATCTGATGTCACTTTCCCAATAAGTATAAAAATTAAAAATTAAATCAATTACATAATAATAATAATAATAATAATAATAATAAAAAAAGCAATGGTGTTTTTTTTTGGGGAAAAAACTCTTCTGCTAAAAGTTGATGGCTGCCTCAAAAGTCTATTTTCATGAGCCCCTTTTGTTTAACCAAAATGCATGACACAGGGAACCAAATTGCTTGATATATGGGATTGACACAAAAAGACAAAAACATAAAAAAAAAAAAAAAGAAGTCAAACAGTATTTGTTTTAAGAGAAAACTGTTATATACATAAATATATATATATATATATATATAAATTTTATAAAATGATGTAATTTTATAAAATCATTTAAATTTATTATATAATAAAAATAACTTTATAAAGATATATTACATCAAACCATATAAGTTTATAAATTTATTTTTATGTAGTCTTGACTAAATTATTTTTCCTTTAAAAACTACTCTATATATAACTAAATAACATAAAAATAAACTTAATGATATATTAAATTATAAAATTATGTTTCTTATAAAATATATTTAACATATCATATAAAAATAGCTTCAATTAAATTCAAAATTTATCTCAACTCATATTATCTTATTATTATAATTTTTTTTCAAATTTTTACATAAAATATAATAAATATTTTAATTTTTTAAAATTTTAAAATAATAATAAAATTAAAAATAATATTTTAATAATATTTTATTTAACTTATTTAAAACTATCTCAACTTATCTCCAAATACAAACTCAAAAACTATCGCTTCTAATTTGTTGCATGAATAATTCAAAAATGATAGATATTGAGTTTTGTTATTCATCCTCTCCACATTCTACATTCCACACTTCACACTTTTTAATATTTTTTAATATTTTTTTAATATTTTTTTTGAATTTATTTTTTTTAAATTATTTATAATTATTTATTCACTATTTATATAAAAATATATTTGATAAAAAAAATTAAAAAAAAGATAGAGTATGAAGTGTAGTGTGAATAGTAATAAATTGAGTAGATTATTTTATAGATATTACCAGCAAAACCTGAGTTGGATGCATACTACCCATGATTTTACTCGTACTTTTCCCCTTCTTTAGTCTTTAGATTCAACCTTTTCACAGTTCCTTTCCTCATCTGCTTCCCACTCACACACAATCACAGAGCACTGATGTGTCTTCTCTCTTTCCTTCTGTTTCTGCACTCTCTGTGTCAGTCTCTCCCTCTTTTCCTCCTCGGCTGAGCTGAGAGAGAGAGATTGGGTGTAAAAAGCTTTGCACACAATGCCCACCTTCTTCTTCTTCGTCTTTTTTCTGCTCTTATTTTGGGCACCTCTGCAGTTATCCTGCACCAACTCCATTGTTGGCCGCAGAATTCTCCACGAGCCCTATTTGCCTCTCGACTCTCTCCCTCCTTCTCAGCCTCCTTCTCCATCTCCCCCATCTTCTCCCACTACCCCAAAGTACCCTTTTTCCACTTCCACCCCCAACCAGTCTCCGTTTTTCCCGTCCTATCCCCCACCCCCTCCTCCTCCCTCCCCTGCCACCTTCGCTTCCTTCCCTGCCAACATCTCCTCCCTCATTCTCCCTCAATCCCCCTCTTCCAAGCACACTTCTTCCAAGCTCGTTGCAGTATCTGCCGCTGCCGCCGTATCAGCCGTCGTATTCGTCGGGGCTGCGGTTTTCTTCCATTTGCGGCGCCGTGGTTTCGCCGAAGACAAGACTGTGAGGTCCGATAACAGCAGCAGGTTGTTCCCGGAGAATGCCGAAAGAGGTAATGGGACTATCACCGTCGCCGCCAGCAGTTCCGAATTTCTGTACCTAGGCACGCTGGTCAACTCTCGGGGAATTGATGATAGCTGCGTTAACGCTAACGTCGGAAATGGTGATGGCGACGGCGGCGATTTGGATACTCGGAAGCTGAGTTCTCCGGAGCTCCTCCCGCTTCCGCCGCTGACTCGGCAGAGTTCCATGGTTGTTGGCGGCGACGAGGAGGAAGATGAGGAGTTTTACTCGCCTAGAGTGTCGTTGAGTGTCACCGGATCAGGCTCCCGGAGATTGTTTCTGGCCGAGGAGAAAAAATGCAGTGATTCCAGTTCCTGTTCGTTTCCATCTTCGACTTCCGGTTCGCCTGCTCGGTCTCACTCGATTAGTCTCTCTCGGCCTGTCAGTTTGAGCCCCAGAAGATTGCAACCCAACTCTGCACAGCCACAAGCACCAGGTGCATCTCCAAGACCATCGAACGACGCTAATTCTGGTAAAAATGTGGGATATTCGTCTTCGGCATTCTCGACTCCAGAGAGAGCTGTTGACAGGAACCCATCTTTGGGAGCATGGAATCAAAAGGTTGAGTCAACTTCTTTTCCGTCGGACAATCACCAGGATGCGTCTCCAAGAATATCAAATGTTTCGGATCAAATGTCTCCGACTGCGAGGAAACTTGATTTAGCTTTATCACCCAATGCTTCAGATAGAAATCTCCGACAGTCTCCCACACCTTCACTTCCTTCTTCATCACAGTCTCCGCCATCTTCGCCGAAGCGTAAGTTGGAGGGAACTTCACCGACAAGATCCTGTCTTGAGAAGTCCCCTGAGAGAACTCTCAGTGCTACATCACAGCTGCATTGTATTCCGTCTTCTCCACCTTTGAGGATCCTTGATTTACCTTCATCACCCAATGATTCAGATCGAAGTAATATGCAGTCTCCCAAAACTTCACTACCTTCTTTATCGCCATCTCCACCATCTTCGCCGGAGCGTAATTTGGAGGGAAAAACACCCGCAAGATCCTGGCTTGGGAAGTCTCCAGAGAGAACTCCCAGTGCTTCATTGCAGCCGAGTTGTATTCCGTCTCCTCCGCCTTCGAGGATCCTTGGTTCAGCTTTATCAGCCAATGCTTTGGATCGAGATCACTGGCAGTCTCCCCCACTTTCACTACCTTCTCCATCACCATCTCCGGCATCTTCACCGGAGCCTAATTTGGAGGAAAATACCCCAACAAGATCCTGGCTTGAGAAGTCTCCAGAGAGAACTCACAGTGACTTATTGCAGCCGCATCTTATCTCGTCTCCTCCGTCACCTCCGCCTTCCAGTATCCTTGATTTAGCCTTATCCCTCAATGCTTCGGGTCGAGATCACCGGCCGTCTCCCACAACTTCACTTCCTTCTTCATCACCATCTCTGCCATCTTCGCCGGAGCGTAACTTGGAGGAAAATACACCGGCAAGATCCTGGCTTGAGAAGTCTCCAGAGCGAACTCTCAGTGATTCATTGCAGCAGAACCGAATTCCGTCTCCTCCGCCATTGAGGATCCTTGATTTAGCTTCATCACCCAATGCTTTGGATCGAGATCACCGGCAGTCTCCCACACCTTCACTACTTTCTTCATCACCATCTCCGCCCTCTTCGCCGGAGCGTAACTTGGAGGAAGATACGCCAACAAGATCCTGGCTTGAGAAGTCTCCACAGCGAACACTCAGTGACTCATTGCAGCAGAATCGTATTCCGTCTCCTCCGCCTTCAAGGATCCTTGATTTAGCTTCATCACCCAATGCTTTGGGTCGAGATCACCGGCAGTCTCCCACACCTTCACTACTTTCTTCATCACCATCTTCTTCGCCGGAGCGTAACTTGGAGGAAGATACGCCAGCAAGATCCTGGCTTGAGAAGTCTCCAGAGCGAGCTCTCAGTGACTCATTGCAGCAGAATCGTATTCCGTCTCCTCCTCCATCGAGGATCCTTGATTTAGCTTCATCACCCAATGCTTCGGATCGAGGTCACCGGCGGTCTCCCACACCTTCACTACCTACTTCGTCACCATCTCCACCATCTTCGCCGGAGCGTAATTTGGAGGAAAGTACACCAAGAAGATCCTGTCTTGAGAAGTCTCCAGAGAGAACTCTCAGTGCTTCATCACAACCGTATCGTATTTCGTCTCCTCCGCCTTCGAGGACCCTTGATTTAGCTTCATCACCTAATGCTTCGGATGGAGATCTCCGGCAGTCTCCCACACCTTCACTACTCTCTTCATCACCATCTCCGCCATCTTCGCCGGAGCGTGACTTGGAGGATACGCCAAGAAGATCCTGTCTTGAGAAGTCTCCAGAGCGAACTCTCAGTGCTTCATCACAGCGGCACCGTAGTCCATCTTCTCTGCCTTTGAGGATCCTTGACTTATCTTCATCGCCCAGCGCCTCGGATCAAAATCACCGGCAGTCTCCAGCACCTTCACTACCTTCTTCATCACCATCTCCGCCATCTTCGCCGGAACGTAATTTGGAGGAAAATACACCGAAAAGATCTTGTCTTGAGAAGTCTCCAGAGAGAACTCCCAGTGCTTCATCACAGCCGCATTGTATTCCATCGCCTCCACCGCCACCGCCACCTCCTCTACCCATGCACGGATACTGGGAAACTCCAGATCCTTCAACACCCATTGCTCAGTCCAAGCCCATCTCTCAGCCGCCCGCACTCATACCGCCTTCGAGGCCTTTTGTATTGCAAAACCCATCACAGGTTTCTCCAATTGAGTTGCCACCCAGTTCTACATCCACAGAGAAGAGTGAGGAAACTCCCAAGCCCAAGTTGAAGCCGTTACATTGGGATAAAGTAAGAGCCAGCTCTGATCGTGAAATGGTGTGGGATCACCTCAGATCTAGCTCTTTTAAGTAAGATACTCATTTCTCATTCATTCACTCAATCTTTCTTATCTCGTACTAGCTCTTTTTTATCAATTACTTTCCTTTTATTCCTTGTTCTTGTTATAATTGGCCTATAATGGTCCAGTTCTCTACTTGTTCAAATTATATGCCTGGATTTAAGTATGTAGAATTGGGGTGGTTGCAGATTGAATGAGGAAATGATCGAGACATTGTTTGTCGTGAACACACCGAACCCAAAGCCTAAAGAAACAACTCCACGCTCGGTTCTTCCTTCACCAAATCACGAGAACAGAGTGCTTGATCCCAAAAAGTCTCAGAATATTGCAATTTCGTTAAGGGCCCTTAATGTTACCACAGAGGAAGTCTGCGATGCCCTTTTAGAAGGTATACATTTTCCCCTTTAATTTTGATATTGATTTCTTGTTTTCTCGGTTCTGAGAATGTTGTTGGTTTTGTTGGCATGACTTCTCTTGTGCAAACTTTATGATGTGGACATGTTAACTGTTTCATGCTTTATAGTGTAAACTTGTTACTTTGTTGTCAGGAAGCCATCATTAAGTAGGGTGGATCTGTAACTTTTTAGACATTGGTTTGCTTCTGCTGGGGAAGTAACTTTGATCGCATTATTCTCTTGTGGAATTTCCAATTATGGGTACAATTTGCTATGTTTCAGTTGTTATTTTGAGTGGTGGTAGTTGATACTGGTAGGTGCTGGAAGTGAAGTCGAAGTGGAATTTTTTTTTATACCCTGAAGGTTGATACAGTTCAGAAGCTTAATTTCTCTTTTGTCCGAGTATAAAGAAACCCCATTAATCTTCCAAACTCAGACAATTGTCTTTGTTCCTCGAGTAGATAACTGAATACTGGTAGGGTGCTGCATCAATAATCTTCCTATGTCCAATTTGTCTTTCAATGAAGCAAATGGAGTGGTAGAGGTTCTTGTGTGTAAAGTTATGGATGAGAGGAGTTTTTGCTATTACTGAGACGCTGAACAAGCTGCTAAAATAGTATATGTTTCTTTTTTCAAATGCAGGAAATGCAGAAACACTTGGTTCTGAAATTCTGGAAAGTTTGCTGAAGATGGCTCCTACCAAAGAAGAAGAATGGAAACTGAAGGAGTACAAAGATGATGATTCAGTAATTAAGCTTGGCCCAGCTGAGAAATTTTTGAAGGCACTGCTTGATGTACCTTTTGCATTTAAAAGGGTGGATGCAATGCTTTACATAGCTAATTTTGAGTCCGAGATTGAGTACCTCAAAAAATCTTTTGGAACTCTAGAGGTAAGTCATCTCTCTCTCTCTCTCTCTCTCTCTAAACACCACTCACGCACACAAGCCATGTGATCACTTTTTTTTGTTCTTGATTTTTTTGAGTACAACCTTAATGGGCTAAGAAGAAAAGAGACATCACTTAGTATCCTTTGGCCGATCATGCTAATTAGCAGCCACAGTGCTTAGTGTTATTAATTCCGTCCCCCCTTCTCTCTCCTTCCTCCTCCCAAATGAGTTACTCACCAATTGGATCACCTGGTGACCTAACTATACAAAAAGAGATTCAGTCATCAAGAACTCTCTTGCTAATGTAGGAGGAAATTGCATTTTTCAATCCATCTAATTGGTTTGCCATTTACATTTACAGGCTGCTTGCGAAGAACTGAGAAACTGCAGGATGTTTTTGAAGCTTCTAGATGCTGTGTTAAAGACTGGGAATCGCATGAACATTGGGACAAACCGTGGGGATGCCCATGCCTTCAAGCTCGACACACTTCTCAAGCTTGTTGATGTCAAGGGTTCAGATGGAAAAACGACTCTTTTGCATTTTGTTGTACAAGAGGTTATCAGAACGGAAGGTGCTCGACTCTCAGGTACCAACCAAACTCCAAACTCTACTTTGAGTGAAGATGCCAAGTGTAGGAAGCTTGGCCTACAAGTTGTTTCCAGTCTGAGTTCAGAGCTTACCAATGTGAAGAAAGCTGCTGCAATGGACTCTGATGTGCTTAGCAGTGAAGTCTCCAAGCTTTCTAGGGGGATTGGGAACATTGGCGAGGTTGTGCGATTAAATGAGACAACCGGATTGAATGAAAGCAGCCAGAAATTCACAGAGTCGATGAACAAATTCATGCAAATGGCTGAGGAGGAGATTATAAGAATTCAAGCCCAAGAAAGTGTTGCTCTGTCTCTAGTGAAGGAGATTACAGAATACTTCCATGGGGACTCAGCCAGGGAAGAAGCTCATCCCTTCAGAATCTTCCTGGTCGTTAGAGACTTTCTTACCATTCTTGATCGGGTCTGCAAGGAAGTTGGTATGATTAACGAGCGAACAATAGTTAGTTCTGCCCATAAATTTCCAGTTCCAGTTAACCCAATGCTGCCACAAGTTATTCCTCCAAGGCGGCAGTACAACTCCTCCGATGATGAGAGTGCATGTCCTTAGTTTTATGGCTCATATCAGGGCGACCTTAAACTGCATCTAGCTACTCCCTTAAAACAACAGGTTGTGCATAGGAAAGGTTGGAGCTCCTATGGTTCTAACTTCTTGTAATTTAATTTATATATTTTTCTTTGAATCTGTATAAATTCATGTAAAAGAGCTTGATTTCGTCCTATAGATAATATACAAAGCATAGGTTTATTTTTCCTTTCGTAAAACAAGTGAGTACGATAAATTTTTGGGATATGTATTTGTAAGCGTTTGAACAATTATCAGTGGCAATACAAAATGCAGTTCAATATAAAGTCATTGACTTTCAGCTTCAATTTTTGGAAGATATTTCTTTGAGTTCAGAATTAATACTTCTTGATTATAAGGGATTAAGATGCTTGTGTTTTCCCTATCAACTGATATATATACATGATGTCTGGATTAAGATTCTTTTCATGGTAGAAAACTTGGATATGTCGGATCTTCGTATATGCCCGTTACTTCACAAGTCGAGTTGAGAATTGAATCAGATTGCAGTTGCTGACTGCTAATTCACAACTTGACATGACTTAATGTGATACGTTAGATTGTAAAATTATTTTTATTCTAAAATAAATGTAATGTATCATATAAAATTATATTTGTTTATAAATTTACTTTTATAAAATCTCTTTAAAACTGTAACACTTCTCTTAGCCATCATTTAAAAGTTAGAAAACATTAAATATTATCACGTCAATAAAGTGGGATATGACAAGATATTAATGTAGTTTTAAAAATTACTCAATTTAAAAACCTCCCATTAACTTTTGTTCAGATTAATATTGGTGTATGTTCAGAAGAAACATGGTTGGGCTTGTGGATTTAGAATTTCGACAACGGCTATAATCAACAAGATGATGATCCAACATTGTTCGTGGCAGAGTGGTGCATGGTCCTGGTGGAGGTTGGGTTTGTGCCAAAAAAAAAACTATTTTAGTTTTTAATCAAACATTATATTCTTCTAATAAATAGGTTATTAATGACTAGGAATTTTGATGAAATATTTGACTTTGAAAGCATGCAAAATCAGATTTCTTAATCATGGTAAAGCATATGCTTTAAAGCAATAACATTTTCCTTCTCTCTTGTTCATGTAAAAGACAAATATTTCTGGAGAGGATATTCTAATTGGTTAATCCCACATGGGCCTGGGCCATTATTCAAGCCCGTAGCCTACCTTATTACTTGAAGCCCAGATCGGTATTAAGAGGATCCAGCCCATCGCCAATACCGATTGGATAACTATCTGATGGTAGCATGGGATCAAAATAATTATTATTCAAATTTATTATGAGATGAACCTCTCATCTCCAGGTTTGAATTTGAAATAACAAATGTGTTCGTTATCACTTAATAACAGAACGGTTTGAAGGTTTTATATAAGGGAAGAACCCAGGTATGTAAAAGATATCAAATTCATTGGTATTAAAGAGTTTATTCGATCGCTAACTTAGACATCGGAGGCGTTCTCTCGAACTCCCCAATTGTCTTATTCTATGGTTGCAGGTGATCGTGAGGTAGTGATGGTAAAACAAGTCCATAACAATTTCCATCGCATAGAACATATAATATGGGAGGATATTGATATATTAATTTATTTTTCCAAACTGCCATGGCTTATAACAAGGTTGCTGCCATATGATCTGTTCAAGTAACTCTCAGGAAATATCTTATTGAAGGTGTTAGGCAATGTTAATTCGCATTATCTCAAGCGGAGAGAAATTTTCATAAACTGACTTTTAGTTGTCTAACGGCCAATATTCAATTATTGAGATTGCACCTCTACGTCGCTTAGAAAGTTTAGAGTCTCTCAATCTTCCAAATAATTTCACACTTTAAGATCACGAGCTTGATATGGTTATTTTAATAATTTTTTAGAGACAGAGGCCTAGGAGATGCCTTTTTTCTTTTTTACCTTCAATTAAAAACTACGTCTGTATGTTTCTATAAAAAATAAAAAAACTAATTAAAAAGTCTTATGATCAATGGTTTATCAAATTTTCTAGAAGTTAATTAATTGACGAGAAGTACTTATCAAAATCACTGAATACCCACGTTCTTAACCCATGTGGACACTACATGGTTTATTAGTTTTAACCCATCTGCCAACTGATAGGGTTGAAGATGTAAATAGGATCATATACATATATATATATATATTAAAAAAAATGAGAACGGAATCTCCATAAACTTTATTAAGTCTCACTTATGGCGGAGGAAAACCCTATAACAATTAAAACCTCCGTTTACAAACCAAATTTAAACCCAACAATGAACAATGACAAACACCTTACATATGCCATATCCATTTTGTCTAACCTGTATAAACCTCTTACCTCACGGGGCAATTCCGCAATATCTAAAAATAAAGAATCCTCCCCTAACTTAACAGCTTTAGCCAATTTATCGGCCACTTTATTCCTTCTCTTAAAAAATGCTTGATAGAGAAATCAATACCCTCTAACAAGCTCATCAATTGGTCCTAGAAATTCCATAAATACTATACTGTACAAACTCTATTCACCAACCAAGAACCCACAATCAAATAATCGCATTCTATCTCAATGAAAGAGTAACCCAATTGACGGCAAAATTTTATTTCATCTATAACTGCCTGAAGCTCAGCTTTAG
The DNA here is from genome assembly GCA_029856935.1 of Cyclocarya paliurus. NCBI lineage: Eukaryota > Viridiplantae > Streptophyta > Magnoliopsida > Fagales > Juglandaceae > Cyclocarya > Cyclocarya paliurus. The sequence continues at coordinate 19,905,337 of CM056958.1, forward strand.
TATTAGTGCAAGAACCAAAAAATTTTGAGAAAGCAAACATAAACCTTCCTTCATGATTCCGAAGAATTTCCCCTCCTCCAGCAGGTCCTGGATTCCCAAAAAAGCTGCCACCTAAGTTTAGTTTCAGCTTCCCAAAAGAAGGCCTCAACCAGCAGACTACAAATGCTTTGGAAGGCCTCGGATCCACAACTGGGATGTCCAAACAATGCAATAATTGTAAATCATGTTCAGGCAATTTTTTTACCTTTGAGACTTCGGCTTCAAGCACCTTTATCTAGTATTTAATCAAGCTCCAAACTTGTTGAACAGTTTCTTGTTTTCCCTCCATGCGTGCAACGCACCTCCTTTGCCACACTCTCCATATAACCACAACAGGGATCAAACCCATCAAGATGCCCATCTGAGATTGTCTAGTAGCTCTAGCAAACCATAACTCTACTCTATCAATCCAAGTTTGTTGTGCCAAGAAAGGAACTCTCACCTCGCCCAAGACTTTTTTCCAGATTTCCAATGCAAATTCACCTTTGTCAACAACATGTTGCAAATCCTCCTCATAACCCTCCACACAACAATTACACCGAGAGGCTATAGAAATTCCCAATCGACGCACCTGCTCATCCACACTTAAGCAACCAAATATAGCTTTCCACATACAAAAAGAAATTTTTATTGGCAAAAGTTTGTACCATATCCATCTTGCCCAAACAAACCTTGACATCTTAATCCTTAGAATTTCCCATGCTGACTTTGTCATAAACACCCCATTTTTTCAGGTAGCCATATCAACACGTCTTTCTCATTTTTAAAAGAGCCCACTTGCGACATAACATTACTTGCTCTTTGTGCCCCCAACAACATCTCAAGATGATCCACATCCCACCGATCATTGACAAACAATTCCTTAACTTTAATACTCGGTTCAACCAACTCAACAGACTCTTCACACAAGCCCTTGCTCCATAAAATTATCAAACCATAGAGATACTGATCCTTCACGCACCTTCCATCTAAAATTTTGCAAGAGTAGTGGCAACCTCTCCACTACCCGTCTCCAGAACACCAACCCCTTGACATCATCAAGGCACAAGGAAACATGCCATAATTTAACATATTTAGCTTTAAAAAAATTTGACCAAAGCGATTCTTGAGTTAACAAGTTCAATCCAAATTTCAAAAACAGAGATCTTTGTACCTCATCTAGGTTTTTCACCCCAATTCCGCCTTCCTCCATTGGAAAGCACAACTTCTTCCAAGCTCTCCAATGCCACTTACCTCTACCACCTTGCTCCCCTGAGAAAAAATGAGCAAAGAGCCCATTCAGCTTTCGAATTACAGCTTTAGGAACCTGCAATATCTTCCATCCTGATAATTTCTTTTCTACTCTCTTTAACAAAAGCATAAAGTGACTAATTTATAGACGACCATCCACTATCAGAGTCCCCAAATATGTGAAAGGGAAGTGACCTTTCAGAAAAACCAGTTTCCAAGTTCTCCTACCAGTTTCCAACACTTCCCAAGTTCTCCTACCAGCCGGTGGCTAAGAGAAAAAAACAAAAATATATATCTTATATATTAAAAGCGGTTATATATGAACATGAATTAATAGTATTTTTGTTGACACTTTTATTCCATTTATGCCTATGTATGGCTGGTTATTATTATGATTTTGTCTCTGACGGAGTATTATGAACGGTAACTTTTCATCCACTATTTTTTTTCACATATGTCCCTCGTTTTGTCAGCAAATGCCAATTTTGTCCTTGTTTTTGCGTTTTCTTCTCTCCCTCTAACTGACTACCAGCCTCGTCGTAGTCTCACCTTGTCTCAGTCCAAGGTCCGTCGTAGGACTCATCTAACTCAACCATCATCACAATCATCACATAAAGAGAAGAGCTTAATAACGTGAGGCAACGCGACTTGCAGTTCAGGGTCGGACGAACAGGGAAACGATGGTGGCAACACGATCTTTCTGGGTTCAACCACAGTCTCCTGCACCAAGAGCTTCTTCTACATACAGGCCAGCAGTCGTAGCCCAAGGTCACGCCCAAGCCCCACCTCCATTAACCAGTTTTATCGTCGATGAGCAAATCGAGCACCATCCAGACCAAACGCGCCTACTCTCTCAACCAGTCGTAGCCCAAGGTCACGCCACTGCTGCTCGTGGTGGTTGGGGCCACCGCGACCAAATGCCCCTACTTCCTCAACCAGTAGTAGGCCAAGTAAGTACCCCTGTAGGATGCTACCAAACACCCCTACTCAACCAGTCGAAGCCCAAGGTCAAGCCCCAACTGCTGGCGATGGCTGGAGGCAGTGCACGACGTCGCTAGAGCTACCGAGAGAGAAAAAAGAGAAGTTGACGAGGTGAGATGCAGAAGGAACGAGAGAGAGAGACAGAGAGAGAGAGAGGAGTAGCGGCAGTCGGAGATGGAGCTATCGACAGCGGTGGAGGTCGATGGAGTGAGAGAAGGGAAGACCCCCCGCGGGGGGGGGGGGGGGAGGGGAGAGAAGGATGGCATGGGGAGAGAGAGGGAGAAGGGAAAGAAAGAGAGAAGGGGAATTAGGCTTTTGGGAAATCCGATCCTAGCCCTACACGTGTCCCATTTTAAATCTAAGGTGAATATAATACATGGACAAATAAGAGAGGAAGAAATAGAGAAAATATATAAGGAAGAGAAATACACTAAATTTTAAAAGAAATTTTTTTATTCTTGATCCAAAAATAATATTCTTCATCACAAAATAATATGATGAATTTTAATAAATAATTCTTAGGAAAAATAAAATCATTTAAGTAAGTAGAGTTTTTAACATAAAATAAAATGATGAACATTAAATAATATTTCTAAAAAAAATCATTTAAATAAAATAAAATTTTAAAACTATATTATTTTCAGGTTATTAAATTTTGATAGACTTACTTGAAAAAAAGGCTTGGTTCATTAACACAAAAATACCCATTTAAAATAATGTTAGACTTTTAAAATATTTGAAAGATTTTCAAACACTTGGGTCAATTTAAAAATTATCCACTAGATTTAAAATAAATATTTATCGCATTATTTTTCTTTAAAATTTTCTAAAATTCTAAATTTATTTCATATAAGAACATTTACCATATCTACAAACCATTGTAATGCAGACTTAACAGAAGAATGGATCGTACACATTGGTACAAAACTAGATGAAGTCTAGCAACAACGGCATAAGAGATTAAGATTATGTTTGGGGGTGAGATGAGAATTTTGTGTTTTGTTTTAAAGTTTAAAATATTATTTTTTAGTTTTAAGATTTGAAAAAGTTGAATTGGAATTTGAAAAAGTTATATTGGAATTTGAAAAAGTTGAATTATTTATTATATTTTGTATGGAGATTTGAAAAAGTGTAGAGATGAGATGAGATGAAGATGAGAATTTTAAATAAAACATGTTTTCCAAACATAAATGTACTCTCCATCCATCGAGTAACTTAATTATAAACAACATCAGTTCTAGATATATATTTCCCTTGAACTATAATAAAAGATAAAATTAACTTTAAAAAACTTTTGCCTTGTATATACTATTGTTCAGAATCTATTTTTGAAGAGTTTTTTGACACTTTTTTTTTATACACGTTATGGGATGATGTTTCTTTATTTAGAATATTTTACTATAATATATATAGCTTTAGGTATTTTGGAAGTTGTGTTCTACGTGATCAAAGTGTGAACATACAAGATTAAGCTTAAGGGATATTTGGGAAATGAGATGAGATGAGATGAAAAATCTGTGAATAGTAATGAAATTTTTTAAACTATGATGTTTTATAAGATTTTGAGAAGGAGAAAAAAAATTTAAATAAAAATATTATGAAATTAAAATATTGTTAGAATATAACTTTTTAATATAATTTTTGTTTTGGGATTTAAAAATTTTGAATTATCTTTTGTGTTTATTTGAAAGTTTGAAAAAGTTTTAATAATTAGATTATGATTAGATGAAACTTTAAATTTAAAAAGTATATGTTTGAATATTGTTTGGATGTTGAGATGTGATAAGAATAAGATGAGATGAAACCATTTTAACATCCAAATAACCTCGATATAACTGTGTTTGGGTGCTAAGGTAATTTTAGATGATTTGAGTTGATCGGTGAATAGTAATATTTTGTGAATTCCATTAAGATATGTTTGAATGTATAAAATAAGTTGAAATATATTTAATTTTTTATGAGAAATTAAAAAAATAATAAATCTCATCAGTGATTGGATTGACATAGACTGAGATGAACTCTCCACCCAAACATAACCTAATTGGTAGATAAGAAGGGGAGAAAAGTCATAACGACAACTCATATTATATACAGTGTAGCATGATTTATTTTGGGGTGGGGCAAGAATTAATAGCGGCTTTTTCCACAAATTCTTTTTCCACGATATACAACGGTTGAAAATAGTAGGCTAATGACACCAACACGGTGTGTGGGAAAAAATACAAACCTTTTGCTACGAAATCATGTTGTCAAAAAAAATTTTGTGGGAAAACAATTTTTTGCTCGGAAATAAAAACAATTTGTGGCGATTAATAGTCGTCGCAAATAACTGAGAAAAAATTTGTATATTTGTGGGTTATAAATTTTTGCCACAAGGTTCTCAATTTTTTTTCGCGAAATTTTATCGCCGGAAATAGTCTTAACAGAATTATTTTTGCTCTCGTGGGTTATTACTTTTTGCGACGATATTATTATCTTTTTTTGGTGACTTTTTTTTCGCCACAATTGGCCAACCTTTTTAATTATGGGGTTATTAGTATTTGCAGCTGTGTTATTAGTATTTGTAGCGATGAAAAGTCGCCGCAAATAATAATAAAATTAGGGTGCGTTTGGATGTTGAGTTGAGATGATAAAATATTATTATAATATTATTTTTAAATATTAAAGTTGTTTTGAGATTTGAAAAAGTTGAATTATTTATTATATTTTGTATTGGAATTTGAAAAAGTTGTAATGATGAATTGAGATGAGTTGAGATGAGTTGGGATGAGTTGAACATCCAAACGAACCTAAATCACCCGCTCCTTTCTTTCCCTCCCCCTTCCAAAACACCCCGCGTATCACAATACCCTCTCTCTCTCTCTCTCTCTCTCTCTCTCTCTCTCTCTCTCTGCGGTTGTCGAGCTTCTCCTCCCTGCTGTGCGCCACCGCGAACGGCTCTGCTTGCCGTCGAGCCACCGTGGTTCTTTCCCCTCAGCCCCTCGCCCTCTTGCCGACTCTCTCTCTCTCTCCCTCTCCTCTCGGATCCCAGTAGATTCGTGCACCTGCGTCGTCTCCAGCCATGGCCATCGCCACCCTCAGCCGCCCTACGGTTCCGCCAGTCACCAACTGTCGCTCCACCCTAGCTCCGGCATCTCTCTCCCTCGCACGATCTCTCTCGCTGGTCTACACCGCACACCCCCCCCCCCCCATGGTTTTCTGTTTACAGTGGCCTTCCCCGCCGCCATGAGCCACCATCTCCGCCTACAGCCAAGATGCAGCACCACCACGAGCAACCCATGGACGCAGGGCACCTCCGGCATGCCTCCTTCGCTGTCCTGCCCTTAAGCACGGTAAAAATCCTACCTTTGTGTCTCAAGTGCATTATTTTTGGTTTGTTGATAGACGTGAATGGTGTGGTGTTGAGGGCCTAGGCAGATTTGTATCTATGTAAATTTATCATTTTCGATGTTTTCAACTACTCAATTGCACCTCACAGGGTTTTGAGTCTGCTCTGAAAATGGTTTTGGGCTCAAGTGATAAATGAATTAAAATTCCTTTGGCAGATGGGCTGCTAAATTATATGTAATTTGATTCTTCTATTTTTGTCCCTGCAGATTTTCTGTGAATTTGATTGGGAGTTAGATGAGCTTGAGGTACAGAATTAATGTTCTGTGTTTTTATTCTATGAAATTCAGTTGTGAGGTTGTTGTCATGTGGTTTGCCCAGTTCAATTGATTGTGCAATGTTATTGTGTCTAACTATGCCGTTTCTTAGATTTTTTTTTTTTTGGATAATCAAATTTTGACAAAATTTTTCTTTGGTTACATAACTTGCAACTTATTATCACATCATTGGTGTCTAATGTGGAATATCTGGACTGGGGTGGGTTTTCCAAACTCATAGAGGATAAAGTGTCACAATAATTTGACATATTTATAGATTGGAATTTATATGAGGACCATGAGGTCCAATAATTTGACAGATTTGAATATGTTGAGTGTATTATGCATGAACATTGGATTATGTGATGATTAATCTATAAACTTTAGAAGGTATTAAATGATTAATCTAAACTTGCTTTTGGAAGGTATTAAATGATTAATCTATAAACTTTAGTGTTTAAAGATTTTTAAGTTTACTTCAAGGGTTATTCTTGCTATTCTCTATGTTATGTTTAATTAAATAGTGTATGTTAACTTACCTAATTATTATACTTGTGTCACTAGATTTATAACATAGGTTAGTATTAGTTGCAAGTTAATTAATGATGCATGACACTAGTCTTTGTATGTAGAATATTCTAACATTGGTAGCAATGTCAGGAGAAAGGGTGATTTGGTGCTAAGTAGCCAAGTGTGTTATGTATTGATGGAATGGAGTGGCTTCACTCACTACAACAAATATGGGCCAAGGTATGGCAGACCTCAAATGGAGTGGCTTCACTCACTACAGCAAATGCGGCTCCCATCCCCAACAATACATCTGTTATATTTCAATATCTTTTATCGTCTCCTAATGTATGTCTTCTCACTTACATCATGTGCCCTCATAACCTCCATTGGGCACCATTGATACGTATCCCCCCATATCACCTCTACTACCCACCCCAAGAAGATCCCTTTTTGTGCTTGAATTATATTTTATCATTAATCTTGATTATCATTGCCCAAAATTATTGTTACCGTTACTGACACACAACAACAATAGGATGGCATGTAACCATACCAAGTGCAGTAGAGCCTAATGAGCTTATTTATCAATCCACGTATTTTGGATTATATTGTCTATGGTTAATTTGGTGTAGGGACCTCCAGAAGGTCCTTATTCTTGGTCCTCCGCTTGGTGGACTCTGCATTGTATGATGTTATTTGTGTCCTTATGCAGCTATGACGGAAGGTGCATGAGGTCCTTTCATGCAACCGAAGAGGATGCAGATACATGTGAATCTCTTGGCCTTTCGCAGGAAGAAGTAGATGTATGCTAACGCTTCATATATTCTCTGGAATCTCTATCCTCCTTCATATCTATCTTTTTAGCATTGATATTTGTTTTTTTCCCTTTCAACTTCATAGGGGTTGCTAACCTTCGTATGCAAAAATTGCGAGTATAAACAGCATCAGTGCTTTGCTTGTGGAAAGTTGGGCTCTTCTGATAAGTTTTCAGGTGCTGAGGTATGAATTAAGATCTACGAAATTAGACCGATGTTTTTGTTTATGCTCCCCCTGGCACAAAAAAAAGGAAAAATACTCTTATCATATTATTTTCAGTAGTGAGTGTTGTACTATAGAATGGGAAGAGTTCAGTTTCATAACCAAGGGGTAAGAAAGATACTGGTGGCTGTTTTTAACTTTTTGCTTAATAATAGATTTGATCCCCTCAGCAGTGAACAAAGAAAATCCTTTCTAATCAGGCTTTACTCACATTTACTTATGTCTCGCAAGTTTAATGGGAAATTTAGTGAGCTTGATCTTCTTCTTTCTTTTTTCTGCTCTTTTGAAATTACTTCTATAATTCGCCTTTATATTTCTGTTCGTAATCTATGCAAATCTTTTTCTTTTTTCTAACATTGTTTCTAATCTATGAACTACAAATCTAATTCTTTTTTTTTTTCCCGGTAAAGAAAACAAATCTAATTCTTAATTACCAGCATAGATCTATTTTTTTTAGTGTAGATCTAATTTATCCTAAAAAAATACATGCATCTGTTCTATTCATTTAAGCTATGTATTCCTATCTCACTTTCTAATCACTTCTTCCTTCAGCTTTTAAATCTCCATCTCTCATTTACAAAGTAAATTTCTTGACTTATTTTTTTAAGCACTCTTGATTTACTTTTCATCTGAAAAACCTTGCCTTTACTGCTTTGCTCGGGTAGATATTTTGGAGAATTTTTTTTTAACGTAATTTCTCGTGATAATATTTTTTCCAAATTTCATGTTCTATTGTCTCGTTTTACCCTCTACAGACAGAGTTCACTCAGAAATAAGCTATTCATGATACTCTCTCTCTCTCTCTCTCTCCCCCCCCCCCCCCCCAATTGTTGCATGGGCATAGATTTTTTTTTTACACTATAGATTGTTTAATTGCCATTGGTTGCTGCTATCATATTCTGTGACCCGGCTGGAATTAGTAGAATGCTTAGTTTAGAAAACTTATGCATTTTTAGAATTGATTAATTAAATTAAAGGTAGTTTAATTATAAACAAATTTTAATTAAATGTAGTTGTTTGGGTTAGTTATAATATGTCATTGGTTCTAAAGTGGATTTTGTTTTTGTTTGTTGGTTGGACGATAGCCTATTTGGATTGCAATGGAGTGGATGGAATGGAGTGGCTTCACTTGTGTTGATGTTTGAGCATGGAATGGAGTTGGGATGAAGATGAATTGTTTTGAAGTGTTGGGATTAAGTGATGGAGTTGTAGTGAGTTTGTAAAGTATGATGATGATGTTGGTTTAATTCATTTAATTTGTCTATATTAAAGGTATTGGGTATGGATGTACAAGGTTCGGATATAATAATTATAGCCTATATTAGATTATTTGTTATGATTTCTTTGAAAAGTAAGGCTTGTGAAGGTTATGTTTGCAGGTGATCTTGCAGATATGTTATTTGCTGAAATATGCTTCAAATCTGGTAAAGGCTACTTCCTGTCTCTTTGAGACTGATAGTGATGAATTGTTTTGAAGTGTTTTGGAGTTGTAGGGAGTTTGTAAAGTATAATGACGATGTTGGTTTAATAGACAAATTTGTGTATATTAAATGTATAGGGTATGGATGAAACTTGTAAAAACAAATGAGTGCTTTGAATGGATTGTATGTTGATCTTATAAAGCTTGAATGGATTGTATGATTGTGGTTTTCTCTGAAAATGAATTGTAACTTATAAAGTTTTGTGGTTGTGTCGTGTATGTGTATAAATTGTATGGACAGCTCCTCTTGGGTTCTAATTAGAAGTTTTTATTTTAGCACAATTTTACATATATTTTTTTAAATTATTATAAACATGAATTTGGATCTGTAAGGTTTGGATATATTTATTTAGCCTATATTAGATTTTTTTTTTTTATTATTTTTGGCACAGTCTCATTTTTTTATTTTACATTTTTTTTTCTAAAATCTCTTAGCATTTGCCATGAATGAAACTCGTGGCAAATACTTTTTTTGGGTCGGAAGTGATTATTTCCCGCAATAAGATTTCTTCGTAAATAAATATTTCTGATAAAATACTTAAAGGAAAATATATATTTTCCAAAAAAATATTTTATCAAAAATATTTGTTTCCCACGAAGACATGTCATGGGTAAACATTTTTTTGTCACAATCTCTTTTCATGGAAAATTGTGTTATTTCCCACCACAACACACCAGATGAAACCTTATTTGCCATGAAGAAAAAATGTTTTAACTACCACGGTAGTTCATAGGAAAAAGAAAGCTTTTCCCATGAATTTTTGGTTTGGTGGAAAAAGAATTTTTTCCCACTAGTTTTATGCCACGGGTCTCCCACCATACAAATTGGTGGGAAACAGATCACTTCCCACGAAGTTTATACTTTTTCCGACCACAGTCCTTCCTGAAAAAAATCAAGAATTGTTGTACTGACATAACCTAATTGGTAGAAAAGAAGGGGAGAAAAGTCATAACGACAACTCATATTATATCCAGTGTAGCATGATTTATTTTGGGGTGGGGCAAGAATTAATAAACATGTTTGGAATTAATCCCAAAATGATTAGGAAAAACAACTTTGATTCAAGAGTGCTATAATATTGCTCTCTCATCATTTAGAACAACTTAAATTTGATGGGTAATCTCAAAAAGAATAAATCTATTTAAAAATTTTATTTTAACATACCTAATACATCACTGCTATCGAAGCTTTCTATATCAACTATGCTAAAAATTTATTAGTATTTTGATTTTTTAAAGTTATAATAGATTCCACTATAAGTGGTGTACTAATTACTTTTGTGTAACAAAACTCTTTTAAAAGATTTACTTTACAATAAAAATAGTTTTACAATTAAACATGCTTCGTTTAGATATATCAATTTATAAATTTACTGGTACGAAATCTCTACATAGATATATATATAAGAAAATAATAAATAAATAAAAAACTCTAAGAAATAATACGACTAATGGCTGATTTCGAATCATTAGATCGAGAGATATTAACATCATTTGCATGCATCAAGGCAGAATTATTATTGATAATGGATACAAGAAACTACTACAGGTTAGGAAAAGAGAGTGAAGATCAAGGCAATAGGACTTGGGAATGAAGAACCAATTTAGCCACAAATTCTTCAATGTTTTTATCAGAACTTCCACCTTGGTCAACAGCCTCTTTGGCCAATTTCCTCCATTTGAAGGCATTCTTCTTGATCTCTTTTCCTCTCTCTCCCTCCATTATTTCCCTTATGCAATGTTCTGCAGCCTCTCTCCTGACTAACCCTTTCTCATCAACTGGAGCTTTCAATCCCATCTTCCAAACATCCATAATAAACTTAGCATTTGTGCTTTGATCTGTCCATTGCGGCACTGCCACCATTGGAACACCAAAGCTCAGGGCCTCCAACGTAGAGTTCCACCCACAGTGTGTCACAAAGCATCCCACTGCCTCGTGATTTAAGACCTCCAGCTGAGGACACCATTGAAGCACCAATCCCTTCTCCGACATCTCCTCCACGAAGTTTTCTGGGAGCTTTGCTTCTTCTGAGGCCCTGACAACCCACAAGAAACTGCTGTTGCTCATCCTCAAACCCCAAGCAATTTCTTGCATTTGCTCAGCTTCAAGGACGGCCAAACTCCCGAAAGAAACATAGACAACCGACCCTTTTGGACGATCTTTTAGCCACTTCATGCATGCATCGGTGTTTGGTTTGAAGATGCTGAAACCGTAGTCTCTGTCGTCTTCAAGACGTTTGTCCAAGAACATAGATGGTATCGTTGGTCCTACGGTCTTCAATGGCCATATCTTTGCCATCCAATCCACCGCCTGCAAAGAAATTAATCAGGAAAAAGATCAATCGTTGCAAGCCAAAAAAGAGCAGGACTTGCTTAATTAATTACCTCTTGTTCCAGCTCATAAAACGTGTTGCAAAGGACCCAATCGGCTTTGTCAACGTTGGAGAATTGTTTCACAAGCATGTCAAAGAAAGCTGGGTAAGATTTCAAATCATAAATGAAGGAAGGCATGTCCTGAGGTTCGAGTGGTGGCAAACCAGGAAGCAAAATCTCAGGCTCTGAAAGAGGGAGTTTCAGCAATCCTTCGTGAACATGGTAAAATATGTTGTCGATGGCACAAGACTGAGTGAAAAACACTGCACCGAGTAACCCAAACTTCTTGGCTATGTCTAAAGCCCAAGGCAAGAAAGAATCATAAACAATACAATCAACAGGAGAGCCTGAGGCAGAAAGTTTCTCAAGGAGCTCGACCAGAGTTTGAGACCCAACTCTCCAAAAGCGCTCCAAATAGGCCGGAATGCTCTCTGCTTGCTTTATGCCGCCTTCATCGTAGCCATCGGAGATGGTCTCGAGAGCAATATTTGAGCTTTCAGCTTTATGAATGGTCTTGGAAATGGAGGAGGTGGTAACCAGTGTAGCTTTCACTCCTTGGTGCTCCAAACGCTTGGAGAATTCGAGCATAGGATTAATGTGGCCTTGGGTTGGATACGATAAGACTAAGCAATGAGCTGATCTGTGTGCACTCGTTTCCTTCTCCATTTTCTCTTACACAACTCTCGGATCTTTCTCTCTCACACTCTGTACGTTTCAGTTTATGTGGTGATAGATAGGGCACCAAGTGCACCATTTATAGACTAAGATTAGGTTTAGATGTAACAAACATTTCACATCATTTCATTTCTATCATTATAATTTTCTAACTTTCTATAACTTTCTATACAAAATACTATCCAAACCTACTCTAAGAGCTAGTTTGGCAAATAGATCAGATGGTACACGTAATTATCAAAATTAATTTCATTCATGCATAAATATCACTCAAACACAATATTTTTCATTTTCAATTTTTATTTTTCATTTAATCATTATCCCAACTGCACAAAAACCAACAAATTCAAAACAAAATATAAAAATCAATATAACGTAACAACGATTTGAAGTTAATTTAAAATAAAAATAATATTAAAAAATTTATATTCAAATAATTTTTTAATTTAATTTTTTTTTCTTTTATCCCAAAATCTAAGAAATATATTAATTCAAAATATTTCACTACTATTCATATAATTCTAAGATTAAAGTTAAAAAGTTAAAAAAATATTATTAAAAAATATTTTTTAATATTATTTTTATTTTAAGATTTAAAAAATTGAATTAATTATTTTATTTTATATAAAAATTTAAAAAATTATAATAATTAGATAAAATAAATTAAGATCAATTATAAAAATAAATCGAGGTCAGTGTGCAAAGAAACCCTACTTCTTTTTTTACATCTCATCTGATTTGAACGAGCAGTCCAGCAGACGTGACTAGATAGAGTACTTACGGAGTGAACGCACGTGGTTTGTATGGTTGTGAATTATGTCTGTCATTCCTTTGTTGTAAGAAAAAATCTACTCAATCTCTTACTATTCACACTACATTCCACATTCCATCTTTTTTTTAATTTTTTTTTTTAATTTTTTTATCAAATATATTTTTATATGAATAGTGAATAAAAAATTATAAATAGTTTAAAAAAAATTCAAAAAATAAAAATAAAAAAATATTAAAAAGTATGGAGTGTGGAGTGTGGAGAGAATGAATAGCAAAACTCTTGTTGTAATAGAGGAAATACGAGGTCGTGAATTTTAACCCTCACAAAACAGTCATCTCTTCGTAAAAATAAAAAGAGATATGAGGTATATCGGCAGGTTTAGGGGTAAGATCAGAATTTTTTATTTTAAATGAAAGTTTAAAATATTATTTTATAATATTATTATTATTTTAAAATTTTAAAAAATTAAATTATTTATTATATTTTATATAAAAATTTTAAAAAATTATAATAATAAGATTAGATAAGTACTTTGCTCCAAACCTGCCAGTCACAGTTATAATCAATGAAGTTCTACATAGTAAAAAAAGAAAAAAAGAGTGAAATCTTTCGCTGGAAAGATGTAAGACTGATTGCTGATAAAACAATAAAGAGAGAGCGACGAAACATTTTGGTTCCAGCAGTCCTTGACGTCATATATAGGCAGAAATCTCACGTAAATATAAATCAACATATTTTTCTCAATTAAAATTTTTAAGACAACCTGATGATTTTACGTGATATCAAGATACCAAAAAGTTTCTAGTGCTATGATCAGGGTCATCAGCCGACACCAGAAAGAACGATGTTGTCTAGCTACTATATACGATGATGAATTCGAACTAGAATCGATAGAGCATTTTAGTACTAATCGTGGAGCGAAGTTAATAGATCTATGAATAACTGTATCTTGTGTGGTCTCAGTCAACAACTGATCTTATATATATATATATATATTATGCAGCTAGCTGAAGTTGCAAGAGCAAGGAATTGAAATCGTTGAACCCAAAGCAAGTAAAAGTAGTACTACGTTGAGAATGATTATTTTTGTTGAGATGAGGTTTGTATAGTTAGTTGATGAATAATGCTACACGCCCCGCTGGGAGCTCCCGCTGGGGTGTAGGTTTATTTTTTTAATGTGTTTTTTTTAAGTTTTTTTTTATATAGATTATTTTAATAATTTTTAATATTTTTAAAAAATAAAATAAATTTATTATATTATTAAAAAATACTTCCTTAATTACGAAGTAAAATAAAAATTTATTAATAATTTTTTTTTAATTTTCTGATTAAAGAAGTATTTTTTAATGATATTTTAAATTATTTTATTTTTTAAAAATATTTAAAATTATTAAAAAATCTATATAAAAAAAAACTTAAAAAAAACACATTAAAAAAATAAACCTACACCCCAGCGGGAGCTCCCAACGGGGCGTGTAGCACGACCCTTAGTTGATATGATATGAAAATTGAAAATTAAATAAATTATTATTATAATATTATTTTATAATATTATTTTAAATTTTAAATTTAAAAAAATTGAATTGTTTATTGTATATATTTTGTTTGAGAAATGTGTAATGATTAAATGAAAAAAGATGAGTTGAGATATTTTCTGAATCATCAGAAAGCTTAGCCCTATTAACATTGAATTAATATGAAATAAAATTATTAGGTTAAGTGTGCAGTCTCGCATACTTATTTTAAAAAAATTAGAGTATACTATTAAAAATATAAGACTTTTCATATAGATATTAAATTTATCTATTTTTTTAAAAGAGATAAGTGCCTAGAGCTTATACATCTTATTAATCTTAAAATTGCATACTCTACTTTTTTATTAAAAAAATCATATTTATAATTATTGAGTACGCATGTACATTACTTTAAAAAATAATAATAAATATGAGAATACATAAAAAAAAATTAATAATAAACTTTACTCTATTTAAAAATATCAGGAAATATTTATACAAATATATTACTCACGGTAAAATTTCCAAAGGAAGGTCACAACAGACAATCTTCAGGCAGATGTTGGTCCTCAAAACCAAGCAGTCAACATAAAATGGAGCTGAATGTTAGGTATCCTACACTTTTGCAAAGCATGTTCAGAGCCGTATGGCCTCGTTTGTTTTTAGAGTTTGTTTTTAGAGATGAGATGAGATGAGATGAGATAAGATTAAAATTAAAAAGTTAAATAAAATATTATTAGAATATATTTTTTAATATTATATTTGTATTGAAATTTGAAAAAATTAAATTATTTATTTTATTTTGTACAGAGATTTAAAAAAATTGTAATAATAAGATGTGAGGTTTTTAAAGTTTTCAAAATTTTAAGTTTTGGTCTTAAAAACAAACAAAGCCTAATTATTTCATTTGTACTTTACACTAGTGGACCCTGACAACGTACATCGCATTATAATGGGGAATTATCAACTTTACATCTTTCTTTGGAGGGATGAGTTCAGCCAAATACAAATTTTGCTTCCCCCCTTAAAGAAAAGAAAAATAGGAAATTTAGAATTTATGTGAAGAAATTTAATTTAATTTTTTTAATCGAAGTCAACTGAATTTTGCACAGTCTAAAATTATATATATATAATTATTCAAAATTAGATCATAAACAATTATTTATACAATTTAAAAATATATAAATTCTGCATACTCTATTTGAAAAATATGAACATATTGAAATAATAAAAAAAATCTAATTTTTAATATAAGTCTCACTTTTTTTTCAAAAGAGTGCATAGATTGCACACCCTAGATTGAGAAATCTTGTATATGTAATAAATGAACCATGTCATAAAATATACCATTTAATTTAAATATTATATCTTTATATATAAAAATATATGTATCCAAAAATAAAATACATCATAGAAATTAAAAATACATGAGAAAATACAGTCTCTTGGACTTTCATCCATTTTAGACGGAGTGTGGGATTTGGTTAATTCCATCTTGGATAGAGTTGTGCTATTTCTCAAACTCTTGGATATGTTTGGGAGGTGAGATGAGAATTTTGTGTTTTGTTTTAAAGTTTAAAATATTATTTTTTAGTTTTAAAATTTGAAAAAGTTAAATTGAAATTTGTAAAAGTTGTATTGGGATTTGAAAAAGTTGAATTGTTTATTATATTTTATATAGGAATTTGAAAAGGTTGTAATGATGAGATGAGATGAGATGAAAATTTTGAAGAAGATAAAACATCCAAGCATAACCTAAATCTATAGAGATTTGTAATTTGGATTAGACCATGTCAGTCACGTGTGTACTAGAGAGTTATTAATATTCTAGTTGACTTGTAATGTATATTTCAGATCAAATTTGTAATGTCTGTTATGAATAAATGCAATATATTTTTTTTCTTAAAAAAAAAAAAAATATATATATATATATATATATATATATATATATATATATGTATCCATGTATATCCATATATATGTAAACACCTATAATATTCATGAGAATTTCCACACCGTACTATATGTTTCTACATCCTCGTTGCCCAAACTGTTCCATAAAACATATGCAACAGAACATCTCACATTACTAAGGTTGGTCTGGACAGTAAAAGTTTTTTATCTTATCTAATTTCATCATATATTATCTCAATATTAAAATTAAGATTGTTCATCTAAATCGAATTTTTTTCCAACCGATTTGAAACCTAAATTGGATTTCAGTTTTGGATTCCAACTTGGATTTGGACCCGAAACCTAAATTGCAAAATCCAAGTACACCCCGTCCAAATATTAGATTTTAAATTCAAAAATCAAATTTACAATCCGGTATCCGAAATTATTGTTATTATTGCTATTATTATTAAGTTTGGGGTTTTGCTACACAACCTCCTACTATTCATTCACACTCCACACTCCATATTTTTTAATATTTTTTAATATTTTTTAAAAATTTTTTTTTGAATTTATTTTTTTTAAACTAGTTCAAATTTTTTATTCACTATTCATATAAAAATTATTTAATAAAAAAAATTAAAAATTTTTTTAAAAAAAAAATAGAGTGTAGAGTGTTGGAAGGTTGGAAAGATTTAGGGTGCGTTTGGATGTTGAAGTGAGTTGAGTTAAGTTGAGTTTAGATGATAAAATATTATTAGAATATTATTTTTTAATATTATTATTGTTTTGAAATTTGAAAAAGTTGAATTGTTTATTATATTTTATATTGGAATTTAAAAAATTTGTAATGATTATTGAGATGAGATGAGTTTGGTTTAAGAACCAAACGAAGCCTTATTGTTTTACTTATGGTACTATGTATCTACCATCGTTGTGAGAATAAGATTAAGGTATGTTTGGATTCTGAATCACTTTTAATTTATTATTATAATTAAATTATAAAATAATAATAATAATATTAAAAAATAATATTTTAATAAATAATATTTTATCTCAATTCAACTCCTTTATGGCGGTTGAATTTATGCTTGCTGATCATCCGAATAGAATTTGACACTGCTACTTCTGCCACATTATTCCAACTTCCAACAACATCTATGAAAAAAGTCAGGAAGATTTGACCACTGTGATAAGAAAGCTTTGTTTATTTATATATTTTTTTTTATTGAAAGAGGGCTTCGTAGCAACTTCGCCATGACACCAACGTCAGATGCAAACATTGGTTAACCGAAATGTGGAAAAAAAGTAAGAAACGAAAAGAAAGATTTGGTTGGATTTGGATATACTGTTTAGATGAGATTAGATAAGATATTTTAAATAGTAATTAAATAAAATATTATTTAAATATATTTTATAATATTATTTTATTTTAAGATTTAAAAAAATTAAATTATTTATTATATTTTTATATAAAAATTTAAAAAAATTGAAATGAGATGAAACGAGACGAATATTTCTGTGTAAGCAAATAGAGCAAAAATTAAAACAAAAAAGAAGAAGCAGATACCGGATCGTAAATATGGATTTTAGATTTATAACCCAGATTCATCGGATTCCGGTCCGGATTCGGTCGGGTATTCCTAGATCTCCGGATTGAAATCTGGATGAACAACCTAATTGAAATAACGTAAATACAAATATTTTTTAATTTCAAATTTTTAATTTTTTTATCTAATCGTTATTTAATTATTACAAATTTTTCAAACTTTCAAATAAAATATATAAAATAATTCAACTTTTTTAAATTTTAAAAATATATATATATTTTAACAATATTTCAACTTTATAGATATATATATTTTTTACTCTCATTTTCTAAAATCCCATAAATTAAACATTTCAACTTAAACAATTTCACTTTTATTTAGACATGGGAAGCATGTCCTAGGTGGTTGAGGCGGTGTGTTATCCTCTTCCCAACTGCAATGTCCTGGATGGCATCATCGAACCCCACTATAGCGCTCAAATCAGAGGTCCGGACAGAGGCGGTAGGGACGGAGTAGCCCTAAGAAAAAGATCGTGGGGACGGAGTGAGAGCGAAAATCTTGAAAGATGGTTGATTTGTTCCATAGTGGACATATATGGATGAAGCCTGGGTGGTTTGGATTGAGAGACGAGTGAGAGATTTGGATTAAGAAATGAAATGAGATAGTTTTAAATGAAAGATAAAAATTGAAAACAATATTATTAAAATATTATTATTTTAAAATTTAAAAAAATAGAATTATTTATTATATTTTGTTTGAAAATTTAAAAAAATTATAATTATGAAATGAAATAAAATGAGATGAAACACTTTCTGAATTCAAATGGTAAAGGGTGCAAATTTAAAAAAATATTGAGTTTAAATTATCACCCTATTAAAGTCCAAAGATGATGCTTGTAAATTTCCTTTAAAGCAAAGTATATTCTGGTGCATTCCCTTAAACTAAAGTTTGCATAGTTATGGAACATATCGGTACACAAGAATTTAATGCAAAGAAACGAAAGAGGTTCAAAGTTCAAACTGGAAAGGGGGGAGAAACAGGCATTGAATGACTAATTAATCAATAAAACTCGTGTTTCTCCAGGGAAAACCAGTGCAGATTAAAGTTAGTGTAGAGTTCAATGTTAAATGCCCAGTTTTGACCTCTCCCCTTTCTCTCTCTCTCTTCAAAATGATGAAATTCAGGGGTGTGTGTGTGTGTGAGAGAGAGAGAGAGAGAGAGAGAGAGAGAGAGAGATTAATTGGCAATTATAGTTCCAATGATGATGCATGCCCTCAGCCCTGAATCAATAAGAAATACAAAGCCACTGAATTAATAGAATGCAGTAGATTATACAATGATATTTCAGAAATGGAGAAACAAGCAGTAAAAGTTTATACATCCACAAAGCAAGGCAATAAGTTCAGTCTTAAAGCAGAAGGATAACACAATGTGAATAAGCTGAGACAACCAATTCAACATGACAACAAGAACAGGTGAGTGGATTAAAGCAATTCAACATGGACAATGAAATTAATGCATCTATCTAAATATTTCTTCAAAGTTTTTCTACAAAATATTTGTACTTCCACTTTATCAAAAAAGCAAGATCCTCATATTTGAGAAGATAACCTAATACCAGAAACCACGATTCTACATATATCTTCATTTCTTCTCAAGATGATCTATTATGGAATTTTAATCATTTTTTAAGCATGAAGCATGAGGTATATTACCACTTTGTTATATAATCACTTTAAGTAATGTACATGAAATTTCTCCTCTCAAAAATGGCCAGTCAGTGGAACTACTCTGTGAGGAAGCACCTTCTCTTCACCCTAAATTG
Organism: Cyclocarya paliurus; assembly: GCA_029856935.1. Classification (NCBI taxonomy): domain Eukaryota; kingdom Viridiplantae; phylum Streptophyta; class Magnoliopsida; order Fagales; family Juglandaceae; genus Cyclocarya; species Cyclocarya paliurus. The sequence continues at coordinate 19,924,861 of CM056958.1, forward strand.
ATGCTTCCAAACCACTAATAGAAATACTCACATTACTGGACCACTGTGAGTCTCACTGTGTAAGGATTGTATGTGTAAAGTTAAGGGTTTTGAGAGAAGAATAAGGAATGAAGAAGAGGGAAAATATGGGTAGTCCACAATCATGTCCTACCCTCTTACCCATTTCATTATATTTATATATATATATATAAGCTTAGCTAACACTTGACATTTATACCCTTATGGGGCATACCAATACAATTATTCCCTCTTAACAGTATGAAACAAACAATTGTTGGTGGAAATAACATTCCCTTCCATAGTTGCAAAATAATCACACTTAGGTAAATTACATGTTTTTGGACTTTAATAACTTTTGTCGCCTTGACTTTTACAAGTTTTCTTTTCTTAAAAGATAAAAAAAAATCTATAAGGTTACGCTAGACCTCCATTCAGGTTAGACAAAATTGATACATTTGGGAGAGAGAATCAAGTGATGCCGTCAATGTCTAAGTGATCTGCTAATTATACCACATCCTGGACTAAAAATTTAAAAAATCCTAAATTCCTGGATAAGACGGGATTCAGGAAACCAAGGCAACCATGATTTCGGGCTTGTTTGAGAAGTGAGATGATCTCCTCTCATCTCATCTCAAAACTTCTCATAATTTCCTTTCCAAACATCACTCAAAACACTTTTAAATTTCAAATATTCAACTTTTTCATCTAACTTTTACCTAATCATTACAATTTTTCCAAACTTCCAAACAAAACACAAAAACAAATACTACCTTTTCAAATTTAAAACAAAAATAATATTAAAAAAATAATATTCTAATAATATTTTAACTATATAATATTTGTATTCAATGTTTTCTCTCTCATTTTCCAAAACTCAATAAAACATCTCAACTCAAACCATTTTACTACTATTCACAATCTTATCTCACTTCCCAAATGAGCCCCTTCATTTGATGCCAATATGAAGAAACGTGATAATTTTAAAGAACCAACAATGACTAACAACAACTTGTAAGTCAAGACATTCATGAAAAATAAACATTTCAAATAACAGATTTTCCAGCAAACATAGAAGAACTATTATATTTTTCACAAAATAGAGATCATATATCACCTCTTCAAAATGGCAACCTCATAGAATAAAACATTAAATCAATACATTTTGGATGAATGGTTTGAAAAAAATGGTGAATGAAGAAAGATGGTGCACAACTAGAGTATCAAATAGATTGATTGTGCGATATTACTTCATTGGTTCATCAAAGCATCAATCCAATCAAAACTACAAGGACTTTCAAATTTTTAATATGAGGAAGGTAAACCGTAATTAGCCCTATGCAAAAGGAGGATTATAATTTAAACTTCTTTTGACTCTAATTATTTTATCTTGGGTGACAGAAATAGCATGAGTGCATGCACATTCAATGGCAAAAGTGCAGATACTCCATGGTGTCACCCCTCCCCAACATCTCTCCCAACCACCACCACCACCAATGGGAATATACGCACACAAAACAAAGCCGCTAGATGCTACCACATACAACATACAATAATAATGCACCAATTCCAATAAAACTCACGAAATTTAACAAAACTCCAAAGAGCATGTCAAACTAATATAATCTATAATGAATAATGACAGGGAAATTACCATCAATATTGAAGAATAGGTAAACTAAAGAGAGATATAGTTAACAAATTATATACAATGCAAGACCACGGATCGCATAAAGTACAAATTTGAAGATTACAAAATGATGAAACTATAGTAATTCCTCAATACAGATGGGAGAAAAGCAGTAACTAATACATTACAATTATATGTAACACTATGTTTCATTTAAACACTGTATAACAGATAATTAAGTAACGATTATGGAGACATTTATTAATATACCTCTGCCATAACTTATCATTTTTTCTTTTGATAAGTCAGTCAAAAGACCTTATCAATTCTTCTCCGTTACCTCACGAGCAACAATAAGTTCCTCCATGTAATCAGCATCACCAGTGTCGGAAGGCATCAGCATCTCATCCCCAATTGTGAAATTGTATCGTTCACCAATAGCTCTTAGAAGCTGGTACACTTCAAACATAGTAGGCCTGTCCTTGGGATTTGATGCTACACAACTACATGCAACTTTAAGAAACTGAAAAGTCTCACCATCCACACCGGTCCCAACCAACGATTTATCGATGGCATAATGGAGTTGGGAGTTGCTCGACAGCTGCGTAATCCATTCTACCAAATTTCCTTTGAAGTCTTCAGGAGCTTTAGCGACATGTGTAGGTCTCTCACCAGTCACCAACTCAAGAAGCACAGTTCCAAAGCTGTAAATATCACCCTTTGGAGTGGCCACCAGAGTTCGTGCATACTCAGGAGCGACATAACCCAAATCCCCAAACTCCCCATTCACAAAAGTACTCATATGTGTATCAATTGGGTTCATGAGCCTAGCAAGGCCAAAATCAGATATTTTGGGCTCAAAATCCACATCCAGTAAGATGCATTTGGAGCTTATGTTTCGGTGGATAACACGGGGATTGCAGTTATGATGGAGCCATGCTAATGCTCTAGCTGCCCCTATCCCAATCTTTAGCCTCAAAGGCCACTCCATAAGCTTGCCACCATCATCCACATGATGCAGTTGATCATAGAGGGTACCGTTTGGCATGTGCTTATAAACCAAAAGCCTCTCCTTCTTAGCCACACAAAAACCTAGAAGGGGAACCAAGTTATGGTGTTTTACACTCCCAAGGGTAGCCATTTCAGACAAAAATTCTTTCTCAGAGTGTTGAGATTCCTGCAACCTCTTAACCATAAGCGAAGTGCCATCATCAAGGACTGCTTTGTACATGGTTCCTGTTCTTCCTGACCCAATGATATTGTCTTTGCTAAAGTTGTTAGTAGCCTTCATGAGATCATTGAATCTCATTTTCGAAACTGACATTTCAAACATGGATACCTGAAGCAAAATAGCTTTATTTCAACTATAATACAGTAGCTTGAATAAGCAATCACAGAAATTTGGTAAAATATGTAAATGCATATGCGCACGTGTGTGTCTGTCTTTATATTTAAAAATATGTACATATATACATGTGTGTGGAGAGAGAGACAGAGGGAGAGAGATCAAAGGCAAAAAAGAAGAAAAAATGAAACTACTCTCTTCACAATAATTTATGGATCAAGAAAAGGTCCATTAAGTTAGCTTGCCTTGATGCCTTTAGTTCCCTTTAAACTCTTTGCCCATTTGTTTCCTTCAGGGTCATCGTCCTTCTTCTTCACAGACACTCTACGTAACAAGAAGAACATACCAATAGTCACACCTAAGGCTGAAACAGTCACCCCACCAACTGCTGCTGCCACGATAAGTACAGTGCGAGACTTCTTTGGAGCTGACTGGCAAGGATCCAAAGGTTTCCCACATAGTCCAGGATTATTTGCATAACTATCTGCTAGAATTGAAGCATGGGCAAAGAAAGGGACTGGCCCTCTCAAAAGATTGTTCGCCACACTAAATTTCTTAATCCGAGTAAGCTGGCCAAATTGTAGAGGAATCTGACCAGTCAACCTGTTATGGTCGAGTTTAAGTGTATTCAAATAAGTACAATTCGAAAGGCTAACAGGGATCTCCCCCGATAAATTGTTAGATGAGAGATCAAGAGATGTCACATAAGATAAAATGTTGTAGATATCTTCCGGAATACTTCCAAACAGTTCGTTGCTAGAAAGATCTAACCCTGTTAAGCTCGAGCAATTCTGAATGCTACGAGGAAACTGGCCCTTTAGCCCCATATCTGAAAGCCGTATATTTAAAACCCTGTTCTCATCAGGGTGCCAACAATCAACCCCCGTAAATTTACAGATGAAGCCCTCGGAAATGTTGTCAAAATTCCATGAAGATTTCAAGTAATTATAAGGATCCTCAAGTGATTCCTTCAATTTTCTTAAGCAGTAAATATCGGTGTCAGTACCGTAACTCAAAGTACAACTAAGTAGCAGCCAGAGAAGAGCAACGATAATGGCAGCAAGAAGTCGGCAATTCAGAACCATTGTCATCAAGATTTCCAGCAAAGGGACGGGGAGGTACAGATTAAAAAAGAGAAGACTAGCAGATTACTTTTGAATGCATACCAAGTGCTCAAAATTCTGTACCTGCAAAACCATAGCCCTCATAACATCATATCCTGAGACAAATTCAAGACAAACACGAGTAAGTAAAAACCCAATCCAGCTCTCCACCTATATTCTTCTCAAAGCATACCTAGCTAGAAATATGAACACCCGAAAAACCTGAAACATCCTTATTCACATGGCGAAACAAATTTGGTAAGAAATCTAAAAGCTTGACTTACCCAATTTCGGTTGACTTGGATACTATACTCGCAGAGTCCGCACTAAAGAACGAAAAACCAACTCACCAACTACACGAAAGGAAATTTGTTAGAGAATTCATCTAACCTGAGATTGATATTTCAGAAGCTGTAACTCGGAAAGAAGGAGGAGACTCGAAAAAGGAGTCTTCCGGTTTTTTCTTGGCCCAAAAAAGAGGTTCGGAAACAACGACGAAACATCGTCCTGTCCTCGAAGATAGGTTGGAATATTCAAAGCCTGTATAAGAGCGTAAATTCACAAGGTAAGAGAAAAGAGGATCACACTTGAATTCAACGAAGCAAGTGTGAACTGGAATAGCTTTGGTGGAAAATATGGGGATTTTAGTTTACAGAAAGCGAGTCGAGAAAAAGGAGATGGAGGTTCATCGGGTCAAAGAAGGAAGGCCACTTTGTCAAAGCCCCGAGAAGACGTTCTCAGTGCTTGACTCGTCCGCTTATTGGTAATAAGAAAGCATGACATTTGGAACGGATGAAAGAAAATGCAATAAATTATAGAGTAATGCTGGAGTGCAATTATTTTTAAAAATAAAAAATAATATTAAAAAAATTATTTTTTTATGTAAATTTAATATTTATTCATTATTTTTAAAATAATTTTATTATACATTTTACAATGTTAAATATCATTCTTATAAATTATATTTTAAAAAAATAAAAATAAACAAATATCATAAATGTGAAAAGGCAGGTTTTTACGACCAAAACAAAAGACTTTAAAGGAACTTAATACTAATTATTAAATAAATAAAATCATTTCACTGATTATAGGGATCATAATTTGTTTCATATTTATAATTTTAAAGTGGTTAACTCTGACATATTTTGTTTTTAAAAAAAGTTAATAAATGAATCTATATAAAAAATAATTTTTTAATGATAGATTTTATTTTATTTTTAAAAAAATATACGAGACTTATACATTTAAAATTAATCTTTATTTTAAATAAACTTTAAATATAAGTTTAAAGAATGTAGGTTTGTAAAAAAGTTAATTCCATGAAAAAAAAAGTAATTTCTTAACTTATATATTGATGCTTGGATAAATCATTATTAGTTTATTTTTATTTTTTTTTAAGTAGAAAATATAATGAGTTTTTAATATAAATATTATGATATAAAGATTGTTTGATCCCGATTATATACTTAATTTTGTGGGTTATTAATTATCCAAATTAAGAATAATGGTTCGATAAAATTGAAAAGTTGTGGTTGTTCGGATTAATATTTTTTAAAGTTTATAATATTTAAAATAAAAGAAAGGCATATATAAAATAGGTTTTATTGTACATTTTTCATGTGAATATTTGATAGTATTCATCATGTATTTTTTTTTTCCTAAATGATTATTGTATTCATTTTTATAAACATAATATAAAAAAGAATGATGTCCACTGTAAAAGAAACAACAAACACTACTGTCCGTGGTATTCGAGACGACCAAACGGTCGGTTACAAAGGATAAATTAACCGAAATGAATATTAAAACAATTCAAGTGATTTTGAATTTATTATTAAAATTGAATTTTAATGAAATTAATCAGTTATAGTCACTTCTCATGATATCACCGGTCTCAATTGACATCTATTTCACGCCAACACCACCATTATTTATTATTTTTTTAATATATTTTAATATTTTAAAAAAATAAAAATAAAAATACCTCAATATAATTAAAATCACTTCCTTAATCATTAAATAAATAAATAAAAAATGAGCAAGCAGTCAAATTGAACGGTACAATTAGGAGGGCAAAGTAATTTTTTCCTTTAAATAGATGGTGCACAACTAGAATATCAAAAAGATGATTGTGCGATATTACTTCATTGGTTCATCAAAACATCAATCCAATCAAAACTACAAGGACTTTTAAATTTTTAATACGAGGAAGGTAAACTGTAAGAGCATTAGCACTTTGGCTAGAATTTTATTAATATAGCTCTGCCATTACTTATCATTTTTTCTTTCGATAAGTCAGTCAAAAGACCTTATCAATTCTTCTCCTATACCTCATGAGCAACAATAGGTTCCTCCTTGTAATCAGCATAACCAGTGTCGGAAGGCATCAGCATCTCATCCTCAATTGCGAAATTGTATCGTTCACCAATAGCTCTTAGAAGCTGGTACACTTCAAACATAGTAGGCCTGTCCTCGGGATTTGATGCTACACAACTACATGCAACTCTAAGAAACTGAAAAGTCTCACCATCCACACCGGTCCCAACCAACGATTTATCTATGGCATAATGGAGTTGGGAGTTGCTCGACAGCTGCGTAATCCATTCTACCAAATTTCCTTTGAATTCTTCAGGAGCTTTAGCGACATGTGTAGGTCTCTCACCAGTCACCAACTCAAGAAGCACAGTTCCAAAGCTGTAAATATCACCCATTGGAGTGGCCACCAGAGTTTGTGAATACTCAGGAGCGACATAACCCAAATCCCCAAACTCCCCATTCGCAAAAGTACTCGTATGTGTATCAATTGGGTTCATGAGCCTAGCAAGGCCAAAATCAGATATTTTGGGCTCAAAATCCACATCCAGTAAGATGCATTTGGAGCTTATGTTTCGGTGGATAATACGGGGATTGCAGTTATGATGGAGCCATGCTAATGCTCTAGCTGCCCCTATCCCAATCTTTAGCCTCAAAGGCCACTCCATAAGCTTGCCACCATCATCCACATGATGCAGTTGATCATAAAGGGTACCGTTTGGCATGTGCTTGTAAACCAAAAGCCTCTCCTTCTTAGCCACACAAAAACCTAGAAGGGGAACCAAGTTATGGTGTTTTACACTCCCAAGGGTAGCCATTTCAGACAAAAATTCTTTCTCAGAGTGTTGAGATTCCTGCAACCTCTTAACCATAAGCGAAGTGCCATCATCAAGGACTGCTTTGTACATGGTTCCTGTTCTTCCTGACCCAATGATATTGTCTTTGCTAAAGTTGTTAGTAGCCGTCATGAGATCATTGACTTTCATTTTCGAAACTGACATTTCAAACATGGATACCTGAAGCAAAATAGCTTTATTTCAACTATAATACAGCAGCTTGAATAAGCAATCACAGAAATTCGGTCAAATATGTCAATGCATATGCGCGTGTGTGTGCGTCTGTCTTTATATTTAAAAATATGTACATATATACATGTGTGTGGAGAGAGAGACAGAGGGAGAGAGATCAAACGCAAAAAAGAAAAAAAAAATGAAACTACTCTCTTCACAAATTTATGGATCAAGAAAAGGTCCATTAAGTTAGCTTGTCTTGATGCCTTTAGTTCCCTTTAAACTCTTTGCCCATTTGTTTCCTTCAGGGTCACCGTCCTTCTTCTTCACAGATACTCTACGTAACAAGAAGAACATACCAATAATCACACCTAGGGCTGAAACAGTCACCCCACCAGCTGCTGCTACAATACGTACAGTGCGAGACTTCTTTGGAGCTGGCTGGCAAGGATGAAAAGGTTTCCCACATAGTCCACGATTATTTGCATAACTATCTGCTAGAATTGAAGCATTGGCAAAGAAAGGGACTGGCCCTGTCAAAAGATTGTTCGCCACACTAAATTTCTTAATCCGAGTAAGCTGGCCAAATTGTAGAGGAATCTGACCAGTCAACCTGTTATGGTCGAGTTTAAGTGTATTCAAATAAGTACAATTCGAAAGGCTATTAGGGATCTCCCCCGATAAATTGTTAGATGAGAGATCAAGAGATGTCACATAAGATAAAATGTTGTAGATATCTGGCGGAATACTTCCAAACAGTTCGTTGCTAGAAAGATCCAACCCTGTTAAGCTCGAGCAATTCTGAATGCTACGAGAAAACTGGCCCTTTAGCCCCATATCTGAAAGCCGTAAATTTAAAACCCTGTTCTCATCAGGGTGCCAACAATCAACCCCCGCAAATTTACAGATGAAGCCCTCGGTATAGTTTTCAAAAATCCATGAAGATTTCAAGTAATTATAAGGATCCTCAAGTGATTCCTTCAATTTTTTTAAGCAGTAAATATCGGTCTCAGTACCGTAACTCAAACTACAACTAAGTAGCAGCCAGAGAAGAGCAACGATAATGGCAGCAAGAAGTCGGCAATTCAGAACCATTGTCATCAAGACTTCCAGCAAAGGTAAAAAAGAGAAGACTAGCAGATTACTTTTGAATGCATACCAAGTGCTGAAAAATCTGTACCTGCAAAACCGTAGCCCTCATAACATCATATCCTTGGACAAATTCAAGACAAAGACGAGTAAGTAAAAACCCAATCCAACTCTCCACATATATACTTTTCAAATCATACCTAGCTAGAAATATGAACACCCGAAAAACCTGAAACAATATCCTTATTCACATGGCGAAACAAATTTGGTAAGAAATCTTAAAACTTGACTTACCCAATTTGGGTTGACTGGGATACTCTATGCTCGAAAAGGCCTATTGAAGACCAACTCTTACCTGACTCAAAAGTTGCTGATTCAAGATTAGTTGAAGTTGTTCCTATCACGTAGGAGTAGGATATGGGATCCTGTGATCAAGTGGTTGAACTTTTAAGTATTATAGTTATCTCATGTAAACAAATATTTGATTTTTGAATACTTGATGAGAGGCTAACGATAGCAATGAATTAGGCTCTCTGTTAGTACCAAAGATGTATATAAAGTATAAGCACACCTATGTATACGTTCAAGTCAATAGAGGGAAAATAATGTTTTCTCGTATACAATCTCTATCATATCATTCCACAAGTTAAGAGGGACATTCCAACCCAGTTAAGAGAGATTCTTCGTACGGACAGGATAGCGATTATCCTGCAGGCTAGTTCCAACAGATATTTTACGAGAGAAAATTCGCCCAAAAACCAGAGGGAAAAGTCTCTAGGGTTACGAAATATTATTAAATCAAACAAAGCTGCAAAATCAGTCCACAAGCCGGACTGTTATAGCCAAAACCGTGTTTATCCGAATTTTGCCAAAAATAGCAAAATCTCGAAAATCACTCTAAATTGAAATTCAAAAGGAAATAAGGAATCTGCAAAAAATTCGGCCCAAATCGGAATTAAAACGACTTCCTAATTGACAAACGAAATATTACCATAAATAGTAAAAAATAAATAAAACTAGTGATTCGGAAGGGAAAACAGCAGAATTTGAGGTCTAAAAAAAGGCACATGGAGCCATGCTCGATGTGGACAGCGTGCGCGTCGAAAGGAGCTTTCCGAATTGGGGTCTTATGCGCGATTCTGACACCCGTAGCCAAAGTTATGGCCAAAAGACTGAAACGCACTCAAAACGGCCCCAATGAGGAACATCTCAGAATCAATTCCCGCCTTTGCGCTGATCTGCCAACTCATGGTATCTCAGCGCCATCAAGGTGCAATCTGACAGCTCAGCATCATCTGTCTCGGATCCCCCTGCATCAGTCACCCCGGGTTGGAAAGAACTCGTCCTCGAGTTCAGAGTAGTGTCATCAGAATCCACAAAACAAGGACTTAGGTGCTTCACATTAAAGACATCAGAAGTCTTCAAGTGACTGGGAAGGCGCAACCTGTAAGCATTATCATTGATCTTCTGCACGACCTCACAAGGTCCAATCTTCCGATCCTTAAGCTTATTATACTCGCTAACAGGAAAACGATCACGAGTTAATACAGCCCAAACAAAATCACCAACATCAAAAAGTACCTGACGACGATGACTGTCAACCCGAGTCTTGTACTTGGTGTTGCTCTCATGAATGGTCTGTTTCACCTGCTCATGGATGCCCCGAAGATACTCTGCCATCTCATCTGCTTTAGGACTGAAACGTCCTATACGTGGAATAGGGGCTAAGTCCAGCACCCCGGGTGGGTTCTGACCATAGACGATCTCAAATGGGCTTAAACCTGTGGTTCTGTTTTTTGATCTGTTGTAGGCAAATTCTGCTTGAGGCAATGCCAAATCCCACTGCTTCGGCTTTGTTCCTGCCAAACACCTCAAAAGGTTGCCCAAACTCCGGTTCACCACCTCGGTCTGGCCATCCGTCTGGGGGTGGTAGGCGCTACTAAAATTCAACTGCGTTCCCAGTTTCCCCCACAGGCTCTTCCAGAAATGATTGATGAACTTGGTATCATGATCTGAAGTGATGGATCGAGGAACACCATGTAAACGCACAATCTCCCTGAAATAAAGATGGGCAATCCGGATAGCATCCATAGTCTTCCTGCAAGCTACAAAATGGGCCATCTTGGAAAACCTGTCGACCACAACAAAGATAGAATCCGAGGCCCTTTGGGTCCGGGGTAAGCCCAATACAAAATCCATGCTGACATCGAACCAAGGAGCTTCAGGAACAGGTAAGGGAGTGTACAAGCCCGCATTGGTGAGAACTCCCTTAGACCGCTGGCACACATAGCAACGGTCCACATAATGGGCCACATCACTAGTCAACTTGGGCCAATAAAAGTCAGAAGAGATAAGGGCCAAGGTCTTATCTCGGCCAAAGTGTCCCTCATTATGAAGTTCACTTATAATTTGCTGCCTCAATGAACAATCTGGAATGCACAACTGTAATCCACGAAACAGATACCCATTATGCAAAACAAAATCATGACGGTGACCCTCAGTTACCTCCTGAAATATCCTTCCAAATGAAGGATCAGCTGCATACATATCTGTGAACGTCTCAAAGCCTGCAACTTTGGTACTCATGGTGGTGAGGAGTAAGGTACGACGGCTCAGGGCATCTGCGACGCGGTTCAGACTCCCTGCTTGGTGCCTCAGCGTAAACGTGAATTCTTGCAAGTATGCCACCCACTTGGCATGACGTCTACTCAGCTTGTGTTGGCCATTGATGTACTTCAGGGCCTCATGATCGGTAAACAGAATAAACTCCTTCTGTACTAGGTAGTGACGCCAATGCTTCAGGGACTGAACTATGGCATAAAACTCCAGATCATAAGTGGAATAATTTTTCTTTGATTCCGATAGCTTCTCACTGAAAAAAGCAACCGGACGACCTGCCTGACTCAGAACACCACCAATGCCCACGCCAGATGCATCACAATTTACCTCAAACACTTTGTCAAAATCAGGAAGTGCCAAAACTGGTGCCTCAGTCATCTTCTGCTTGACCAGTTGAAAACTGGCCTCTGCCTCCTCAGACCACTGGAAATCACGCCCCTTGAGGCACTCTGTGATAGGGGCAATCAGAGTACTGAAATTTCTAATGAACCGGCGGTAGAAAGATGCCAATCCATGGAAACTTCGGATGTCATGTAAGGTCCTTGGTCTAGGCCACTCCACGACTGCATCTATCTTTGACTGATCTGCATGAACACCATCAATAGATACAACAAAACCAAGAAAAGTCACAGAAGTAGTGAAGAAAGAACACTTCTTCTGATTGACAAACAGGCTCTCCGTTTTCAACATCTCAAGAACAGCACGGAGGTGATCGAAGTGTGAAGCCCATGTCGGACTATAAATGAGGATATCATCGAAGTAAACTACCACGAATTTCCCCATAAAAGGCCGCAAGACCTGATGCATAAATCTCATGAACGTACTGGGTGCATTGGATAGCCCAAAAGGCATGACCATCCACTCATACAACCCTTGTGGCGTTTTAAACGCCGTCTTCCACTCATCTCCAGGCCTTATTCTGATCTGGTGGTATCCGCTTTTAAGGTCAATTTTTGAGAAGACCTTAGAACCGGATAGCTGATCCAACATATCATCTAGACGAGGAATTGGAAACCGGTACTTCACTGTAATTCTGTTGATCGCTCGGCTGTCAACACACATACGCCAAGAACCATCTTTCTTTGGCACTAGCAGGGCAGGGACTGCACATGGACTCATACTCTCTCGGATATAGCCCCTCTCCAACAACTCTTCCACCTGTCGCTGCAACTCTTCAGCCTCCTTGGGACTGAGGCGATATGCTGGTCGATTTGGCAAACTTGACCCAGGAACAAGGTCAATTTGATGCTGAATATCCCTCATAGGCGGTAGCCCAGGAGGAAGATCCTCTGGAATCAAGTCAGAGAATTCTGCTAGCAGCCGCTGCACCTCTACTGGTAAATCTGTATCCACGTCTACTGCGCTATTCTCGCAAGGTAGTAAAGCATAGACCACGCCTCCATGCTCAATCTCATCTAAAAACCTGGACATAGAAAGCAGGTTAGTATTATTGGTTACCGGGGTAGGAGTGAGTCCTTCCCGCCGGGGCGCCAACACAATCTTTTTTCCCTTGATGTTAAGGGAATATGTATTCTTCCGTCCATCATGAATGACACTGCGATCATACTGCCAAGGTCGACCCAACAATACATGACACGCATCCATAGACACAACATCACACCAGGCATTATCAAAATATTTTCTACCAATTGAAAAAGACACGAGGCATCTCCTATCAACTGTTACCTCACTGCCTTTATTTAGCCATGACAACTTGTATGGCTTAGGATGATGGTCCGTCTTCAACTGCAATTTCTGAACAACCTCTTCGGACACTACATTCTCACAACTGCCGCTGTCGATGATCATTTTGCAGACTTTATCTGCAACTGTGCAGGTCGTGTGGAAAATATTGGTTCTCAACCAATCGTCCCCTGAATCGCCCTTGGGAGTCAGTAGACTCTTGCGAACGACCAGAGTCTCATGACCATCTCCATACAGCACATCATCAGTCTCATCATCGTCATACACAGGCTCGCCAATCTCCTCAGTCTCGTCTACCACGTTTTCCTCAAGCAACAAATTTTTGCCCTTTTGATTAGCAGGCTTCCTGCAATCAGTCGCCCTATGTCCTTGTTCACCACAACGAAAACATCTAATAGTAGGGTTAGAATTACCCTGCGGTGGCTGCTGGACAGGACGGGAATCCTGAGGGCAAACTGGCCGACTGTTGTGATCGCTTCTGATCACTGGTCTCCTGTTTTGCTGTTTTTCAACAGCAAGTGCACGCTGGTAGGCTTCCGAAACATTCCACAGTGAATGAAGGCTGAGGACATCTTGCAGGGGTTGGCGCAAACCCCCCAAATACCGCGCCACCATCTGCTCCTCCGTCTCAGATAAATCGTTCCGGGCGACCAATTGGTAAAACTCCTCCGTGTAATCATCGACTGATCGCGCGCCCTGCCTCAACGCATGAAGTCGCTGAAACAAGGTTTGCGTGTAGCCGAAGGGAAGGAAGTGACCCTTCATCTTCTTCTTCATCTTCTCCCAATCAGTGATCTTGGCCTTGCCCTGCCTGTCTCGTGAACGTCGTAACTGCTCCCACCACGCAGATGCTCTGCCCTTGAGTTTGATGGCGATCAGTTTCACTTTCACACGATCGGGGACTTCCTTATAATCAAAAATACGCTCCACTTCATTAATCCAATCCACGAATCCCTCGGCCTGTAACGTACCAGAAAACTCGGGGAGATCGACCCGAAAACCGAGGTCTCCATGACGCTCCTCCAGACCACGGTGCTCCCGGAATAGAGGACGATTGTGATATGGGTTTTCGAAACTGGAATGAGAATCGTGATCAGAGGCCTCACGATCCTCGAAATCCTGCGCCGCCAGGCGCTGGGTTAATTCTGTGACTTGCCTCTGCAAATCCTCAATCATCGCATCCTGAACGCTGCGATCACGGCGTTGGGCTTCCTCAGTCGGACCCTGCCCACGACGACCACGACCTCCAGCCATTGAAACTGGTGAAATTTCCCAGGAAGATGTTGAAGCTCTGATGCCAACTGACGCCGGACAAGATAGCGATTATCCTGCAGGCTAGTTCCAACAGATATTTCACGAGAGAAAATTCGCCCAAAAACCAGAGGGAAAAGTCTCTAGGGTTACGAAATATTATTAAATCAAACAAAGCTGCAAAATCAGTCCACAAGCCGGACTGTTATAGCCAAAACCGTGTTTATCCGAATTTTGCCAAAAATAGAAAAATCTCGAAAATCACTCTAAATTGAAATTCAAAAGGAAATAAGCAATCTGCAAAAAATCCGGCCCAAATCGGAATTAAAACGGCTTCCTAATTGACAAGCGAAATATTACCATAAATAGTAAAAAATAAATAAAACTAGTGATTCGGAAGGGAAAACAGCAGAATTTGAGGTCGAAAAAAAGGCACATGGAGCCATGCTCGATGTGAACAGCGTGCGCGTCGAAAGGAGCTTTCCGAATTGGGGTCTTATGCGCGATTCTGACACCCGTAGCCAAAGTTATGGCCAAAAGACTGAAACGCACTCAAAACGGCCCCAATGAGGAACATCTCAGAATCAATTCCCGCCTTTGCGCTGATCTGCCAACTCATGGTATCTCAGCGCCATCAAGGTGCAATCTGACAGCTCAGCATCATCTGTCTCGGATCCCCCTGCATCACTTATCTTCGCATCTCGTAGATTTGTCCTTGGTAAGTTTGGTTTTCTTTGGTTTTTTTTTAGTCATTGTATATTATTATTTGTTTGTGCGCTCTTTCTTGCAGGCGTTGGTTTGTTTCTAGGGTTGGTATTGTTTGTGTTATTGTAATTTGAACAATAGTGATTAATATTTTATTTTGGTTGGTTGTTCAGGTTTTTTTGACATCTGAATTTTTGGTTTTATGCTTATTTGTATCATCCAATGTTAGGTTATAACCACAGTTTTCTTCCGCTACAAGTAATAACCTATCAATAAAATTAAAGTATCGCCATCTTTCTTAAAAATAAAAAAAGTATTATTACACAAGGCCACACTAAAGAACGAAAAAACAACAACCCAACTACGCAAAAGGAAATTTTTAAAAATATGATTTAGTATATGATTTTTTTAAAGATACCTTAATATAAAGATAATTTTGCCCCCCAAAACATTTTCAAAAATCTCATTTAATACTTAGTTGTCTAGGTTTCTTTTAACTTTTTAATAATTTTTTCATACTTATACCTATTTTTGGTCATTAATAAAATCTCACATTTTTTTTTTAACAAATAAAATATCTTGGTATCTTTTTATCAGCTATTTGGTAAATTTACAACCTTATTTTTCTTATTTATTTACACTTTTTCTTTTAAGTCTTCTACTAGCTAGTTTGTTTGGATTAGTTTTATTAATAAGTACATATATACTACCATCGAATTAATAATTAAAAGTGAATGCAACAAATCTCACATAACTATTTCTATCTTTATTATAGAGATTTTATAATATTCAATCTTAGATTTAACAAAAAAGTTTATCTTTATTTACTTAATTTTTATCATTTGTTTTAAAAAATCTTATATGACTATTTCTATCTTAATTTTTATCTTTCATTTGAGTCCGATAGAAGTCAAGTGAGAGATTTAGGCTTCGTTTGGTTCCTTAACCAAACTCATCTCATCTCACTCATCATTACAACTTTTTCAAATCCCAACACAAAATATAATAAACAATTCAACTTTTTCAAATTTTAAAATAATAAAAATATTCAAAAATAATATTTTAACAATATTTTATTATCTAAACTCAACTCAACTCAACTCATTTCAACAACCAAACGCACCCTTAGATAGATGGTTTTAATAATTTAGTTTATCTCTAGATAATAACTTTATATTGTTAAACGTCGATGACATATTTTATTATTTTAAATATAAGTTCATCCCGACATATAACACACTTTGCTAATCATCCTCTCGCACCAAATCTTAATATTCAACTAACCTGAGATTGATATTTCAGAAGCTGTAACTCGGAAAGGAGGTGACTCGAAAAAGAAGTCTTCCCATTTTTTCTTGGCCCATAAAAGAGGTTCGAAGACAACGACGAAACATCGTCCTGTCCGCGAAGATAGGTTGGAATATTCAAAGCCTGTATAAGAGCGTAAATTCACAAGGTAAGAGAAAAGAGGATCACACTTGAATTCAACGAAGCAAGTGTGGACTTGAATAGCTTTAGGGGATTTTAGTTTACAGAAAGCGAGTCGAGAAAAGGAGATGGAGGTTCATCGGGTCAAAGAAGGAAAGCCACTCTGTCAAACCCCCGAGAAGACGTTTTCAGTCAAGTGAAAAGAGTAAAAATTATTATTAAAAAAGTTAATTTTTTTATATGAATTTTATATTTTTTATTATTTTTAAAAGAATTATATTATATTTATATTCTATACCGTAAATATTATTTTTTTAAATTATATTTTAGAAAATAAAAATATAAAAAATGTGAAGAGGCAGATTTTTACGACCAAAACAAAAGACTTTAAAGAAACTTCTCTGCCGTCCTTCGGCAAATAATACTAATTATTAAATAAGTAAATAAAATCATTTCACTGAAGTGACAGTGCCAACTCCTAGGAGTGATAATTTGTTTAGAGTAAAATGTTATTTATAATTTTAAAATAATTAATTTTGGTATTTATTTTTTAAAAAAAGTTAATAAATGAATTTATATAAAAAATAATTTTTTAATGATAGATCTTATTTTATTTCTAAAGAAATACACTAGATTTGTATATTTAAAATTGTATTTAATGTTTCTCTTTGTTTAAAATAAGGCTAAAATTTCGTTTGAATTCACAAATCTTCTCAACCCATCACAACTCATTTCATATTCATCATTACAATTTTCTCAAATTCTTATACAAAACTATATTAAAATTTTTTTCAAAACTCAAAACAACCTTTCTAAATTTTTATACAAAATATAATAAACAATTTAACTTTTTCATCTCATCATTATAAATTTTTCAAATTTCCACACAAAACATAATAAATAATTCAACTTTTTTAAATCTTAAAATAATAATATGAAAAAATAATATTTTAAAAATATTTTATTTTATTATTCATGAACCATCACAATTCATTTAAACTCATCTCTAAATCCAAACGACACAAGTCTCTAAAGAGTATAGGTCATGCACAAGTCTTTATAAAAAGGTTAGTCCCATGAAAAAATAATAATTTCTTAACTTATATATTGATGTTTTTATAAATCATTACTAATTTGTTTTTATTTTTTTTAAGTAGAATATATAATGTGTTTTTTAATATAAATATTGTGATATAAAGATTGTTTAATCCCTATTATATATTTAATTTTGTGGGTTATTAATTATCCAAATTAAGAATAATGGTTCGATAAAATTGAAAAGTTGTGGTTGTTCGGATTAATATTCTTTAAAGTTTATAATATTTAAAATAAAACAAAGGTATATATAAAACAGGTTTTATTGTACATTTTTCATGTGAATAGTTGATAGTATTCATCATGTATTTTTTATTATTTTCCAAAATGATTATTATATTCATTTTTATAAACATAATATACATAAGAAACAACAAACATTACTTAAAACAATTCAAGTGATTTTGAATTAATTATTAAAATTGAATTTTAATGAAATTAATCAGTTAGTCACTTCTCATGATATCACTCTCAATTGACATCTATTTCACGCCAACACCAATAGACTCCAACACCAATAGACTTAAGACATGTATAGGATAAAATATAATATTAGAAAAAGAGCGCCACGTACAAGCCTTTGAACCAGTTCCGCGTATTCCACTTTTTTGTACGTTGTCTATGTCATTGTGGTTAGAATGATCAAAATGTCCTACTTCCACAATGACCAAATGTAGCAGAATTCCAAATCGTATTCTCACCGTCGCACCTTCAAATCAAAATTTGTTTTGCTGCTACCCCACCTCACGTGACCCAGATTTTTTCATCCGTTTGAGTTCCAGCATCGTGTTCAACTCCTCCACCACCAAAGTCGTGCTCAGTTCCTCTATCACCATCAACCGATAATGTCGACCCAAATCGAAAGAGAAAAATCAAATGCTTTTTCACCCCGCACACCATAAGAGTCATCTGCCTGGCTCATCTCCTTCACCACGATGCCATCACCAACCAAGTAGTTGATCTGCTCTCACTCAATGTTTTGTAGATCCAGGCAATGCTCTCACACACTAATCCCATTTACTAGTTTTAGCTTCATGTTTATTGTCTTACACCACCCTCATCTTGGGTCTCACGCATCACCCATCCACTTTTACTCGTTTTGTATATCTGGTCCTCCTATGCAAAGCTCCAAAACGTGACCTACGTTAGACCCTCTGGTAGTTATACCTTTTTAATAATGCCCACTATATATTCGATAATTAGTTGCTAGTTATATCTGCTTAGTATTAAACTTTGTTGAATTTTTAATGTTCAACATTTTAAAATCCTAATGCAAAACAGACTGAGTATATTCTAGATTTGATGTCTCAATTAAAGAAGTGTTTATATGAATTTCGGACTAAGATCAAATTAAGAAGGGTAAGCTTTGTCAAATTAATTTCTAATCTTGAATTAGGTGAAAATTTACATAGAGATAGTGTAAATAGGTCCATCTTTGATGGATAAGTCAATGAAGAAATGGGAAGAAAGCACAAGGCCTAGTAGCAGTGCTACAGGGCTTATCGACACTACTGCATTCACTTAAGTATTCTTGTTGTATTCGAAATTCAAATTATTGGTATGATTTATAATTTTGTGATAAATCATTATTCTATATTATTTCAAGAAATATCAAGATCATTATATCCAGATTAGTTAGCGTATAGTTCTAGGCATGGTTACCATGAGACTATGCTACTTACATTTTTTCCACTATTTGCACTGTATCCAAATGCCTACATGTATCTATGGAGAAACGAGGTGATAAATTTTATTTCGGAAGTATTTTGTTTAAATCCAAATTGTCGATATTACATTTATAATTTTTTATTGTAAATTGCAGCAATCGATGGGAGTATCGTTTGGACCGCCAATTCTATATCCTTTTGTGTTGCCAATTCCTAATTTGGGTAATAATCCTAAGAAGACGATAGAACTCATCTCGTCTACTTGACGATCGTTATTTTATTCTGAAAGAGCACTTATCAGGATAGCTCAAATGTGGGAAACAAGTTAATTGAAGAATATCAAGTATACCAAAAATTATTGTGTTCATGTACATTTTAAACAACCAAACTTTATATATTCAAGTTGGATTTATACCTTCTCTTTCCTAATCTGCGTTAGAGTATAATGCAGGAGGTTGATGAAGTATTACTCAGAAAAAAACATATAGAGATGTGCACTACAAGTGATTTAGGGAATATTGATGTGGATAATTCATTGGTTGAGGAATTTCCATTGATCATCCATGAGAATAATGATGATGGTGTTATAGAGCCTAGGCTTAGGATGTCATTTAAAATTGAGCATGAGCTATTGGACTTCTACAAGCAATATGAAAAATAGATTGGTTTTGGTGTCATGACGCAAATAAATAAAAGGGAAGATGATGAGAGTATTAGATATGTAACACTTGGTTGTGCTCATGGTAATAAAACAAAAAATCGTACTTTAAATGTTGCTTGATACCTACAATTTGCACAATAATGTATGGCTTCAAAGTCTATATAGTGAGAGAATGCATTGAGTTCTTGTATATCTAAAAGATACATTTTGAACTAGTATGAGTACAACTCAATGGAGTGAGAGCATCAATGCATTTTTTGATGGTTTTATACATTCGAGGACAACGTTAAAAGAGTTCATTGATTAGTTTAATAATACACTGAAGAAGAGAGGAGAGAATGAGGATGACAATAGACTTTCACTCATTCAACTGCACAATCCCAAGTATAACCCATTTACCTGTGGAGAATCAATTTTAGGAATTGTATACCAATTCTAAATTTAAGGAAGTACATTCCGAAGTAATTGGAATTATCTATTTTCATTGTATTCTCATCAAGATGAGTGTGAGGTAAAGTGTACGTGTAGTCTATTTGAGATGAGAGACATTTTATATGGACACATTCTTGCTATTTTCTCATTAAAGATGTCTGAGTATTGCCTTCAAAGTACATTATAAACATGTGGAGGAAGGACATTAAATGTAGGTATGTTTTCATTCGAAGCAGTTATGATGATTTGAGTAATAAACCAGCTACTAAAAGGTAGTCTATTTTGATTTAGCTATGCTACGAAGTCGCCACACATGCAACAGAAAGCGATTATAATTCACAAGATATAGCACAGAAGTTACGAGCAACGAATTTGATTTTTATAAAAAACAAGACCCACGTTACACTTGCGAATACTAGTATTGATGTCAATGATATTGAGATGGGAAGTCTGAAAAAAGTGTTGATTCCTTGAGGTAAAGGGAAGCCCCCATACAAAATGATGACACCTATAATAGAGAAAGTTATGAGGAAGCCACAAACTAAATAAAAACAGCCCGAGACTAGGGTCAAGAGAAAGAGGAAAAATGTATTTAATTTGTTTATAATAGAATTTATGTAAAGTTGTTCCAACATATTTAATTTAATTATATATGGTTGAAATGCAGGCAAGTAGTCTTTCTGAAGATGTCTTGAACACGAGTGGCGGTGCAACAACAATATATGAGCTCTTGAACAAAATTGGCACCGCAACAACAACAAATGACATATTGAACACAAATAGCGCTACAACAACTATAGAAGAAATCGTACTTCCTAACACACAATAAAGTGCCCTTACATAAGTATGCAGTAGTTCATATGGATATTTCTTTACTTAAGTATGAAAAATTTTAAGGCTATTTTTTAGGCTATTTTTTTACCCGATTATAGGTGGATCATCAACATCATGCTTCTCTCGACAATTGATGATTTAGGTTATGAGGTGTTGGAGATGCTGGCAGTATGGTCATGCTTGGTTTTGGCGTGTGGTTGTTTGTGGTCTATGGATTTCTGGTTGCTTTTGGCCTCTGGTCATCTGGAGTGCAGTTGTTTGTGGTCTATGTATTTTTTAGGCTGGTTGCTTATGGCCTCTATTCATTTGGAGTCTGGTTGTTTATTGCCTCTGTATTTTTGAAGATGGTTGCTTATGGCCTCTATTCACTTGGAGTCTGGTTGCTTACTGTCTCTGCATTTTTGAAGCTGGTTGCTTATGGCCTCTATTCATTTTGAGTTTGGTTGCTTGTGGTATATGCATTTTTTAATATGGTTGCTTACTACCTCTGTTCATTTGGAAGCTATTTGTTTATGGTCTCTTTTTATATTCGACTCATTCATTGTAACTTAATCTATTTGGCACTTGATGTATTTTTAGACAATGTACTTGTTTTATGACATTTAATGAAGGATTTAATTGTTATTGCCTGTTGCAACACCACAGTTTTTAGGTTGTTGATATAGGTTGGCTATTAGGTCGCTAGAAGTGTTAGATATGTAACACTACATTTTTTTCACTTTACTAATGTACTGCTATGTGAAGTAGAGCCATAAATTTTAGCAGAAAACTTATTGGAGACTATGTTATATTGAAGGGATCATAAATTTGGTACAGTTGGAAACATAAATTGCATATTACAAGTCACCAATCTAGCTACACTAAAACACTAAACAACTTAACAAGCTTAAAAGTCTCTAACACAAACTAATCATCCATTGATCTTGATCTTAGCAAACAACATGATATTACAATTGAAAATCTCCAATACACGCAGAGTAGCATGCGAGTATGACTAATATATTTAACTTGACTTTGAAGCGTTTCTCGATCATTAAGAAGAACCAACACTTTTTTGAATGTTCTCTTCTCTTTTCTGAACTTCTTCCCTTGCATGTTGTAGTTCTTTCTCTCTCATTTGGACTTCAACTTCTTTCTTTTGGAATTATTCTTCTCTTTGATGGAGTTCCCTTTCCTTGGCAACTAGACTTTCATTTTCTTCTTCAAAATCTACTCATACAAAGTAGTTGCAATACGGTTTTCCTTACAGTAAACAACTTATAAAAATCATTGTAGGAAATAGAGAGATTAATTTTAATTCAACCACTATAGGAAATTAAAAGTATGCCAACAAAATTTGTTAGAAATGACCTCTTTATTGTACTTTGGGCAAGTAAGAAAATGTCTTTTTGGATTTCTTGAGGTGTTCGAGACTTTGAGACGTACAATCGACCCTCATAAATATATTAGAGCATTTTTTCAAATATCGACCAACCAAAGAAAATGATGAATGTGATTGTGACAAAAGCATTGTAGCAAGACAACACAAACACCCTTAAAATAAGTAATAGTAACCATTAAGCCCTTCACTAAAAAATGTTTTAAAATAATTGAGCCAAAAGATATACGCTTAAAACAGCAATGTGATTTCAATACTACCGTTAGGTTACTAGCATGAATAAAGAATTGATAAAAGAAATAGTACAACTTATCTAAAAATGTGAATCGTTTCAGCATTGCACAAATTGGACCTACATTTTCTTATAGATTCTTCTTCTAGCCATGTAGAGTGAGTCTATGACAAGAAAAAGTGGTAAAAGAAGCAGAAATATAGCTTAACTAAAAATGTGAATCGCTTCAGCTATGCTTAAATTTGGCCTTACACTTTCTGGTAGATTCTTCTTTTAGCCATATAGAGTGAGTTCATGACAAGAAGAAATGGTAAAAGAAGTAGTAGTATAGCAAAAACTAAAAGAACAAAAGCAAAACTCAGGTCCTTTCCTTTCATATTATCAACAGGTAAAAAATATACAAAACAAAGTTACAATTCCATAAACTCAGTCAACAAATCCTTAAATGATTTCAAGTAGCAACACTCAATACCTTAAATTTCAGAACCCAAACAGATATTGTATTTTGAAAATCAAACAGGAAAGGAGACAAAATTAAAGACAACTTCATAATTTTAAAAAAAATGCAAACAATACCTCAAATTTCATAACCCAACACAGATATTGTATTTTGATCATTAGCAGGAAAAGAGAAAAAAAATTTGAAGAGAACTTGATAATTAAAAAGAAATGCAAACATGACCTCAAATTTTAGAACCCAACACCGATATTGTATTTCGATCGACAACTGAAAAATAGAAAAAAAATTTGAAGAGTTCAATTTTTATAGTTAGGGAAATAAACCGTCACGTTTACAGTACCTCAAATTCCAATCTATTCACCAATAATCCTAAAAACAAATCCTGACAAGACCACAACCCGTCTATTGGAAAAGGGGCGCACGAAGGGGATAAAGTTAGGAATCAATAGGACGGGGAGGGACGAAGCTCAGTAAGGAGACGAAGCGTAGGAGTGCGGGGATAGAATTCAGGAGGAAGGGAACGAACTCGAGAGAAAGGTGTAACGGACTCAGGAGGAAGGGGGGATGAAGGGATAATGGGTAACATCCTGCGTTTGGGGATGAAGGGAAAATGTTTTAGTATGAGGAGGAAGGGGGTAAGGGAATGATGTCTTGCATTTGTCCATTTAGCCTTAAATGAAAGAGTTTTGCTACACAACCTCCTACTATTCATCCACACTCCACACTCCACATTTTTTAATATTTAAAAAAAAAATTTTTTTGAATTTATTTATTTTTAACTATTTCAAATTTTTTATTCACTATTCATATAAAAATTATTTAATAAAAAAAATTAATTTTTTTTTTAAAAGATGGAGTGTGAAGTGTTGGGAGGTTGAGAAGATTTATTGTAAATGAAAAAGCTCATTTCATCCACATAAGGGGTGCGTGGGTAGGCCCATGTTTGAGGATTGTAGGTAGATTTGTTTTTAGAAAAATAAAAAAAATATTTAAAAGTTAAAAGCCAAAAGCTAAATAATTTTCCTATATATTTAAAAGAAAAATAATATACATACAATCGTTTACATGATCTAATTTTAAACGATGAATATTTTTATAAAATAACATTGTATTACAAAAATAACATCAATTTAAAACATAATTATAAAAAGAAATTATACACTATAAAATATCATAAGAGCCACCCTTGACTCATCCCCAACACCATGGTCATGAGAAGAGAAATTTTTTAGTCATAAAGAGATTCTATAAAACTAACACCATGGTTATGAGAAGAGAAATGCTTTTTAGACACAACATGTCTTGATGTGTTACATTAGATTGTAAAATTATTTTTTATTGTAAAGTAAGTCTAATGTAACATATTAAGTACATTAGTTTGCATATTTACTTTTATAAGACCTATTTGTAGCTGTAACTCTTATCTCATCAAAATATTTACCGTACGTGAGGTCAACAAATTTTCTTATGCAGTACATAATTCGAGGGACGAAGATAATTGCACAACAAAATCATCATCACCATTAAACACGTGCATCATTGAGTCAATCTGCCAAAATTAAAATGTTACGTCTTAAGGGTAGGAGTAATTAATGAGAGGGAAATACCAACATCTATATATAATTCATGTCACCATAACCCAAGTAGTGGTGACTTTCTTATTCATGCAACATGTCAGTTTGGTACAATTATATATGACTATAACAAAGTTTTAAGGTTCTCTTTTAAGTTTTGTATGGCTTCGTTTGGATATAAGAAACGTTTTATCTCATCTTATCTGATTATTATAATTTAAATTTTAAAATAATAATACTATTAAAAAAAATAATTTAATAATATTTTATTCAACTTTTAATTTTCATCTCAACTCATCTTATCTTAACTCATTATCCAAATCGTACCTGAATTTAAGGATTTTAAATTAAATGAAAAAGAGATAGATACATGAAATGGGGTTTGCAATATTTATTATACATTTAATGTTACTCGAAAAATTTATAAGATAATGATAATTTATGTATGACCTATTTCATGATATCTCTCATAATACTTAACTTAGGCATTTTTTGCCCTATGATAATATACATAATGATATAATTATGCGACCTTAAATAGCAATATTACTATTTAACTGAAATTTTGTCATTTTCAATCAAGTTTGTTGATATAACATATTTAAAGTGATTTTAGATGTTAATTACATAAAACGGAGATTACTAAAATTATTTCACATCGTTGAATATGAGTGTGATTGGATACGAGAAAATTCCCGGAAAAAACAACATTTTTCTTTAATTACTTGCAGAAAAATAAAAACAAAAAAATGTTGTCAATAATTTTTGTTACCTGAGGAAATAATAAAAAATGATAATGGTTAAACGAGTAATTAATAATTTGGAGTTAATTTAAGCCTTATTTGTTTTCGGAAATGATATAAGATAAGATGAGATGAGTTGAAATATAAGTTAAAAAGTTAAAAAATTATTATTAGAATATATTTTTTAATATTATTTTTATTTTAAAATTTGAAAAAAGTTAAATTATTTATTTTATTTTATATTGAAATTTAGAAAAATTGTAATGATTAGATAAGATAAGATGAGATGAATTTGAAAAAGTTGAATTATTTATTTTATTTTATATTAAAATTTAAAAAAATATAATGATAAAATTAAAATAAAATTAAATAAAATGCTTTCTAAAAACAAACGAGTCTTAGGCTGTGTTTGGACAACGAAGTACTCTGAGGTACTCTCACTACTATTCTCTACTTTATTATTACTTTTCACCTACTTTTACTACTATTCATTACTTTTCATCTACTTTTTACTACTATTCAATATTCAATTATTACTTTTTACCTACTTTTTATCTGAGAATGTTTGTGAATAGTAATAAAAAGTATGTAAAAAGTAATAATAGAATATTGAATAGTAGTAAAAAGTAGGTGAAAAGTAATAATAAAGTAGAGAATAGTAATGAGAATACCTCAGAGTACTTCGTTGTCCAAACACAGCCTAGACTTAGTGAGTCAATGATCCTCTTCAAAGGATTAAACTTGTCCAAGACAAGTGGAGAAAACGACGCCGTTGCAGCTGCATAGAATTATAAATGGCCCAGTCAGATCCTTCACATTCCCTTTTCTTTTGGCTGCTGCTCCTCTCTCTCTCTCTCTCTGTCTCTCTGTGACGCACACGAGCTCCTCTTGCTGCTCAACCTCCATGATCTGAGGCAAGTATTCCTTCCTATTGTTATTTCTTCTGCATTCTCGTACTCTGTTTCTTCTAATCGGTGTTTGGATTTACTTAGATTATCAGATCTTGCTTCGTTGTGCTACTTAGGGTTTCTTGCACATGAACTTGTAGGGCTTGTCGTTCTAAAATCTCGGTTGTTTTTTTTATGGTTAATTTTTTATGCTGCATTTCTCACTAAGCTTACGCGTTGGATTGCTAAGGGAATTTGGGCTGAATTACACTCTCGTATCACCCTGTTTGGGTCGGATCGGACGGCTTAGGAGGGGTTTGGGTTTTGGTTCTTCTATGCATGTATATGAAATTTATTTTGTTTCTGTGCTTTGTTTTCTGTTCAATGTCTGGTTGGTTAAATTGTATTTAGTTGGTGCTAGACTGGACTGTGGGCCATCGACTTATTGAGCTGGTACTTGATTGGTTCCCCCCTCCCCCACCCCTCTCTGATGCTTAGGTGTCTTATACAACCAACGCTTAGGTTGGTTGATTGCGCTGGAAGTAAAGAATGAAGTGAAGAAGAGACTTTCCCTTGGTTTAGGAGACTATTATTAGTCTTGTTCTCACACACACGTGGAGAATTAATCATTTCTTAAAACACCCGGTGAAATATTTACTCTCTCTCTCTCTCACGCACGCGTGCGCACACACACACCAACTGAGACAATGACTCCACATTCAAGACCACAAATCTTGTATTCAGAGCCATAAAATTAACGTCACCATTAATTTCGGGTGGTTATCTAAATAGACAAGGAGAAAACACCCCAAATAATTTTACTGAAAGGATGTAGATGACAGGAGAAAATCTTCAATCCAATCAGCTCTATGTTTTGTTCCTGTGCCTTAGCTTTTGTATTGCTTGACCACCTCCAATATGCCTTGGCCAGTGACGCCGTTGTGAATATAACTGCTTTGTGGTAATTTTTAGATGCTTCTGCCCCTGCTATCTAGACAAGAAATCAATGTTAATGGCATAGGGGGTGAGTATGGGTGATGCTTGATGGGCACGGCGGTATGAGTATGTGACTGGTTTGGAGTTTGGACCCAATTGTTAAATATAGATGTTCAACATGATTAGAGAAAATTCCAGGTTTTGTTGTATTCAATTAACTGTATCGACTCTATAACAGTAAGGTCTTGTTGTACTCGTTGGTAAATCATTGTGCCCTGATAATTGTTTTGAAGTTACTTGATTGGGCAACTATGTCCTTTATGCATAATTTCGTCTTACATTCTAATTCTTTCGCTGCTGTGTTTTTAATGGTTTTTGTGTAATTGCACTTATCTGAGATGAACAATTTTTTTTTGATAAGTAAAAATATTGTATATATCAAAAGGAGAAACCAAGTATACTGAATGTATACAAGAAAACACCTTACCCAAAATGACCCAACAAGCCCCTAATGACCCAAAAAGCCCATAAAAAAAACCCAAAATACATTAGACCTGATCCCAACCCCTTGTTTCCCGTAGAACTAAAACTCTACCTGAACACTAACTCCAACACCTTGATTGCCGTCTTCACAATGCCCGTCCTTTAGACTTCCCTTTAGTTGAGCTACCATCCTTAGCGTCGTAGTTGATTGCCGAAAAAAGATGCTGTAACTCCCTAGTTTTCTTGAAACTTGATTTGGTTTCAAGCACGCGACTTGCCTCGATCGCAGTAATTAGTTCTTTAAATCGGTCTTCACGTCCTCCATGTGAAATTCCCATGAATTGCTGAATCTAGTTAACTTTAGGCAGAATCCAATCCGCTATTGGAGGAAGAGAGACTAGAGGAGCCACAATATCTCCAGAAACAGTAACCAACTGCACTTCCGACTCTAGACATTTCTCTAGACAAGGCAACAATGCCAAACTCATTGGTTCTCCAGTAACTCCATTGGTTCTCTCCAATGGTATCGGGGTCCCCATTGGAGATTCTGGGGTGACAGTAAGTCCCTTCACCTCTGGGGTGATAGTAAATCCTACATCTCCTTCAGACCTTGGCAGTACACCCTTTTCCTTCAACTCTGACGAGGGAGTCATAGTTTCTTTAAGGACCAAGGGTGTAATACCGACTATCGGTCTATCCTGTGTTACACGAGGTGAATGACATCCCATTATTGATGTCTCTACGCCAATACCCGATGTAGACCTCGCTTCAAATAACCCAGATTTCCTTTTGACCCGCCATACTCTCCTGGATCTAGTTATAGGGATAGGGCCGAATCTAATCTTCCGTTTTCCTTTTTCTGAGTTTAAAGAATTCGGGCCTATCATGTTTCTTACCACCCTGTTGCCTCTAGCTGAAAGCCAGTCTATTTTTGTAGACAAAAAAGTTATTGCTGCTTTCAACTCGACAAGTTGGGTTTCCATCTCCTTTAAAGAATTGTGCATCTTGATAAGCTGGTCCTAAGGCGTGATTTGTAGACCACCCACACTTTGAACCCTCGAAGCATGACCCATCTTTAGAGCTGCCGCATAGGATCGCCTTGCCACTGAGGATGTACTTGGGTCTTTATGCACTTTCAAGTTCTCCCTCTTTGCCACACCACCTACATGTCTGCTACGTGACTCCTTGACAAAGTCATGTCCTGCAGCACCTTGTCCTTCTAGGCCGTCGCTCTCTCTCTTGCTGAAGTAAAAATGACGTAGCACCTCCTCCATCCTCTCCATCCCCTCTTCAAGAATGAAAATAAAATTCCTCCTCCCACCACCATCATACTCCTCCACCGCCATATAAAGTCCTCGAGCATTCGAGCAACGATGTGCCATGAAATTGCGTCGACCTTCCAGGACATTGGAGAAAAAAATCTTGTTTCTTATTCTTAGTGCACGCTTCCATGGTCTTGGCCAGCCACTGTACTGTTGTCGAACCCAGAATCAACTTAGATATCACCCTTTGACTTCTTTCAGTAATGGCCAACATGCTTCCCTCCTTTACCAGTGTAAAGAATTTAGAATCTATGACAAACTCCATAGAAGAACCCATACTAACCCACACCCCTTCTTCAACAACCATTCTTCATCTCAGAGAAACCAGATCAGAAATCCGTTGGTTGCTACAAGCACTGTAGAGTTGTCTGGACTCTAGGTCGTGCACACTGCAAGCACTGTAGAGTTGTCTTGGATTCCAGC
Organism: Cyclocarya paliurus; assembly: GCA_029856935.1. Taxonomy (NCBI): domain Eukaryota; kingdom Viridiplantae; phylum Streptophyta; class Magnoliopsida; order Fagales; family Juglandaceae; genus Cyclocarya; species Cyclocarya paliurus. The sequence goes on from CM056958.1 coordinate 19,954,182, forward strand.
TGCAATATTGAGATTGTGCTCACAGGAGATGCCGGAGTACTCTTCGGAGCCTTCTGAGTCGACGGCACAACCCACGGAGCCTTCGGAGGTTGGATCGATGCCGGACGGTCCTTAGCAAAGTCGCTGAGGTCCGTCGGCTTTATTTGTGACGTAGGTGCGGTGTCTCTTGCCGGCAAGGGTGGGTGGCGGCAGATCTGGTTCCTTAGGGTTTTCACGCTTTGTTGTGTTTTCTCTCTCCTCAGGACCGACACCGGACGACCCTCAGCGAAGTCGCCAGGGCCCGTCAGCTTTGTCTGTGACATCGGTGAGAGGTCACTCGTCGGCAAGGGTGGCGGCAGTTTCCTTAGGTTTTACGTATGGAGAGAGGTAAGGACGTTGTTCACAGTCATTTTGTCCTAATCCTTTTATTGAGATGAACATTGCATTGACTGCATCCTCCATTCCTGACCTGGAAGGTTCCTGAGTTTTTGTTCTTCCTAAGGTTGTGGCAGTTTTGTTACTAACGAAAAATAGTAATTATCTTAATAGTTGAAATGTTATTATCTGTCAAGTTATGTTAATGGTCTTCTATGTTCCTTTATGTAGCTCTTTGTTCATTTTTATCTGGACAGTAGTAACCTTTGTTTATAGACCAGACTACAAGATAGGATATCTTCTTTGTTTTTATGGTTGCTGCATCTAATTTTCTTGGAATGTTGTTTGACACTCCCCTCCCCCTTTCCCTCTCTTGTTTTTTCTTACCTCCAGATTCTCTGCCATGGAAGATACCTTTTCAGTTGTTACGTTAATTGACTCTACGACCTCAAAGATACAACAGCTCCAGAAAGCATTTGCTGAACTTGAAAGTCACCGGGCCATAACCCTCAACTTGAAATGGAAAGAACTTGAAGAACATTTCCATGGGCTTGAGAAATCCTTGAAGAGGCGTTTTCATGAATTGGAAGACCAAGAAAAGGAATATGAGAACAAAACAATTGCGGCCCACAAATTGTTGGAGAAGCGGGCAGCTGCAGTTGTGGCCAAGGAACAAGCTTCATTGGAGAGGCTTCAAGAGAAGAGAGATGCTGCTATATTTGCCATTGCAAATGCTCGAGAGAATCCTGCTATTGTACCTGACGGGACCCAGTTTGGGGCACCAAGCACAGAAGAGAAACCAAAAGATGACATGGCTGCTGAAAGTAACTTAGAAGACATCAAAGTTTCTTCTGAAAGTGAAGATGTAGAGGTGAAGTCTTTTCCCCAGCTAGTAATACTTTGTGAAGCGATGGACTCAAAAGGGCTCCACACCTTTATATCGGACAACCGTAAGAACCTAGCTGCCATAAGGGAGGAGATTCCACTAGCACTAAAGGCTGCAGCTAATCCTGCCCGTTTGGTATTGGACTCTTTGGAAGGGTTTTATCAGATGGAAGTGCCCAATCTGGATGGAAAGAAGGATTCTAACTTATTGGGTCTTCGTCGGACCTGTATCATGTTGATGGAGTGTCTAAGTATTTTGCTAACAAGCCGAGATCTAGTCTCTGTACCTGATGTCATTTCAGAAGATGTGAAGAAGCAGGCAAAGGCAATTGCTGAAGAATGGAAACCAAAATTGGATGCTCTTGATTTGGATGCAAGCAATGGGAACTCATTGGAGGCTCATGCGTTTCTGCAACTTCTGGAAACTTTTGGTATTGCCTCTGATTTTAATGAGGAACAATTGTCTAGGTTAATACCAATGGTTTCACGGCGTCGCCAAACAGCTGACCTCTGTCGCTCCCTTGGGTTATCAGAGAAAATGCCAGGTTTGTCTTATTTGCACCTACAACCATGGATGAAAACCTGTTTTATGATATCCAGCACAACGTTGTAATACCTGGCATGCCTTTCATGATGAACAAAAACAAAAAATGGTTTGTTTTGTTGAGCATGTTTCTTGACCTTGGCTTGTCAGAGAAATGCCTGGCATGCCCTTCATTTGCGCATACTTTCTTTATGGATGAAAACCAATGCATGGTAGATACGAATGCGTTAGATGAAGTTTACTGACCTTATATCTAAGCTCCCCACAGTGCCAAACACCTGAAGTAACTAGTCATTTAAGGTGGGAGACTTAACTTTTATGATTATATTTCATTAATGCTACATTGACTTGTATAGTCAAAATGTTCTGACCAGAGAGATGTTTTAGAAACACCACCATCTGAAATGACATCATGTTTGGAATGCTATTTTGCTTGTTTTCTTTCTTTTAAGTAATGGTGGTATATTATTAATGAACTAACACCACCTGTTTAGTGTCGCGTCTTATGAACATGACTTCTATTGGCAGAAAAGGATCCGTGTAGCTGAATCCAATTAATTCAGATTAAGGCTTGATTGAGTTGATTATCATCAACACACATGGATATGAGAGAATGGTGGGATCCTGCAACTGGCCTACTATGATGAGAATTAGATGTAAAAACTCACTTGGACTACACCAAATTTGCTTAGATTAGAACAAAATTTTGAGGTTGCTTTTTAAGGGGAACAAGAGACCTTGATTTCTTAGGACTGCCCATTTGTGTTCATCCTAGGTGATTTCTGGAGCAAACAAACCTCTTTATATGGATTTGGCATTTGCATCATGTAAAAAGGTATAGCAACATGAAGTAGAGTTTTCTGGTTTCTGCCGGACAATTATAATGAGGATCTTGGAAGGACCAACACAGTGAAAGGGATTGATTAGATAAAAACTTCCTGGGAACTTGGGCTTCGCCTATTACATTGCGTTTTAATAGAATATTTTAACTTATCAAAAAAAAAAAATTCCACTTTTGTCCATCATTTTTTTTTTCTCAGCAAGTTTTCATATTTATATTGTGTTTTTCTTGGGCTCCACAGGTGTTGTTGAAGTCTTGGTAAATAGTGGAAGGCAAATTGATGCTGTTAACTTGGCCTTTGCATTTGAACTTACTGAGCAGTTCTCCCCTGTGCCGTTGCTGAAATCGTACCTGAAGGAGGCAAGAAAAGCTTCTACACCTGTTAAAACTGGAAACTCATCTTCCACTGCTCAGGTGTGTTCCCCTACTCTGAATTATGTTTAAGCAATATCATTTCAATCATTTTCTTTTCATAATTTCAAATGGTGAGCTAACAAATTGATATGGACCCTGGTGCATCCTAAACTGTTATGGTTTTACAAGCTTGTTGGTTGCAAGCCAATAAAAGATGTATTGTCTACAGCACTTTCACGATCTTATAACTTGGGTGAAATTGGTTGTGTGGTAACAACAAGAGACAGATTCACACCAATGTAAGTGCGCTGAAGTGCTATCAGAACCAGACTCAACTGATTAGTTTGACTAAGGATTTGATCTCTGACCTCTGGCCACTTGGACTTCAGTCTTTTAATTAGACCATTTGGTACAGAGATCTCGATAATTTTGTTGTACTTGTTTGAACAGTATAAGGTTTAAGTAATCTCATGTCACTTGTGCGGTTTGACCAGTCAGTTGCTTTGCTATCCAAAGAAAAGCTTCCAATCCTCATCACTACCTGTTTGTTGCAACTGTTTAACCACTTTTAACCAATAGCATTCTTGGTTTCATGCACATCCATATAGCATTCTTGGCTGTTTGGTTAGATATCTATGTTCTCTCTAGTGTGTGTTTGTGTGTTCTTACTCAAAATATGCGACTGTTGGCGTGTCTATATACGGCGTATTTTCTTTGGGGTCTACATATTCATTCTTTGATGGCCGGATTTGGTAAAAGGGGTTTGCTTTTGAAGTCCCAGCAGCATGCCATGGTCTGGATGCATCCTCATTAAATGAGGGATGTTGCTGAAGTTCGTTCTGGTTTGCTGAGCTCTAGGTTTTCATATATGGTTTCATTTGATGATGCCTTACAAATTTGTCTTTGTTTCAGAACGAGGTTAACGATCGAGAGCTGACTTCACTTAAGGCCGTGATCAAGTGCATTGAAGAGCATAAACTTGAGCAGCTGTTTCCTGTGGATCCACTCATAAAGCGCGTCCTCCTGCTAGAAAAGGCCAAGGCTGATAAGAAAAGGGCAACTGAAGCTGCAAAGCCTCAACCAAAAAGACCTCGTGCTAACGGTGTCGGATACGGACCTCGCATCACTAACACTGCCACTGACAAGACTTTCTATCCGAGAGTCACCGATAGGTATCCGCAGTATGTGTATGATAGGCCATATGCTTACCCAGTACCTGCTGACAACCACTGCCCCCCTCTTATGGCTTCTGCTAGTTACAATCTGTCTCCTAGTCATGGCAACTACTTTGGAAATGGCTACCAGTACCAAGCCCCTTATCTTCACTAGGTAGCAAACAACAAACATGGCGAAAAAAGGTGATTCTGATCCGTTGGTTTAACTGTTAGGTTTAACCCTGCTGGCTCCTTGTATGTTGTACTGTATGAATGAATTTTAGTATTTAAAAAAAATGACAAAAAAAAGAAAAGAAAAAAATGTGTAATTCTTAGTTGATGTACAAGATGATGCTTCGGTTCTCTAAATTCTAATATATATATATGCACAATATTTTAATTTTGTAAATAAGTATTGTTGTCTCGTTGTATGTTTTTTTTTTAAGCATTGCTATGCTATGTGAATAGGAAAATTATGCTTGAAATGACGTGGTGGGTGTTTCATGCTTCACATGCATGGAATGGCCTATTCAATGGCAAGCGTCGACTCAACCTGGCATGATCGGCCTGCCTATGAGAGGATTAAGAAATCTTTTATAGCATCAGTATTTTATCATTTTAAATTTAAATTTCATGTGTTCAATATAGTAAAAATTGAGATAATAATCATTTTAGTTTTAAATTGATAAATATGTTAATATAGGAAAAATTTTCTTGCAAACGACTTCGCGCACCAAATTGTCACCGATATTAACATGTAAGGTATCTATTTAATGAAACGATGCGAATTGAGACAGAAAATGATTTTCATAAGACAAAATTTTTCTTTTCTTTTTCTTGTCAATAAAAAAGTTATATTAATGTTGATACACAGTTTGGTACGCTAAACCACTTGTACCTATTAAGACTTAGAAGAAATAATAATTAACAGAATTATATATAAACTATTTTAAGAAACATTGAATGCGATTTTGACCATTAATTATTTTAAGAAATAATTTATTACTTTTGAAACTAAAAAGGCCTCTCATGTTATTATATATATATATATATATATATATATATATATATATATATATATATAAGTATATAAATTTATTTCCCCCTTCTTTTCACAAAGAAATGACACTCACAGAACTCAAACCCACAAATTAAACATAAAGAAAATAAACCAATTAAGGAAAAGAAATGAGAAAGAAAACATTGGGTCATGGATGGGATCAGGTCACAGAATTATGAACCAAGAAACAAACCACACAGATTATCCAGAGTTAACACCTTTCCATTGGAGACGTCCTGGCTCCATCTCTGCCCTATGGTGTGCAGTTTGGATAAGAAATTGAGATGAGACGAAAGTTAAATAAAATATTTTAAAATATTATTTTTTAATATTATTATTATTTTATAATTTTAAAAAATAAAATTATTTATTATATTTTATATAAAAATTTTAAAAAATTATAATAATGAGATGCAAGATAAAAAACCGATTCTAAATAATCTGGCTATCAAATTTAACTTTCGAATTTTCAAATTAGAGATATTTGTTGGATATTTTGTATTTCTGTAGCTCGTAAAAAAAAAAAAAAAAAAGTAAATCCACGGGAGGCCCAACACAAACTGAAACAGAACAAGTACCTTAACTGCCACGCTTCCCTTCTCTCTCTCTCTCTCCTCCAAATGGTTATCATGGAGTCTCTTTCCATGATCCTCTCCTCTTGTCCACTCGACCTCAAAACCCAGAATCCGGCCATCTCTAAACCCATATCTACTCGTCCAAACTCAACTCCCACCCTCATTCTCAGTTCTCATCAAACCAAACTCACCTCCAACTTTAAATTACCTTTCCAAAACTGTCCTCTCCTTCTCCAAGCCTCTCCCTTGTTTCAAAATCTAACGAAGAGTCGACTCTCTTTCACTCTATTCAACCTCCTCACTTCTCTTCCTTGCTTTGCTTCTGAAGCTGTTGTCTCCTCCCCGGACCAAGTCTCGGACAAAATCAACCAACCTGGAGTCGGTCTTACTTGCCATCGATGATTTTTTCAATAGAAACCCATTTTTTGTTGCTGGGTGTACATTCATTTGGTTGGTTGTCATACCTCTAACTGAGGAGTACTTGAGAAAATACAAATTCATCTCTGCCATTGATGCGTTTAGAAAACTCCGGGACGACCCCAATGCGCAGCTCTTGGATATAAGGAGAAAGAAGAGTTTGAAGTACTTGAAGTCTCCAAATTTGAAGATTCTTAATAAGGACGTGCTGCAGGTTCAGTATTATGAGGGAGATGAAGATGGGTTTGTGAAGAAGGTCTTGGAAAGCTTTGGGGACCCCGCAAGTACTGTGGTCTGTGTTCTCGACAAGTAAGTGTAAAGATCTTTTAATTGTTTCCTAATATTGGAAGAAAGTCATGTCCATGTCCATGTCAATGGAAAAGAGGAAGACGGGCTTTGGTCATTATGAATTTATTTTTATTATAACTTAGTTGTTCAATTTTGGAGGAGGGGGTTGTGGAAATTTAGGAATTGTTGTTTAGGTTTCACTTTTGGATTTGAAACCTGGCTTTCTCTAAATTCAATCAGTCTCCCCTGAAATTTCAAAACTATATGGGACCATTTGAAAGGCTAAAATAATTTTGGGATATTATTAAGGTGCTCCTTTTAAGAGAGAATGAAACCAACGACAGACGCGAACACAGCTTCATCGTTACTCATACAAAATCTCCAAAGAGCAACTCTTCTTAAAATCTCAAAAGATGCCGAGTTGGAATCCATTCTAATTAAGGATCCTTGTGGTTCCGGAGAAGAAGTGACCGAGGCTCTTTTTTTTTTTTTTTTTTTTCCGACCATCCTTACTCATACAAAACCATCCACTGTGAAGATCTTTCCCACATGTAGGTTTCTCAAGGCAGGGATGCTTCTGAAGTGTGTCAGGTTGTTATAGGAAGCGGCGAGTAACAAACCACATCCTCATCACACTTTCATCCCACTACGTAAAATGTGACACTTTTATCACCCTCGGATCATCCTTTATTTTTTTAAAAGAAAAACTCAAAAGTTGATGGGCAATGCCACCTCATCTTAGTGAGATAGAATTGGGATGAGAGTGTGGCATGTTGATTTTTCCTTGTAATTTATGCTGTTTTCATGATTTTATGAAAAGAATGTCATAGTTGATGGACCAACTAGTTAGCTGTTAAGCATGTTGTTTTTCACTTTTGTTTCTCCATAATAAAGGCCTTGTAAAGCATATGTACATAGTGGAGAAGTATGATTATCTCGTTTTAGCTTCCCTTCAGTTGTATGAAGCATGTCTTTAATTACATCACTAGTTTCTCTTCTTGCAAGGTAGTTTTGATGGTAATGCCATGAAAGTGGCCGAATTATTATTCAAGAATGGTTTCAAAGAGGCATATGGAATCAGGGGCGGGGTCAGAGGTGAAAAGGGGTGGTTGGTATGCTTCTTTCATTCCTTTTCACTGTACCAATTTTTCACCTATAGGGAGCTCAGATCTCAGTTTCTATTCATAATTCCATTCTGATCTACCTTTGTTGCAAAAATGGTACACATAAATCTGGTTTTAGAGACCCATATTTCTTATTTCTAATTAGTTGGTTGGTTGGATAAGAATAATACAAAATCACTTCCTGGTTGATCTTGTGTATCCAACAGATCATGCATGTGTGGTACAACACAGACAGAATTTTGGATGTCCTAATAAAATGTCTACCATATTCCATCTCTTCACCTTAAATTGGCCAATTTTTGTTAAATCTTAGGAAAGGTGCTTCATTGGCACTTTCTTTCATAACATTGTTGAACTTTTGCTCAATTCATTCGATTTGTCTTTGTTCTTTAAGAAGTTTACTTCTGACAGATGTCAAGCTTATTAACTGTTTTTGATTTCGTATTTGTAGGCAATACAGGATTCTCTTTTGCCACCGTCTGTGCATATCTATCGCAAGAAGAAAGTTAAAAATTCTCAACAACTTCGGATGAATGGAGGAGTTATTCAGCAAACTGAAGATAGGAATGATGCTACCTCTTCCGATAATTTCTCTCTTGGAGAAAAATGGAAAATTGATGATCATCTAAACAAGTCAACAGAATCCATACCAGACATCAAAAGTGGTTCTTGATTATCCTCTCCCTACATTAATGTGCGTAGATCTCCCTTTCTCTCTCTCTGTTGTGTGTTTGGATGTAGTATGCTAAAAATAATCATTAAAGGTGAAACATAAACTTATTTATATCTGCATGTTAATATTTTTCACTTGAATTGTAAACGGCATAATAGGAAACCATGGTTTTGACTTTAATTGTGTAGCGAGGTAGCCTGTATGTGCTGGATATATGTCTTAATTGAAACTTGCATTCGGCAGCTATTTAAAATTTGTTTTCTTCTGGCAATATTTTGGTGCTACTGGATGGTGCTTTGGACATTTCCAATTTCTTGTCTCTAAAACGTTATAAATACATGTTAGCAAAAAAAAAAAAATTGCAGAAAGTAAATCCATTATTGTTGCCACCAAAATTAGTGCTCCAAGCAGACAATGCCTGTTCAGTGGATGATTGGAATAGGATGGTTGTTCTAATAATTTTTATTCTATTCCGTTTTATAAAAAATTAATCTGTGTGGTTATTCTCGATCGTCCAAGCAAGACAAAAATCGTGTTAGCACCTGCATCTTACTCATCAGAACTTGTAGCTAGCTTTTCCACCTGCAAGTTTTAAGCTGCCAGTGACATCACAGTCAAGGTGTCTGGGTGGCCACTTCAACTTAAAGAATGAAAACCTCTACTTTGAACTGAAAGATTAATATCCAGTGACCTAAATAGAGGATTGGTTCATACCTATCTCATTCACCAGCTTTGGTCTTTTTCCAGTGGACATGATATATTTATGAGATTATAGGGATAGGTTATCCTTGAGTGTTATCAAAATTTTTGGCACTAGTTACTTATAGAAGACGGGAAAGGGTAGAGTAAAAGTGAGAACACAATGCAGCACTACATTTTAGTAGTATCCTAGTGAATAGCCGTCTTCCTGAAATACTCCAACTTGAGAAGAATGTTTGAGGCTCATGGCTTGTTGATTATTACCATCACATCTTGGTTTGGTAGTAGAGCAGAAGGTCCCAGCATAGCAACAGCCAACAGGATAAGAGTTTAGGTTGAGTTTTTGAGAGATAATAACCACAATGATAGTTGTCTCATGGATGATAATCTATTAGGGTACAGATGGGAGTTTTTATAGAGGGTTTTCCTGATCGAGTTTTCTATGGATGGTGTAGTTTACCGACGGATCTAACTATACATGGATGTTATGCTCTCCATTTCGATAGGGAAAGTTTCTCTTGTCGGCATGTCCTGTTTTATAGACCTTACAGCAGAACTTGTGTATTGTAGCTCGGTAATTCTTCTTTATCCTTTGGGCTTTCCATGCCAGGAGATAGCATCGTGCAACACCGGATTTAGAATGAAAGATAAAAGTTTTCATTGGATGACTTGATGATGCTCGAAGTATTTATAGTTAATATTACTCTGCATGGAGAAAGGATGACATGTATCCATGGCAGTTCTCTATCTTTCTATAATATGCAGATTGCGAACATCCTGCAGGATTACGTTCCTAACACTACAAGCATGCAACCAGAAAATTTGATTATTTTATTTGCTTATTCTTCTACTTTTTCTGTAAATGCAGTACCTGAGCCTGACTAAAATCACCATTTTCGGTCTCATTTAGAGCCTCAAAACCGATGCTGTATGTCTCAAGTGGCAACCCCTGTTGGGTCGAAGGTCGTTTTATTTTTGGAAAATGATAGGTGTCCTGATAATGGGTCTGACACTATTTTTTTTAGTTAGTGATCAAGCAAGTATTTTTTATGACGTTGTGATTTTTTTAAAAAAAATATTTAAGATGATTAAAAATACACATGAAAAAAAAGAAAAAAAGAAAACAAATACACTTATCGGGAGAATTCCTCGTTGGTGGCTGTAGTGCCACCCTTTATTTTTTTTTAGGCAACCCACGTTGGGTGAATTGCAAGCGGAAACATTCTTAAAACTCCAAAGATGTAACCATATGGTTTAATTTTCTTTGAAAAATTAGAACAATTTTTCACCAATTAACTGCAAAGAAAAGAGTCTTGCTTCACTTTCCTTTTTCTTCCATAAATTTTTATGCGTTTGCGAAAGAACTCTGAATTTTCTCTTGGGTACATTTGATGAACTATGTTTTCTTGTAAAAGGAAGAAAAAAGAAAACAAACAGAGATTTGATTTGTCACTCTCTTCCAAACTATATTTCTTTTGTATCTCATGATGAGAAAATGTGATGTTTTTTTTCTTGAACTACTTACCTTAGTTGTGCTGTGTAAGTACTTGATTTTTTTTTTCTTGAACGTGTAAATACACGACTTATTATGAGATTAGAACGGTCATAAAATTTTTAAAAAGTTCTACTCAACAGTCTTACATAACATATCTGTTAAAAAAAAAATTAAAAGCAAGTGAGTGGTCGGTGTAGGGCTGATAAGTAGAATTTTTTATTTTTAAAATATATTTATGTTGCTAACTAATGCAGCAAATTTTCATGTCAATGGCATGTTTAGTGTGTCAATAAATTTACTTGCAAATAGAGTTTTTCACTTATATATTTTCTAATCACTAATTTTTCGTTTTGGATTTTTTTAATAATTATATATATATATATTTGTTTTTAATGTTTTACTTTCTTTAGTATTTTATTGGACATTAAAAAAAAAAAATCTAATCTATAATATACGAGGCGAAGAGGATGGTTGGTTTTCATGACGTACGAGAACCAAAGAATCCATATCTCCTAAATAAACATAAAAGAAAACGGACAATATATGCAAAGATCCCGAAACCATAACTTACTCTGTGTGTTGTATGTTGTCTCAAGCTCCCGCTAGCACGAGCATGGCAGTTCAAGCTAAAACTCCTCGTATTCGCTTGTCTCACAACTTTCACTCTCCTATGCCCGCAAATCTCTCTCTTCTCGGCGTACCGTTCAGATCAACAGCTTCACAGCCTGGTAGAAGGAAGTCTCCTAAACTCAGCTGCAAATCCAACGGCGATGACAGCGAGCAAGTATGCTTCTCATTTCGTTTTTTTTTTTTAGTTGATACTGCGCTTAATTATAGTCTGTATTCATGTTAACACTAGGGACATGCACGCGTTAAATTGGGCTAGAACTAACATCGCCTTCCCTTAGCTACTAGCAGAGCAAGATGAGCAACATTTCTGTTTCCCATGTCTTGTCCCATTTGAGTGAAATTAAGCGACCCTCAACGTCTATTCATCTTATGGATTCAGCTAACTACACATCATCTCCCATACATTAACTGATTCGAGCATTTCTGTATAATGAACGCCTTTTCGACTCCCTGTCTCTCCACACTTTGAAGTCATCGCTGCCGAACCATAAACCATCTATTATTAATCTCAAATAATCTTTTATTTTGTGACAGGATTATCTCATAGATGCTCCAGTTTCAGTTGGCGATGGCTTTTCCTTCAGCGGAGGTGCTACTCATCTGTTTTACTACTGCTACCACTGGTAGTAATATTTTGTTATGTAATTATGATGTTTGTGTATATGTGTCTCGATTGAAAAATGTGGGTGTGTTTTTTAACAGGAAAATATTCAGATGGGCCGAGCCGATCAGATGAATGGTTTAAGCAAGGGAAGATAGTGGGTATTCTTTTTCCTTAATTTTGGCTAATTTACTTATGCTGCCTGCATTTTTTAGGTTTTGGACATCCAAATTGCCGTGCCTTGCCTTATGGGTTTTATAATTACTAAGTGCGCAGGAGAGATATTAACCTCTTCATAGAAGTTTATTGTTTGTCATATCACTTTTCCCAGGTGAGAGCTCATCGTGTTCTTGGTTCTGGCGAGAAGGCCAAAGATCCCATTTTTGGACTTAAGATGGGTTCTGGTTCTCAGGCCCCGGACGATACTTTTAGGTCAATTCTAAAGTATCTTAATGAAAAAATTGCCTTCTTTGGAGTCATATTCGGCATGCCATTAAGATTTGATTATTTGCAGGGTTTCCCATTGAAACATGCTCTGTATATGTGATTTTGTGCAATAGATGGTTTTGCGTTGAAAGTGGAAGTGCTGATAATCCTTCAGTCATATTAATTCACGGTTTACCTTCACAGGCAAGTCATTTTTTTCCTTTCCATATTTTATAATTAACTCTATTTCTTGTTCATCTATTCAGTTCCATTTGAAGCTAAGATGCCCATTTTTTCACAGCCAGGTATAGGGATGGAGATAGGTGTCCATATCCTTTCATTTCTCTAGCTTGCATTCTTTATGATTGTTGTTATATTTGGTTTCATCTAATTGCATACCCCTTTCATTTAGAGATTGCGTCTGATGCATAAATATAATAATTATTGCAGTAAGCATTGCATTCTTTATGATTGTTGGTATATTTGGTTTCATCTAATTGCATGCCCCTTTAATTTAGAGCTTGCGTCTGATGCATAAATATAATAGTTATTGCAGTAAGCGTCATGATAATATAAAATACCAATCTTATTGGCTGGATCTTTTTCTATTGTCAGGCGTACTCTTATCGTAAAGTTCTTCCTATACTCTCTAAGGACTATCGTGCCATTGCTTTTGACTGGCTAGGTGAGATTATAAATTTAGTTTGTTTAGAATCATAGTAGAATCCATTCATTGCTCATTGCTTTCCAGTTCTGTTCTTACTTCCATATATTGATGGCGATTATGAGAAAAGTATGGTAAAAGCCTTGTGCCAGTACTGATACTGAAAAGAGGCGGTAGAAAGTACCACCCTTGTCAATTCAATCTCAATAAGAAGTGTGATAGTTATATAACTTTCTCTTTTTGTGTCGTTTTTGTGGATCCCAACTGAATAGTAACTTAAAATAATATTACTTATTAAAACCTGTTAATAAACATTGCTTTAAGTTGAAGATCATCGGCTGTTGATCCTAAAGATTGGCTTGGGACTGAAGAATATTTTAGTTAGCACTTGTATCTGCTGCATAATGTTAATAATTTAAAATGTCTCTGATTTCTGCCCCCAAAAGAAAAGCTTTTAGAGAATCTTAATTTGATTTTGTACACTGTAAGTCCATCCAGCCCATAATGTTTTAAATAGTTACTTAGTTCTTAAGTATATCAGAATTCTGCACAGTTTCTCTCATTGATACTTAGTTTGAAAAAAAGAAATCATCAATTCTTTCATTTCTTCTTGAAAATAAATATTGATATAGTCGTCTGATTGCATCTTATCATGAAATATTATTTCATTATATGGTAATTACAAAATTTTCCTGCCCTTTTTTTGTCTCTCCAATAGGTTTTGGATTTTCAGATAAGCCTCAACCTGGATATGGGTTTGACTATACTTTGGATGGTAATTGCTTTTTCAGCCTAAAAATGACATATCATATATGCTTCTTGATTTCCCTCTTTGTAGTTAATTTTTTTTATGACTGCAGAATATGCATCATCCTTGGAGTCTCTTATAAGTGAACTTGCCACTGGCAAGGTCTCACTTGTTGTCCAGGTATCTCTTCCTTTCCTGATTATAAAAGCATGGACATACTTAATATTCCCTTGTTTTGTGACATGTGACTGAAGAGTGCCTTGAATCTTTGGTGTATTTCCCAGGGCTACTTCTCCCCAGTCGTGGTTAAGTATGCTCTCAGTCATCAGGAGAAGCTCAATGACTTAATACTGCTTAATTCTCCTGTATGGATTTCTTGAATCTAACAAATTAGCTTCGAATTTCTTTTGAACCATGCTCATAATATCACTCTGATCATATCCATGGTGGTATAACATGTATAAATGGGGTAAATTTAAAGAAATCTCCTTTATTGTTTTTGCAATATAGCTCTGGGTTACCTGTAATTCCAGAAATGTCTCTGATCTTCTTCTATGTTTCTGAAATGACATTAGTTTTCCTATTAATTTACCAAATAGGGAAGATTTTTTTTTCTCAAATGTGCAGTTGATGAAATTTCTCACGTTTAGGATTGAAATATTCCCTATATGGTTTTGCTGGCCTTTCGCTATATAGCAATTCAAACAAAGGAATAAGTGAGAGCAAAAACTGCAATCCTTGGCATTAATTATAATTTCAAAAACAAATGACAATGGCATTTGGCCTTATTTTTGGCCCATGGAAGATTCTGTGGACTGTACTATTTGAATATATCTCTTTAACGTTGCATCTGATTATGCATAATGACAGCGATGAGCATATTGTTTTGTTGTTTATATAGGATGACAGCAACTAACGAACATGTTCTTTCCTCTGAATAAAGCTAACAGCCAAACATGCCAACCTTCCATCAACCTTGTCCATATTCAGCAACTTCTTGCTTGGTGAAATATTTTCTCAGGTATGAAGGTCCTAAGAGTAGGGAAACTGAAAGGGGGATGGAGGGGTGGGGTGGGGTGGGGGTTTTGGTTTGTAAGTGCACTGGCACATGATACATCTTGTTTCCCATGTGCAATTAGGATCCTCTAAGGGCTAGTGATAAGGCCTTGACAAGTTGTGGTCCTTACAAAATGAAAGAGGATGATGCAATGGTTTATAGAAGACCATATCTCACATCTGGTTCATCTGGTTTTGCACTAAACGCAATTAGCAGGGCCATGAAGAAAGAGCTCAAGGTGAAAATCTTCTTTTTTTCTTTTCCTTTTAGGTCTTTTAAATTCAATTCTGTTTGTTTATGGGTCTTAGAGTTATAAATGTGGTTTAACAGATTAAGATTGTGAAGAAAAGGAGTTAAAAAGAAACAGGAAAGGAATGATAACTAAAACATATGGATAACTGTCAGTTTCCCATAAATCCTAAATTTTCCTCTGACATGAGGACTATTGACTGTATTCACATGGCACGTAATTTGCATAACAATGCCAAACCATTACCCTTAGATGTTGTGCAAGATTTTCTTCATGTTGTATGCATTTATAAGAGTCCCAATAGCAAACTTTCTTGTAGTTAATTCTTTATCCATCTCTGTGTTCATTCTGATTGCTGTACATGCAGACCTATGTGGAGGATATGCAGAGAATACTGACAGATAAAAATTGGAAAGTTCCAACAACGGTTTTGTGGGGCCAAAGAGACCGCTGGTTGAGCTATGATGGAGTTGAAGATTTCTGCGAGGATGCAAACCATAAGCTTGTAGAACTACCGACGGTACAAAATTTTCTCTCTTACTACCATTCCTATCAGCACAGACCCAAACAAAACACACACTCCAACTCAGGTAACTAACAATTGAATGCTTGTGAACTTTTATGTGCACGTCCCAAATTCATATCCTGACTGCAGAATGAATATCATCATTTATTGAA
Source organism: Cyclocarya paliurus (assembly GCA_029856935.1). Taxonomy (NCBI): domain Eukaryota; kingdom Viridiplantae; phylum Streptophyta; class Magnoliopsida; order Fagales; family Juglandaceae; genus Cyclocarya; species Cyclocarya paliurus. The sequence continues at coordinate 19,969,699 of CM056958.1, forward strand.
GCACTTCCTCTGCACGTCCCAAATGCTTGCACTTCCTGGATCCTATCATAAATTAAGGTCTTTGCAATATCCCCTTTAAACTAGCCTCCTAAACTGTGAGACCACCTTCAAATTTGTTTGAATGTTGATCATAGTTAATCCTAATTTTATATAAGAAAAACATTTAGCCTGGTTTGGTTACCAAGATGTCTCATATAATCATTACAATTTTCTCAAACTCCCACACAAAATATAAGAAACAATTCAACTTTTTTAAATCCCAAAACAAAAATAATATTAAAAAATAATATTCTAACTATATTTTATTCAACTTTCAACTTTTATCTCATCTTACCTATGTAACCAAACGTTTAATTTGAGACTCACACAAACAAATATGAGACTGAAAATTTTTTTTTTTTTTTGCTCATTTTTACCGCTTCTTGGATATTCACAGGTATTCTTGGTGAGGATCTTTAAGCATTCTTCTCGGTTTTTTTGTTCTTTCCTTAGTTTTCTTTTTTACCTTTGATTTTGTTCTGTTTTGCTTTTCCTTATGTGATTATAAAGTATAATGGAAATTAAAAAAATTGTAAGGGTAAAGTGACATTAAAAATAATCCAATAGTTTTATGGAGTTTTTTTTTTTTTCCTTCTCTTTCTCTTTCCTAAGCAATAGTTTTCAGAAGTTAATAACTTGAGTTTAAGATCTAAGGAAATATTGTAACCAAACTCACGACTTAGAGTGGAATTAAAATGCTGGTTATCTAATTTTTTTACTCAGTAATTGCAATTTAATTTTTTGCTTTATTTTTCCAAAATGAAAAGTAGAAAATTTATAATTGCCTCACCATCTATACTCTGAAAAGACTATTATGCAGCACTGTTTAATATTCTATCCGATAAGCATTATAGTGGACACCGTAACAGTTGTATAGAAGTGGTTCTTATGGGCAGAGTTTGTAGTGCCAACACTGACAACTGTTTGGATGCTTTACACTTATCCTAATAAATTATGGGTTCAAGCTCTTGCGAAAAAATACCTCTAAAAGGAAAACTTGTTGCACTTTAAGAAATTCCAGCGCCATTCATGGGTATGGAGTGGCTTACTTGAGACTCAAGACTTACTGAAAAAGGGATATGTTTTGTTTGTGAGGAATGGTAAGAGCATTGCCATTAGGCCTTGGGATGACCCTTGGCGTTTGCCTGGTTTTAAGCCAAACCCAAAGGATGATCCAGTTGACACATACTAAAATGTAAGCTTGATGACCTAATTTGGCCCCACCACTTTCTCTTGGAAGGTTGATTTAATTGCAAATGGTTTTGATGAAGAATCTGGTGGTACAACTTTAACACGGATCTTCTGGCTCAGGAAACTGATGACTTCCTTATTTGGGCAACAAATAGTAAAGGTACTTTATGGTTGAATGATGGAATCATTTTTATCTTACTGACCAAATGGCAAGCTTTAAAAGCAGCAGAATCTCAGGACTTCATTGGAGTGGAAGCACTAATGTTGACCAGGTTACAGGATAGGTTGAATTGTTACTCAACAATTCAGCAACATGTCGATTGCTACATGGATAAAAAAATATGCTATTTGTGAAGGATATGCGTGTTTTGAATATTATTTTGTAGGTGATTTTATCATTTGTGCTACAATTATTATGGATGATCTGGTGTGGTACCTCCGGCACGAGACTGTGCATTAGGATGCTCCACCAACCAATGCAGTTACTATGGCGGCATCAGCCAAAAATTTGTATAATAAACATTTGCTTGCTTGGGCTGATAAGGGAAATGGTTGAAGCCATGAGGAGGAATCCGCCCCCAGTAGGCTTATGGAAAATAAATCTTGTGGTGGCTGTACGCTAAAATTTCTGATATGGCTGATGTGTGCGTACTGTAGGGACAACAGAATGCAGCACTGTTAACCCACAGAAGTGCTGCTGCATGCCCTTGGGCTTAAGGATGTTATGCTTGAAGAGGATGCCTAAAGTGGTTTGCAATGCTATATATTGGTGATAAGGAATCTGTCCCCGACTGTATATTGCAGACTCGGAGAGCACAAGGGATTTTTTTGGCCAGGTTCGTAATTCAGATGAATCAGGTTGGTTAGTCAAGTGGCCGGATATATGGGAAGGCAAATCAACCAGCTGATCTCTTAGTGGCTAAATGGGCAGCTGAAAATCGTAGTTTTGGTTTCACTCCGGGGTGTGATATCCCAAAACATGTTGTAAACTAGGATGAGGACGTTGATCCCACATACCTCAAGTTTTAATGAAGTCTTGCATGCAATAATTTCGTTAAAAAAAGGATTATTTCCATCTTTTTTGTCATTATTGTGTGATGATAGGTCGGTTCCACTAAATAAGTACTGATTTTTATTGCCGTGTATTTTCAGTTAAGCTGTTGGGAAAACTGCACTTAAATTGTTGTGCTTTGCAGGCAGGACATCATGTACAAGAAGATTGTGGGGAAGAACTTGCGCAGATCATTTCCAGGGTTATCAGCAAAAGGAGCCAAATTTGATGTTACAAGACCATTCCTTGAATAACTGATGATACAAAAACATTATTCTTTTAACACAAAGTATTCAGTATATATATATGTATATATATATACACATATATAGTTAGTCTTTGAGTAATGCTAATTAATATATGATCTTAAGGTGTGCAAGTCTCGTGTACTCCCATTGAAATATTGTGTTGAACCACCATACAAAAGTGAGTTTTTTTGTTTGAGTCTTAAATTTATCCACTTTTTTCAAAGAGAATGTATGAAACTTGTATATCAGCTTTATGACCGTACAAATAATTTCCCCAGTCTTTATAATCAAAAAAGTATATCAGTGGTTTGATGTTAAAAAAAAGGAAGCTCGCTTCACCTAATTTTTATTTCTTCATAATTTTCACTCGATTCATGAATTTTTTTCAACCCAATTTGATCATTTTTATCTAACTTCAGATAAAACGATCTATATAGCTGAAGATTTACTTCTTCAATAACCAAAACATGATAAACACAAATAAAAAACTGAGCTCCCCACACGTACTCAAGAGACCTTTCATCAGTAGGCCGAGAAAAACAGAGACTTCAAAATATATGGAACAATAGATGTCATTAGTAAAGAATATTAGTAGTATTGTTTGCGTGAGACTATGATCTGTTGCTGAGTCAGAAGTCAAATGATCAGTGGTCCTAACCCTTGGGAGCTCTCTCTGCTTATGATCTGAGACATTAATCATAATTATGAATAAGTTAAAGTATGTCTAAATCTAAAGCTGGATTATGTCAAGCTATGGCGAAGATCACTGGCCCACCCACGTTCTTCATTCTACTATACTGATGGCGGCCACATTCATAAAGCAAAAACGTACACACTCCGGTTCATGAGCCTGCCCGTTTGACAATATTCATATCTGTCATTTTGTTCTTTTTCTCCACCAAAAATCCTTCTAGAAATGCCACTATATATAAATATATATATATATATATATATATATATATATGTATATGTACGTATCATGTTTGTAAATAGTCGGTCATGTAAATAGTACTAATTTTTTTTTTTTTTAATGTGTGGTTGAGATAACAGATCCTAGGGTAGGAGTTGACATTGCTGAAGCAAAATGGAATCTGCATGCATCGATCTTTTGTGTTTTCAAGAGAACTTTATTTCAGAAAAATCAATTTAATTTTAAACTAGTACTTTATTTTTGTTACATAATAGTGCTATTTATATGAAAAATTATATTTGTAGTTTTAGGATATACAAATCCAACACACTTAGCTTATTTAAAAAAAAATACATGAGTAAATATGAGATTCACATAAAAAATTTATTTATTTTAATAGTAAACTATAATTTTTTTTAAAAAAAGTATGCAGGTCTTGTATATCCTAGATATGTATGTATCTAACAATACTCATGTATATGTATTTTCTTTCAAGATAGACGTGCATTAACCTGATCTACTGACTGTGTTTTGATGCTGAGATGATCTCATGTGAATAATAGTATTTTGTGGATTCCATTTAAATGCGTTTAAAAGAATATAAGTTGAGATATGTGTTTAAAATGTATGAAGTAGGTTTGATATATATTATATATATAAGAAAAACAAGCATTTGCGATAACGACTATTTGCGACAAAAACAGATTCATTTTAGCAGAAAATAATAATTTTTACTAGAAATAATTGGTCATAAATTAGCAATTTTCTTGTAGCATGAAAAAGTAATGAGCTAGTCCGATCAATGATTAGTTTGAGATGGGTTAAGGTAAGTTTGTGTTCCAAACATAGCATATTCTCATATTGCATAAGCAGCCAATCAATCAAAGGCATGCAACATATACATATATATATATATTGAAATTTACCAAACTAAATGTACGTACTTATCCAAGAAAACTAATTGATGTCCCTTCATTTTCGATCTTTTCTTTAGCATTACCAAAAGGCTTGCCGGCTAGCTAGCCTTCCACTCACCCTTCATGATCACCAATTATATATCCGTCGAGTCTCGACAGCTCCAAGAATATATATAATGTGACAGTACTCACATATAGCACTCATGTAATTAACTTGTCTGGTCCTTTTCCTTCGCCTCTTTCGTTCTTTTTTCACTTGTACGTACGTTCATCACGTGCAAACTCGATCTAGTGTGAAAACCTAACTTAACTGGCCCTTGATACAGATCAATAGTAGTGCATGATCATGCATGACTAGGGCTGATAATCAGTCGGTCCGGACCGAGAAAACCGGACCGGACCGGACCGAATTTGGTCCGGTCCGGTCCGGTCTATTTTTTTTTTGGACCGAATGAATTCGGTCCGGTCCACGGTCCGGCTGATTTTCAGACCGGACCGGACCGAATATAATTAATTTTTATATATTTTTTATATATAATTAATTTATATATATAATTATACTATATTATAATTAAGTATAGACTATTAATACTATTATATATTTTATATAGTTATACTAATGGTTATATTAGTTGTTATATTAGTTTAGTTATACTATATTATAGTGATTTATTATAAGTTATAAGTTTATAAGAAATTATAACTATATTATATATTAGTATAAGTTATAATGATTTAATATAGTTGTAAGTATAGACTATAAACTATAGTTATACTTATACAATTATACTTATACTAAATTACTAATATTATTAATATATAGCTATAACCTATAGCCTATACTATATTACTAATAGTTTAATATTTTATACTAATACCATTATATAGTTATACTAATAGTTATATTAGTTTAGTTATATTATATTATAGTGATTTATTATAATTATATTATATATTAGTATAAGTTATAATGATTTAGTATAGTTATAACTATTGACTATAGACTATAGTTATACTTATACAATTATACTAATACTAATATTACTAATATATAGCTATAGCATATACTATATTACTAATAGTCTAATACTTTATACTAATACTATTATATAGTTATACTAATAGTTATATTAGTTTAGTTATACCATATTATAGTGATTTATTATAATTATATTATATATTATTATAAGTTATAATGATTTAGTATAGTTATAACTATTAACTATAGACTATAGTTATACTTATACAATTATACTAATACTAATATTACTAATATATAGCTATAGCCTATACTATATTACTATATTACTAATAGTCTAATATTTTATACTAATACTATTATATAGTTATACTAATAGTTATATTAGTTTAGTTATACCATATTATAGTGATTTATTATAACTAATTTATATATTAGTATAAGTTATAATGATTTAGTATAGTTATAACTATTAACTATATATAATGATTTAGTATAGTTATAACTATTAACTATAGACTATAGTTATACTTATACAATTATACTAATACTAATATTACTAATATATAGCTATAGCCTATACTATATTACTAATAGTCTAATACTTTATACTAATACTATTATATAGTTATACTAATAGTTATATTAGTTTAGTTATACCATATTATAGTGATTTATTATAACTAATTTATATATTAGTATAAGTTATAATTATTTAGTATAGTTATAACTATTAACTATATACTATAGTTTATTAGTTATACTTATACAATTAATATTATACTTATACTAATATTACTAATATATAGCTATAGCCTATACTATAATACTATAATACTATAATACTATATTACTAATAGTCTAATACTTTATACTAATACTATTATATAGTTATACACTTATACTAATAGTTATATTAGTTTAGTTATACCATATTATAGTGATTTATTATAACTATATTATATATTAGTATAAGTTATAATGATTTAGTATAGTTATAACTATTAAGTTATTAACTATAGACTATAGTTATAGTTATACAATTATACTTATACTAATATTACTAATATATAGCTATAGCCTATACTATATTACTATATTACTAATAGTCTAATATTTTATACTAATACTATTATATAGTTATACTATAATTGTCATTATAGTATTAGAATCATAAATTATAATATTTATAATACATTGAATTTGAGTCATTTACTTACTCTAAATCATGATTCATAATAACTAATCACTATAAGTCTATCACTATATATATTTAGTATCAATGTATTAATATATTCTTTAATATATTACTAATACTATTAAGTATTAAGAGTTATAGTGTAAATTATTATATATGTATAATTTATAAATTTATAATAGTATGTATAATTAAATATTTTATTCTTATTTATAATAGTATGTTAAGTATATATCTTTCTCAATTATGGATATAATATGTATGGATAATTAAATTATTCATACTTATTACTTCATATACAAAATGTTAAAAGTTGTATATGGCTCATTATGCATTAACATACTTTAAGTTAGTAATAAAATAATAATTAACATCATCAATAATGTAATTTTTATCTAATTTATTATCATTGACCATATAAAATATTTTTTTATTGAGTTTGTTACATAATCCATATTAATAAGTCACTTAGTTTAATTTAGTAATGTAAATAATTTTTTTTATTAATTGATTTAAAAAAAAAAAAAGAGGGTCGGACCGAACCGGACCGGACCGGACCGATAGCTACCGGTCCGGTCCGGTCCCCTTAAGTGTTCGGTCCGGTCCAATCGATGGACCGAAAACCTTCGGTCCATTGCCGGACCGGACCGGACCGTGTGCAGCCCTATGCATGACCTTTCTCTTGCTTCAACAAACGGCCAGTTGTTCAACCATTTTTGAAGTTAGAAATTAAGGAAAATTAATGTATGAATTTCGGTGCTAGAGAGAAGAGAAGATGCAGATCAATGATTCAACATTAATTTATCTCCAGGTTTAACTCAGATAGCAGACACATACATCCCCAGCACTGTCAAAGACAAAAAGAAGGAATTTTGGTGCATGCAGGTGACTGTTCCAATCGAGACAAAGGAGCCTAGCTTCGACAATCAAGTCAATATATAAAAATATAAGATTGAAGGGAAATCACGACGATATATAGTTTTGTAGAATATATGGGTGGGGAAGGATCAATAACTACTAATTTCTTTAATTAGTGTCTTATATATTAATGTAGAGGCCGGCTTTGAGACGATTATAAAAGTTTATTGAAATGTGAATATTTATCATGCATTGCTCCTATATATCTAGCTAGGCTTGCTTTGAGTGTTCAAATTAACTGATCTATATATGCATGCTTAATTACATGCCGATTATTCGAGGAGGCCGAGGATTACCAAATATATATTGTAATCATTTGGTGTCTGAGACAGATCACGAAAATCAGGATGCATCGACAACGTCTCATGCTATCATGAGGTTTAATTCCTCTTCAACGTTAACTTTCCTTTTCATAATTTTTTGGCTGTTGAAGAAGAGATATTATTCATATATAGACAGATTGAATATTTTCTAGTTTTAGCCATCAATCACTACAAGAAAACTGTTTATTTGCGATCAGTTATTTCCAACGAAATAACTATTTTCAGTTAATATAAGTATATTTTCGTCGCAAATAGTCATTTTTCGTCGAAAAAAATGTCACAAATACCCGTTCTTCTTGTAGTGAATATATGGTCGTTAAACGACTTAAAGAAGAAGATCATGCACAGATTCATGTGCTAGGTGCAGCTTAATTAATGATATATATATATATATATATAAATATAACATGCAAAAGATACAAATTTGCAACACAAACACATTAAAATTAGAGTAATGCTAGATATAATAATTTTATGGTGTGTAAGTCCCGCTTATTTCGTTTAAAAAAATGATCAAACTCACCATTAAAAAATAAATTTTATTATGTAGATCATTAAATTATCGATTTTTTTCAAAGAGAGTCATGTGCGAGGCCGCTTACATATATACCATAAGTCTATACAAATTATTTCCCTAAAATTATGATTTGCTGCCGCCTACTTTTGGAAAACATACTAATTTATACACTACTTTTTCTTGTAAGGGTACTTATATATGCATTAGATATATGTTTCTAATTCTGAGACACATTAATTTCTATTTAAAAGTTTAGTTTTTTAACACTAAGAAAAAGGCTGGCACCTAGACATCATGATCATGATGATCTATATATATTACTAAATCAGCAAACATTCCCCCCCACACAAACATACATATATAATATATTCCCTCAAATACCAAAAACATGCATGGATTAATTGGGTCTAGACCCAATTAATATTATATATAAATTTGTATATATATATATAATATTATATATAAATTTGTACTGCATGCGTGATGGAGCATGCACATGCATGATGATCAGTGGTATATATATATATATATATATATATATATTGTTTGAATTTTGAAATAGAATTAAGAAAGACAGCTATCTATGGGGTGGTTAGCATTTATAATATTTTGCCAAAACCCTTTGCTATAGAGAAAGATCGATGCTAATTGCCAGCAGCTAGCAATTATACACTCCAAAAGATCAAATTAGACAGCTGTCGAGCACTTGTACTTCAACCTCCAAGACTTTCGCTAGCTAGCTAGATCCAATATTTTCTTCGGCGGATCTATCGATCAGTACTACGTACGTACTCTAGTACTGTCTGAGCGGGAGACAACTAATTAAGACATGAAAGTTCATATATAGATCGGGATAATTTAGATTCATTAGAGCACTAGCATTGGATTCATCAAATTCATCTTCAAAATTTGATGAAAAGTATATATTTTCCATAAATGTAATACCTTCACATCTATAATCTCACATTGGATTAGCTATTGGATTCATCAAAATAATAATATAATATTATTTTTTTAATAATAATATTTTTATTTTTTTTCATATTTTATAATCACACTAATCATATGTTAATTAATAATTTAATTTAATTCTTACATTATTATTACAAGATAGTTGGAGATTAAATGTGAATAGAAAAGACCTTTAGAGATTAAAAGTGAATAAAAAATAAATTTGATGAGTGAATAGTAACCCTTCAAATTTGAAGAAACTTATAGATTTACTGTAGCTAAAAGCTTCACATTTATGTTTTTAGCTAATTCAATGCAGCTCTTTTTTTATGAGATTCATCAAATTTTACATTTGGTTAGGCTTTTGATGAAGCCAATGCCAATGCTCTTAGCATTGACTTTGCAACTTCTCTAGCTTAATTACTCCATTTTTCCGGCCATATTCATTTCAATTTGCAAGTTGTACTAAGTATTAACTAATCACGAAATATAAATATGTGATACTCTCAATCTTTTATATGATATCATATGATATCATGATATTTTATTAGGATGAGAGTACCACCTCATTTGTTTTCATAGATGAAATGATATCAGATAAAATGAATTGAGATAAAAGTTGAAAGTTAAATATAAAAATATGGTTAGAATATATGTTTTGAATATTATTTTTATTTTAAAATTTGAAAAAGTTGAATTGTCTATTTCATTTTGTAGGGAGATCGATAAAAATTGTAATGATTAGATGAAATGAGACAAGATAAAAATGATTATGAAAACAAACGATGCCTTATACTCAGAGAATAGTACTTAATCTGATACCATGATTACACACATCACGCTACAACCATGCACCATCGCTTGCCATGATCGATCACCCCATGGATCCATATATCGCTAGTTAATAATGTTTGCTCAACCATTTTGTCACATATATAACAAAAGGAGGTGAATCTGAAAATAATACAAGCATATATAATGAAATATAAACAATGTGTGTGTGTGGGCGGGGTTATTAGCTAAAGAAATTAAGAACCCTAGCTAGCTAGCTAACACAACAAAACGAAGAGATAAATTAAAGGACCCCACTGTCAAGTTGTTAATGGAACCATGTGCGATCATATGGTGGTTGGCCCTTTGCAACCCCACTAGGCACTAGACTCACTTTTCACCCTCCAAAACCCCAACTGAAAACGAAAGCAGAAAAGAATAACCTCATTATTTAATATATATTCTCCTAATTATTTCAAAGCAGTGATTCCCCCAAGTATTCTCCCATTTTCAATCTCTTATCTCTCTCTCTCTCTCTCTCTCTCTGATATGTAGATTTTGTGTGTCAGAACTCTTTCTCCTTTGCTGTTAATTTTGTCTTTCTGAGTAGACCCTTTGTGTCAGAAGGAAAATCTATTTCTCCATTAACGCTGCTTTGTCGACCTTGATCTATATATCCCTAAAAGGCAACAACCCACAACCTTTGGTTTTAAGTGCAACCAAAAAAAAAAAAAAAAAAAGTGCAACCAAACCCAACATCCCCAAACCCTAATATTCTCTCTTCGCAACTATGAATCCTAGGCGCTCGATGATCTCTTCAAACCCTGCTAGTAAAGTAAAATCTAGATTCACCAATGGCTTCCTTCAAGCCTTGTTGAGAATAAACAGGCAAAGAATTACCAGTACTACTGCATGTACCCCTAAGGAGATCTTTCGGGGATACCTCAGAGTCAAGATTGCAGCTGATGTTTCCATGGCTTCTGCTATCGGCTCAAGGAGAGCTTGGAGTCGAGCTATACTTCGCAAGGTTCGTAGCCATGGACGAGACGGTGCTCAGGTTAGAAGAATGAGCTTTCTTGCCATGAGGAAAAGAAATTTATATGGGAAGAAGATCAAGTGTGTCGAGGACGTAGGTTTTTACCAAGCCAACGTGCTACGAAAACTGGTGCCTGGTGGTGAAGCCATGGATATGTGCTGTTTGTTAGGTGAGACTGCTCATTATATAAAGTGCCTCAATACCCAGGTAAAGGTGATGACAAGAATTGCTGAAGTTTTCTCCACTTGATCTTGAGATCGATATATTATCATTTACATTGAATTTTGACTGGGAATAATTTCGACCAACACATGATAAAATTTTATCTGGAAAATAAATTTCCACCTTGATGATCTGGATCAGCTGATCATGGCCGGAGGGAACCTGGGAAAAATAGTACGGTAAATTATTAATATCATAATTTGTATGTTTTGATCTTAATTTGCTGTTGTTTAATTTTGCTAAATGTTTTTACTAGCTAAGCTAGCTGTATTATTGTTCTTGCTGGATGACTCAGAAATTCAAATGCAGTGATCATTAATATTGGTTTAGAACGAAGCAGATCAATATGGGTTTTATCACTTGCCTTCTTGAGACTGCAACTATTTGTTTATATCCAAGACACCGGAATTTCTAATGATTTTCAACTTCTGCACACTGATCATTCTAATAGTTTTTGTCCCCCTGTCTTGGATAAAGCTTCCTAAGTTCTTGATGATAATTTTTAAAAAAATTAATTAATTAATGCTGTAATATTGGTTTTAAATTAAATGCCTTGAAAGAATTTAGCTCAAATCTAGAGACGTTCTCCTCTCTCAGGAGGCCGGCAATATAAGATCAGCCGCTTCGGTTCGTCCTGTTCTTAAAAGTTTCATGAGGTTTGTTTTTGTTTATTTTGATACAATAATAAAATAGATTATATTATGCAATGAGAAGTGCTACAGACACAAATAGATTATATAAAATAAACCCACAAACTAACGTGGCTTCATGAAATCTATTATATTTACTTTATAATAAAAGTAATTTTATAATCTAACGTATCACGTCAATTCATATTAGTTTGTGAGTTTATTTTTGTATAATTTCTGTGTGGCTAAATTATTATTTTCCAATATGATAAACTATTATGTTGAACATAAATGGTACTGCAAGTTTTTACTTTTTCTTTCTTAATTATTAATGGATTTAGGCAATACCATTAATGTAAGTGCTTTTGTCATCTTCATTTAGTTTTTTCTTAGTTATAGTACTCTAACAATTCTTTTCTCTTGTATAAATTTATAATAAGTACTTTTTATAATAATTATTCGAAAATAGTATTTCTATGTATTTTTATTACTTTAGAGTTTCATGTGTATCCTTTTTAGAAAATATCTTCTTTGGGGCCTTCTAATATTATTTCCTAAATAATTATAATATTAATATCATTTTTTTTGCCAAAAAAAAAAATATCATTTTTAGAGAATTTAAGGGATTTCATTAATTTCTTAATAGAGGCCATTAATAATTTCCTTCTTAATGCAATTGCCTAACTTGTCTAATTAAGCATCGAGCCGCCCTAATCTAGCGCTTCTCTTCTTAAATCCACAAAAGCATGAAATAATGCATATCGCGTGTTATTATTGCTTGTACGATATGTAATGTCTTATAATAATTATTCTAAGATGATGCTTTATATCTCTCATTTGGGTTTTTTTGTAAGAAAAAAACTAAAAATAAGATGTTTAATTTCCCACTATATTAACAAAACAAAAAACCGATAGCTAGCTAGCTGGCTAGATCATGCAAAACTTAATTTGGACCGGTTCAAAGACTTAAGTCTCGTTTGTTTTCAGAGATGAGATGAGATGAGATAAGATTAAAGTTAAAAAATTGAATAAAATATTGTTAGTATATATTTTTTAATATTATATTTATTTTGAGATTTGAAAAAGTTGAATTATTTATTTTATTTTATATGAAAATTTGAAAAAGTTGTAATGATGGGATGAAAAGTTTTCAAAATTTTCAAAATTTTGAGTTTTGGTCTTGAAAACAAATAAGGCCTAAATTCTTTTGATTGGTTCTACTTATAAGAGGGGAATTAAATATTATCTTGAACCCAGCAAATTAACAAAATTAATTATCACAAAATATTAAAGCTGATCTATATATTGATGCAAATTAGGTATAGTTTGGGCATCATGCATGTGGGGTGCCGCTAGATCATCAGCTATATAATCAATCTATATATCGAATAGTAACCATTCTCACATTTAGCTAGCTAATTAACTAGGCCCTAGGGTATGGAATGTGGGAATTTATGAAATGCAAGTACGTACGTACCTATATAATCTATATACCTGCTCGATCTATGCTTTCCGGCGGCCGTCATGAATGGCATGCTGTACCTGGCCTAGCTAGCTTGATCGGTTTTCGTGAATTTTTCTGGGAGAAATGATAAACTGCCAACTAATTTATTACTGTCTGGGTTTGAATAGCGAAAAATATTGTGAATAATTATGAGTAGAGATTAGAGTGAATTTATGGATTTCATTGAAAATATTTTGAGTTGTTTAGATGTATAAAGTATGTTGAGTTGTTGACTTTTAGATTTTAAATTAAAAATGTGTGGGTCCCATCAATGATTAATTTTTTTTAATAATGATGAAATGATGATTTTATTTATATATAATAATGATAAATATTATACTGATTCTATTTTTATTTTTTCTTCTCTCTCTCTCTCCTCTAGCCCAATTCTCTCTCACGCCCGATTCTCCTTTAGTCCAGTCCTGCGCTGCCTAGCCTCACCACCACCACCGGTGACTCCCCCTCACGCTGGTGACTCCCTCAGCCACCACCGATCTCCTCCCTGCAATAACCTAACCGAAATGGGTGTGGACCGATTCTCTCCGCTTGTGCCTTCGTACGCAGCCACCAAGCCTCACTGCCACCACCGGAGACTCCCCCTCACGCCGGCGACCAAGTCAGCCACCACCGATTTCTCCTATGTCCATCTCTCTCTCCCTTGCAGTAACCTAACCAAAATGGGTTTTATTTGTTTCTCTCCACTTGCGTCGCCGTACGCGGCCACCCAAGCCACTGCACCTCCATCACCCCATACCGGCGATCACCTCTCGCAAACTCAGTCACCACAAAGGACGACGAGATGTTGTCCTCAATGTAAAGAAGTGTTTCCGTTGAGACCTGGGTTCGAAACAGTAGAGTACCTCAAATTTGGTCGTATTTCAATTTATCGAGAAGTGTTCATTCGGATGGAAGAGTACTTTCATCTGTAGGAAAACTTTCAAGAGTACTTCATAGTAGTTGGACATCCAAATCTAGCCTTAAACTACTATTGAATAAAATAATATTTTTTTGAAATTTGATTTTAATTTTAATTTTGATTTGATGTATCTAAAATTTAAAAAAAATTATATTTTATGAGAAAGTAGTAGATAAATTGTAGTTGGCTTATTAGTGTATCATTGCTCTTTTTCTGGTCACAGTACAACTAATTTATATGGTGTACGTACCCAACTACTGTTCTAATACAGTTGATCTTGATCTTTACAGTGTAGGTATAAATTGTAAATGTATAAGCTGTCTTTTATTTTTATTATAGCCTCCTGATCCAGCTCAGCCGTTTTGATATCCGTTTATTTTTATTTATTTTTTAATAATTAAAACGGACACGTGGCTCATGCCAGTACATTAAGTGGGAAGTATGAGCGGAATAATAAGCATTGGCTATAGAATTACCCTTTCTCAAAATATAGTTTTGGAGTTTTTACACGATAAAATTCACTATTAAAAGGCTTGAACTTATGATTCTGGAGCTTGCATATATGTCTATTACCGTTTATAATTAATTTAGTCATTAAGGAGATCGATCACTTGCATTACGGGTGATATAATACTTTTATATAGAGAGAGTGAGAGAGAGAGATATAGAGAGACTAAGGGTGGGTTTGGATGTTGAAGTGAGTTGAATTGAAATGATAAAATATTGTTAGAATATTATTTTTTAATATTAAAGTTGTTTTGGGATTTGAAAAAGTTGAATTGTTTATTATATTTTGTATTGGAATTTGAAAAAGATGTAATGATGAGTTGAGATGAGTTGGGGATCCAAACGCACCCTTATAGCCTCCTGATCCAGCTCCCTTCGCATTTTTGATAAAAACTATAAAGAATCGTGTCCTGCATGATTGAGGCGGGTACTACTAGTACTATTTTTTGGACAATCTTAATAATTATGGGCATGCATGCATGAAATGATTTGCAGATTTTATTCTAGTGATCAAATAAATCAAGATGAGTACATGCAACACAATTATAGTTTACGAAATCATTTCACTTCATCTCATCTTATTTTATCTAATTTCAACTAATAATCTTATTACTATTCACAAACTATCTCAACTCATCTTGTTAAGGAGAATATCAAGTCAGACCATCACTTAGCAATAATAGAAGAATCTTCCACCATGGCATGTAACAAGACAAGTACTGCAAAGGACATCAAGGCACTGTAGAGGACCAACTCAAATTCTTCTAGAAGAAATAAATCATTTTTTATAGGACAGGTGTCCATTAATCCTGATTATTTGGGAAATTGTTAACTCTAGGACTTGTCTGTAAAAACAATGTAATATCATGGCAGAATGTAAGCTTGAACAAATGAATGAATGTTGAAATTCTCTCCTGGACAATTGTTGAGCAATTGATGCTTATATTGAGCAATTATCTCAACATGGTATCAAGAGCCATATGAGACTCACGTCTTGCATCCTCTCATATTTCCATGGCTTCCGATGACTCCTCATCCATTTCCACACCACATACTCCCCATTCCATGGACCCTAATCCCACCCTCAGTTTCGCTAGCCACTTTATCACTATAAAACTAACCATAGACAACTTCCTTCTCTGGAAGGCATAGATGGTACCATTTCTTAAGGGCCATCAACTCTTTGGTCATGTGGATGGTTCTTCACTTATACCTTCTCCCATGATCAGTGATGCCCCGAATCTTGATTATACTCAATGGGTTTTACACGACCAACTCTTCCTATTTGCCATTAATTCTTCATCGCCTGACCAAGTGTTAGCCCAAGTGCTTGAATGCGACACTACTCTAGAGGCTTAGTCTACACTGCAAACTTTGTTTTCTTCCCAATCAGTTGCCCAAGTAATGCAAACTCAATATTAGTTGGCCACTCTCAAAAAGGGCTCTGGGTCCATTACAGATTATTTCCATAGAGCCAAGAACTTGGCTGCCTTCGTAGAAGCAGCTGGGTAGCCTCTCTCCCCCTTTGAATTTTCAATTATTGCTGGTCTTGGAGATAGATTATGATCCCTTGGTCACCTCTCTCACAACTAGGGTAAATCCTCTTTCACCACAACAAATATACAACTTCCTACTTATAACAAAAATGCTAACCAAATATATAATAAAATAAATAAAGCTCTTAATTAAAAAACTGAGACTACATGGAGAATCAAAGTGAAAGCTGTGAGTACTGTTTATAAGATATAAAATAAATAATTGAATCTACCTCTTCTCATCAATTTAAATTTTTGGGATTAGTAGTGATTTCACATGGTATTAGAGCAAATGTTCTGAATTCGAATCCTGACTCTACATTTTACCCCATTTAATTAAATATTTTACGTGTTGGATCATTCATTGAGGGAGAGTCTAACCCACATGTGAGGGCCCCCGGGGGAGTGTTAAGGATATAAAATAAATAATTGAATCCACATCTCTCCATCAGTTTAAACTTTTGAGATTAATAGTGATTTCACAGTGAGTGTGGGGAGAAATGATATGGCATTGTGGGTATTTATAGCTAGGAGCTAATTTGGAGGAGTACTTAATGAACTATATGCCGATATAAGAGGTTGATGGGAAGAACGTGGAGGATGAGTAATATTGGGGGGAAAAGGATGATTCATGTGGGAAAGGGAGGGGAGGAAGCATGCATATATATTGGACGGGAGTTATATGTGGCGAATGATATCAGTTAAGGAAAGTTGAAATTAAGAAGCAGCAAGCTACATGCATGCATATATGCTTAGAAGATTGACAAAAAACATGGGTATAAGTTACTGTACTCATGATTGGAAATTATTTAAAAAATAAAACAAATGCATGCAGTCCTTGTTTCGTTGCAAAATATTTGCATTTTTTATTATATAATATATATAGTAATTAATATTAATTTCTTGTAAAACAAGGCAAACTGATCCAAATTGTATGTGTTCTTAAATTGTAGATCATGAGTAGATTCAGTACTGGGATTATCTGGGGGTGGAACTAATTATGGGGACGCGCGGGTACTGCAGCATTATATTATATTAATATCCATTAATTTAATTCAAGCTTTTTGAGTTAAATCGACGTTTTGGTAGGCAAGGACGGTGCATTATATTCATTTTAATCTAAGCTGTTTTTTGAGTTAGATCGAGTACGTTTTCGTAGCCAAATTAAGGATCGAAGAAGGTGCATCCGTCTTAAATCATGTACAATATCATAGAGAAATGATATTTACAGTCGTGAAGTATGCAAGCGTTGCATACAATCTCTTTTTGAGTAAATATGAGACTCACATGAAAAAAAGATTAGAATTTTAATAATATACCTCACTTTTTTTCAAAACGACTGCACGACGCTTGTGCACTTTACAACTAAATGTAGCATTACTTATATATAAATAGTCATGACCAAACTAATTACAACATTATGGCCGCTAGTATGAATGAGAACAAGTTTTAAACACGTAGTGTTATTCTATTCTCAGTCTGTTATGCATGTAGAGCTAGCATACCATCTACATCACTTAATGGTAAGATTTGATTTGTAATATTCAAATTTTAATTTTTTTTAAATCAAATTATGTTATATAAATATTTTACTAGGTGTGCTCTACAGTACACCAACTTGAGAATAATATTTTTCGTATATAAATATCATCATTTTTTTATTTAAAACCCAAAGGGATTACAATCTTACGTACGTACATATATATATATTTTTATAGGTGTCTTAATTAGTTATATGTATTTAAGTATTATATAAGTGTTTTATAAAGGCTCACATAATATTCCGAATTTTCTGTGACTATATTATTCAATTTTGAAAGAACTCATTAATATCACCAACTAACAAGATCAATCCTAGACGCATAGCAATATTGCAAGAGATTGATGCTGGCAGCGATAAATATTAATGAGCCTTAACCAATGTTCAATAGATCATGTTTAAATAGACATTTTAGGGAATCTTGCTCAAGATTAATAAATACATATGGTGAAATTTATCATATTTACTAGTTATTTTATATTTGACCAGGAAATCTATTTGGATAACTATAAATAATTAATATAGATCATTAAGGTACTTCTTAATTATAAAGTAGAAGAGAAATAGATATATATATACATAACCACCTCATCATGCATGTTATGATCTTGAGATTCGCTAAAAGGTAGTACTTGGAGGAGAAAAGAAGTGTGAGTCCTTTAGAACTCCATCCATCGTGAGCTTTCCGTTTCCCATATGAAGAAGAACTACTTTTGGAGTTGTAACTTCTACATGAGAATGCTCGTTCAGGTATTCGTCTATATATATGGAAAGCTCTCAGATTGTTTCTGATATTCTGATTTGGTCTTCTCTTCTGAGCGGCTCTGGAGTCAGTTTTATATAAATATATATATATATATATCAAGATGCAGAAGAAGTCGACTAATTCTGTATCTCTCTCTCTCTCTCTCTCTCTCGATGTTTGCTTGTTATTTTTCCTGTTCTTTACTTCACAACAAGAAATAATATATGCTTGACCTGTCGACGAAAGCTTTTTGAGGTAATTCTTCGGTAGTTTGTATGGAGTTTAATTATGTGCTCTGATGATCAGTACTGCAATGATTCACAATATGAACTAATTTGAAGCAGCAATATATATGCATGCACCGTCTCACGTCCACCCACTTTATATGCATATATATTTATATATATGGCATGTTTACACCAAATTGTGCACCATGCATGCTTGAATATCGTAATGGAAATCTCCACACATTTCTATGGAGTAAAAGTACTCGGTCCAGCCCAAATATTTCTTCGATTCATTAACACAGTTAATTTGGATATATAGCCAGGTCTTCGTTAACATATATATTTCTTATGAGGGTTTGACCTTCCTGATCATCAACTGGCGCTTCGTCGTTTGACAGCCATGATCTCCAATAATGTTGGTAAAGCATGGTCTCGTGCGCGTAAATCTCCGTGCTTGGTTTTTTTTTTTTTTTAAACAGCTTTTCTTCCATGGTTGCTCTTAATTGGGCTTTGAGATTTTCATGCTTTTTAATCATTTTCTGTCATTTTCTAGAGAAAGGGTGAGGTGAGGTGCCCAACCTCTAGATTTCATGTTCTTGCGGGTACTAGTGATGTGGCGGAGTGTGAGAAGTAGGAGTGTTACCTGCATGGGACGGGGACGGGGAGGGTTTTAACCCCCCCCAAGAGGCGGGGCAGGGCGCGGCGCCCCCAGCTCAACTTAGTGATTCATTGGGTTTAAAATTTTTTTTGGAAATTATAATATAATATAATATAAATTTTATTAAAAAAAATATAAACTCATTAGAGTTGTATTTTTAATTGCCTTGACCTCATAGGCTTTCCTTTATATAGGAGGTTAAGGCAATACAAGAGTCATTCTTGAGCAATGTGGGACTTAAGTCAAGGCAATCCATTAACTTGAATTCAAGTTTTTAACAAAATATTGTATATATCTATATACAATATATTTATATAAATTATTTATATAAATATAAAAAATAATATTTTTTACTATAAATGTGGGAGGGTGTGGAGGGGGGTCAACCCACCCCCCCCCCACTCCCGCTAGGGGTCCTTTAGGCAGGGCTGGGGCTGGGCGGACAAGGGCTGGCCTCTGTTGCCCACCCTTAGTGAGAAGAAGGGGTTGTTAGTGGGAGAGAAAAGAGAAATGATATTTGCAATTGTTTAATCCACACACTCTTTTTAAAATAGTGGGTAAATTTAGAACCTACATAGAGATGTAATCGGTCCGATTTGGTCAAGTTTTGTACATTTTTTAGAACCAAACCGATATACACTGGTTTTGAAAATTTAAGAATCAATACCGGACCGATTCACTACTGAAACCAAAAGTAACTGGAACTTCAGATTTCAATCTGGTCTAGTCAGATTTTTTTCGATTTTACAGATTATCTATGTTCGTAATAATCTGATGTTTACATATACTAAACTATTAGTCTATTTATATTATAGTATGAATACATTATATATATATATATATATATATATTAAAAATAAGTTTATATTAATAACTTAATATTAATGTTTATGCTTAAGATTAAAATTTATATGTTATATCAAATATTATATTAAAAATTATAAGATTAGTTTTATGTTATATGACATGTTATATTAATTTTATGGTATAAAAATAATAAACTTGATAAGATTAGAATTCTATGTTATATTAATTAACAATTTAACATATAATATATATAATATAATCCAAAAAGTTATATATAATATAAAAAATTATAATATATATTTCGATTTTGTTCAGTTTAAACTGGTTTTCAAAATATGAAAACCGATACCGTACCAGTTTAAGATTAGTTTCGATTTTTAAAAACTGGCACCGCACTAGACTGCTTACAAACTGAACCAAACCTCTAGTCCGGTTTAACCGATATTTCAATTTTTTTTACACCCCTAGACCTACATGAAAATTAAAAGATTAACGAGAGACACCAATTTTTTTTCAATGGAATAAACGAGACTCAACTTTTTAAAAAAGGTAGATAGAGAAAGAGATCTACGGAGAAAGAAAAAACGCACGACACATCTGGCCTTGTTTATTATGCCTCCACCATCAGTATTTAATTCGAAAATAATTTGTATAGTTTTAAAACGCAAGGCCATGCACTCATTTTAAAAAATTTCACAAATTTGAGATCTATATATAAAATAATTTATTTTTAATAGTGAAGTACTCCCATTTTTTTTTAAAAAAAGAAAAGAATGCACACCCATATATACCTAAAATCCATTAACTGACACATTACTAATTTTATTTTGCAACCTCAGTTTCGTCTCTGCTAGCTCGGCATGCATGTCAGCTCCCAATGTAAGCAAATCTCATGCGTACGAGGCATAACAGCTAATTAATGTGATAATATCATTTCTTTTGAAGTTTTTATTTGAATTTTAAATTTTACATAAGTTGCCTCTATTAGAAAAACAGACTTCTAAAAAACTTTATATATATATATATATTTATATCATTATTCAGGACTGAAATGTGATGATTCCAGCATTTAAGACGTAATTAGAAATTCTTATAAAGTTTGGGGATGAAAAAGTTGCAAGGCACATACGCTACTATCTCCGTTAATGGCAGGGAGTGCAAAGTGACACGATTGAAGTATGACTTAAAGGTGTTAAGTATTGATCAAAAGCGTAGTTTGGAGGTGCATGCATGTCTTCATAAATTGAGATGACTGACTTGATCTACCCAAAAAATCTTGGGACTATAATACCATTGCCAAAAAAGTTTCATCCCCACCAGTGATATCTCCTCTGGGAATCCCATTTCGTTTGTATACTTTTTGAAACTTGATTGCTTTGGTTTTGATTCCCTATTCATGCAAGCTCACAGCTTTAGTATGAACTTACTGAACCCTGGAAATTCTGTGAGATAATAGGAAATTGTAAGGACAGATGACTGCAATTACCCTTCTAAAGCTATATATAATGTGAAGAGAATCAGTACTGTACCTGAGTGATTATTTTCTAATGCTAGCTGCTTTATGCATCCAGTCTTTATAGAAGGAAATTATGAATGCCCGTTGCCTCCCTTTCATGATACTAATATTCTTTTAATTTCCTCTTTGCTTCCAGATATATGTAATGGTGGAGCCTAAGAAGCGGAGAACAATGAGATGCACATTCCTTTCTGCTCTAGTTTTGATTTGTGCAGCTTTATTGATCATAGGAAGTGCATTTGCAGTCACAGAATATAAAGAGGTAGCATGTACTTTCAGCTCAGTCATTACTACTATATATATGGTGATAATTTGAATTTTGTCTATGCTGAAAACACACTGATTCATTTAGTTTGATCTCTTGGCTCAGAGGTATATATCTTATAATTGAAATTAGGTCTGAACTACAGTTTTGCCAGCATTGTTTTCTTACCTATGCTTACAAATAAACTTGACATTTTCATTCATATCTTCTCTGAAAATGCTATATAAGTGCACCTTAAACAAAGGAATACATGATGGACTCTATATGAAACCATCTTAATCTTGTGCACAATTTTATAGGCCCAAGAAGGGCAATTTACAAATCTGAAGTAATAATGAGAGCCTTATTGGCACAGAGGTTTTCGCCTTGGGGATGGGTTGATGCTGTGCAGAGTGTTAGAATCGAAGTGGATGCTATGCAGAGTACAAGATCTAAGATGTCTGAGGTATGTTGCTAACGCTCAAAAGCCATATAGATGCATGATTTGTTCCTTCTTCCAGTATGTAATGATCAGCTTTTATACTCTTGTGTTGATTCCTGTTTGTATTCAGACTCAATGCAAGCACCAAAGAAGTGAACCACTACCCAAGGGAATCGTTTCCAAGACTTCTGACTTGGAAATGCGACCACTAGTGGGACCCCTGGATAAAAAGGTGCGTCAACTTTTAGGTGTAAATTTGCCATTCCAGGTAGTGTCACTTGGTCGTTTTACTAAAGAACCGTGCAGTTTTTACTTTCTTGTTCAATGACTTCTGATTTTAGGTGATTATTGGTCACATTTTATTTTCTATCAAGCATTTTTAATACCCATGATTTGTTAATCATCCCTTGAAGTTTTCTGAACTTTGCTTATTTGACTTACAATGGAGTCTAGAGTCCTTTATTGTACAAAAATGCGATTTGTCCATCAATTTATGTACAATGCTGCTACTGTTCAGAACTCGAAGTCATTCACGAACTTGCTAGCCATTGCAGCTGGCATAAAGCAAAAGGAAAGTGTGAATAAACTTGTAAAGAAGGTGAAAACTCAACTTTCATGCCCTCGTTACATCTATTTTCTGTGGTATCATTGGATTTAATTTCTCTTTTCACAAATGAATTTCAGTTTCTGCCAAATGATTTCATCGTGATGCTTTTCCATTATGATGGCAATGTGGATGATTGGAAAGATTTAGACTGGAGCAATCATGCCATACATGTTTCTGCAATTAATCAAACTAAGTGGTAATATTTATTTGATACCAGTTAGTGCTAATTTATATGTATACTTATTCAGATAAGTCTAGTCTAGTCCATCCTCACTAACTCATATAGCTTTTTTTTCCCATGAATTAGGTGGTTTGCCAAGCGTTTCTTACATCCTGATATTGTGTCTAACTATGCCTACATCTTCCTCTGGGATGAAGATCTTGGAGTTGACCATTTTCATGTTGGGAGGTCAGTAAGCTTGATTATGAGTTCGTATATGCGTATAACTGAATATGCTTTTTTGTAAATATACTTTGTATGTAAGATGATATTTCTGTTGTGTCTGTTCATGTATGCATTTATGAACAGATAATGTGATGATTTCTCTTGCAAAATATGGACTGCCAAAGAATTTACAGTGTGTATTGGAATTTTCAAGTGAAACATTTGAAGTTTGAGTTTCTGTGCCTTAATTTCTTCCATGCAGGTATCTTAGAATTATTAAAGAAGAAGGGCTTGAGATATCACAGCCAGCTCTTGATCCTAGTGTATCAGAGGTTCATCATCGTCTCACCGCAAGAGACAGAACATCAAAAGTACACAGGTTATATCTCTTTTACAAGAAAGTAATGTTGTAGAGTAACTCTATAATTTTTGCAGAATTTGAGCGCAATTGCCATATGTTTACCTACAGTAGCTTGTCACAAACTATTAGGTTCAATTAATGAGAATTTCTCAGTTCTGTTGAATCTTATTCGAAATCTATTTTGTGGTTGCTATGGCATTGGTTAACAGGAGGACATACAAGTTGATTGGAAGAACACAGTGCGATGAAAACAGCACTGATCCTCCATGCACAGGGTAGAAAACTTACACGCAGATCATTTTCCAGTTGATAGTTTTATAACATGACAATCATATACATAAACATATTTACATATGGATGTATTTTGCTGTCAATTCTTCATAGTGAAAGTACGTATTTGGTTGCTGATGTATATGACAGATGGGTGGAAATGATGGCTCCTGTTTTCTCAAAAGCATCCTGGCAGTGTGCTTGGCATATGATTCAGGTTGGTCATCTTTTACATAAATTTTTCAGAGGCTATTAAAAAACTACGTGAATAGTGGAATTAAATAATTAGACATTGGAGTAGAGTATAGTCAGAGAAATGTCTTGGTTACTACTTACTAGTTTATCCACCATTTTCCAATGCCTGCCTGTAGGCCGACTCTAACCCCCCCGCCGCCAAGTATAGGGTGGTGGGTGGAAGCTCTTGGGTTCAAATTCCATTTCCACAAGATGCCTGAATTAAATTACTAAGAAACAAAACAAAAAGAAAAAGAAAAAAGAAGAAAGGAGTGATGACTAGTTTTCACCCTCCACTTTTCAGAATCATGCTTTATAGTTGATTATAGAGGTGAGAGTGGATTTGCATGTCACTTTATGTCATTAAAGAACTTGAACAGTTGGATAGAAGATTTAAGCATTCCTTTATTATCTAATGAATAGCTTCTCTGAGATGAATTGAACTAGGGCTTCACTAAGATTCTCCGCTAATATATATTTTCCGTCACCTCTTCTTTTTCCTCCCTAATGTTTTTACAGAATGACTTAGTTCATGCATGGGGCTTGGATTTTCAGCTTGGTTACTGTGCTCAGGTAATTTTTGCATCCTGTAAGTATAAAGGTAGTTTCAATTTGTTATGTGCATTAACATATGTGCAAAGCATTCTTTAACAGGGTGATCGGTCTAAGAATATTGGAATAGTTGATTCCGAGTACATTGTACATTATGGTCTTCCTACATTGGGGGCTTCAGTGTCAAACAAGGTTAGAATTTTTTTTAACTATTACTGCAAAATAACAAAGCCAATCCCATTGTAGTTCCTATAGGAATATTTAATCTTCAAGAATACTTTCTGCACTTGGAAAGTTTAAGTGCCGTTTGAGATTTGAAAAAGTTGAATTGTTTATTATATTTTGTGTTGAAACTTAAAAAAGTTGTAATGATTAGATGAGATGAGTTGAGATCAACTCTTAATCCAAACGGGGTACCTAAAGAAATTCTCATTTTACATCATTAATGATAAGTTGTTGATACTCACAACTTCCACCCATGATATTTTCATCTCCATTTATTTATTTTTCAGCAACTTCAATAAAATAATCGTTTCCTTTGCTGTTTCAACACTACAAAATTTGATTATATATCATTCAATCAAATTTGTAATAAATTTGATCATCATCATCATCATCTCTCTCTCTCTCTCTCTCTCTCTCTCTCACACACACACACACACCCCTCCAATACATTTATTTACTATCTCTAACTAATGATTATCATTGATGAAGAAAATTGTTGGGAGACCTAACCGAGCTTCCCAAAATAAGAGCGCGCATGGTGCAGGAAAATTGGTATTTAATCAAATTCTAATATGCCATTCATTACATTTTTTTAGGTGTCTGAACTAATATTCATCAGTACTAAGCAGCTTTGAATTTGCAGGCCACATCATTGCTGCATCAATCTGGTAGTAGAGCTGCGGTAAGTCCCTCAATAAATCTTGCACATACAGAAACTCCTTATTTTTCCCAAAGCCTCTACAAAGGAAGCACATATTTTCTTTTTTCCAATATAATCATAATGAAGGTGTACTGTGTATTATAAGTTGTGGGTAGCCGCTTTATGTTGATTATTGGATAATGTTTTGATGCTTTGTGCCCCCGAAAGTGTTTTACTTTAGATGTTTAAGAGATCCAATTTAAGTATGGTGTCCTCTGATGATCCTGGTTGTTTAAGTTTATACTGGCATCCTTTGATTGCTGTTCCTGTGCAGGTGAGGTACAGGTCCTATGTTGAATTGGAGATCTTCAAGAACAGATGGAAAAAGGCAGTGAAGGACGATGATTGCTGGAGTGATCCGTATAAGAAGCCACTGCGGCAAAGAAAAGTCTAATCTGTATTTTTAGAAGCTGGTCCATCTCTTCATATTAAGAAGTTGATTGACAAACACATGGAGATACATCCATTGACCTAAAATAGGGAGAAAAGTACAGTAGAGCTCCCAAATATTTACAATGCCTTTCTTCTTTACTGACCAAATACATACAACGCTTAGAAATTGCTGATATGGTAGATATTGATGCTTAGAATTGCCTTGGTCATTGTTTTGTAATGATACTATCATTATTTGTGAGAATTTGATTATTGAATACACAAATTTTCTTCAAGACAGTAAGAAGGAAAACTGAATCAGTCTCTACCACTATTTATAGTAGTAATTATCATTAATATTACCTTTTATCCTCATTGTAAGTCCTCAAAATAGATTGGGCAGGCTATTGCTTGAAAATCTGAGTATTTTTCAGTTGCAGAAGTTGTCTCATCCTATTTAACATGTATTGCATATGGATCAATGACTGAACTTGCTTATGCTCTTGGAAATAGATTCTCAGAGTACTTGAGACAATTTCAATGGATGTATGCATGAATGTATGTATATATATATATATATATATATATGTGCATTTAGAGGAAAGAGAGCAAGCTTGAAAACATAATGCAAGAAATTGCAGGCATCTTAAGATCTTTCCCCGACCAAGTTCTTTTAATTAGTCCCAATCAATAAAATCTCAACTCTTGTTTTGGTAAATGACTTATGAAACTGAAGGCATTGGACTCAGTAATTCACTCACTCAAAACTTCAACCATGGCTCAGAGTATATCTCAAAGATGAAGGCGTGGAGGAATCCTCCAATACGATTCAGAGCACAGCACACATGTTGTTTTTGGCCACTAACCATTCACCTCTTTATAAAGCATTATGTGTATATTAGTAAGCAAACAAACACAAAATTTAAACTGACATTGAAATCTGTTGTCCTTTCTCTTGTCTCAACATCTGTATCCTGATCGTATAGGGAATCAATGTTAGCCAAACCATTCTTTAAACATCTCAAGATGTCCCATTATATTAAAGAAGCACTAGTATCTTGCAAAGTTGGATTGAGAACTAGGGCGGATAATATATTATAAGTTCTGATTGGAGAGAGAGAGAGAG
Organism: Cyclocarya paliurus; assembly: GCA_029856935.1. Lineage (NCBI taxonomy): Eukaryota > Viridiplantae > Streptophyta > Magnoliopsida > Fagales > Juglandaceae > Cyclocarya > Cyclocarya paliurus. Next base: position 19,997,072 of record CM056958.1, read on the forward strand.
AGAGAGAGAAACTTGCCTATTTTCTTGTTAATCTTTCTTTTTGTCTGTCAAATAAAGGAGCTAAGGTATATTATAATAAAGCATTTCTTTGTAGCTAAAGTATTAAATCACCGCCCACATAAAACAGACATAGTTTCATATGATACGTTTGATCTACTTTGTAATAAAAGTAAGTTTGCAATCTAACATATTGATCAAGTCACGCCAGTTTGTGAGTTTATTTTTATGAGATCTCTTTGTAATTAAAATATTTCTCTATTTAGGTTGGCTCTTTTTATCTTATAAACTGTAAACACATGCACGAGTTAGGGCAAATAAACAACACCTCGCCCTTTCCATCAATATCCTCTTCTGAAAGTCTAGGATCTCTCTCCCCATATATCAATGTTTGGCACACATCTCCTAATGTCCTTGCTATATCACAACTAGCAAGCTGCTCGAGTTTCAATTTCGAGTAATCTCACAACTGCATTAACACCCTCTACTTATCTCCTAAATTCATATAAATGGATTTTTGTGTACATTTGGAGGTTTGGCTCAAGTGATTATTTTCGTAATTTCAAATCAAGATCTTATAGAGTTTTTAACTTTTTATTCAAATTTTAAGATTTGAAAAAAGAAAAAAAATACATATAAAGTGAGTCCAATAACATTTTTCGAGCCTTTTATATTAGGCTTAAGCCCTGTTTGGATAGTGGAAATATTTCATCTAATCTTATATTGTAATTTTTTTAAATTTTCACATAAAATATAATAAACAATTTAATATTTTCAAATTTTAAAATAATAATAATATTAAAAAATAATATTCTAATAATATTTTATTCAATTTTTAATTTTAATCTAACACCATCTTATCTCATCTCATCTCATCTCATTTCTCTATCCAAACCGCATCTTATAGTTTAACCCTTAATCCTCGACTTGAAAATTTTAGATACTTTTTTCCAAAATTTATACACTTTATTTTTATTTTAAAATAAAATACAATTAAAAAGTTTTATCTCCACAAATTAAGCCCAAAGTTTGTGGGTTTTGGGCCTTGTGGCGGGCGCCCATTTTTTCACGTTGATCTTTTTTTTCTGTGTTATCTGTTATAAACAATCGAGTAAAGCCAGAAGCGGCAGAACACTCGCACGTCCACCATTTTCGTACGTTAGGAAGAAGGTATTAAGTTTCTCGCACCCTTTGCTTAGAAAATGCATATTTGCAAACTGGGTTACTGTATGAATGCTTTTCTGTTTTTTTTTTTTTTAATTTTATATATCTTTTGCTCAGGACGATGGGGGAATGAATTGGTTCTTCTCTATTTTGTACTTCAATGAAATATGCAAATTTGAAATTTGCTTCAACCATTGAACTTTCTACTGATAGATTTTCTTAATTCCTTTTCTGGGTCTTCTTTTTTGTAGGAATGTCTTGAAAGACTTGGTTATAATCTTTCATTGAGATATATTCAAGAGAAGCATAAAGGAAATGCTGCTGGCAAAAGCTCCTCCAACTCCAGTAACTGTACACTTGAGCCACAAACCTAAATTCAGATTCCTTGAAACGAACTGGAAGTCATCCCCCAACCGCCATGAGAGCGGGTTCAGATTGGTTGTTAGAGCTGGGTATAAGCGCACACCGATGGAAAATCCTGGAGCTTATCAGCTGATCGATGATGATACCGGCGAAAAGTTCATTGTTTGGGGAGGAAGCGATGAAGATCATCATCATGAGTCTCCTATTCCTTCCAAGGACGTTCTCTCTTGGAACCCCTCCACTGCTCCCACCACGGTTCCCATTTCAAATCAAAATGAGCGGTACAATAATTTAAATGACGCCAGAAATACGGAGGCTTCCATCAATAGTAATACTGCTAATGAAGGTGTTCTTTGTTTGCCCCTTTTTTTTCCCTGAATTCTGCTCTATGATTCAATTTCTTGCTCCTTACACTTTCTTTATTTTCAAAACATGGGTATAATAGTTATGGCACAGAACAGTATTCTTAGGGTGCGTTTGGATGTTGAAATGAGTTGAGTTGAGTTGAGTTTAGATGATAAAATATTATTAAAATATTATTTTTTAATATTATTAGTGTTTTGGGATTTGAAAAAATTGAATTGTTTATTATATTTTGTGTTGGAATTTGAAAAAGTTGTAATGATGAGTGAGATGAGATGAGTTTGGCTTGACAACCAAACGAAGCCTTAAACATTTAACCCCGACCTAGATTACCTCAATTTATGCCTAGGCTGACAAGCCGGACGTTAGAATGCATAAAACCAGTTTGTATCCTCAACTTATACTTTCATGTAAAATTACTTCATATGTTGGCAATTGAGTTGAATTGATCTCATTTGAACAGAGCCCAATGGAATTTATTTAGATACTGAATTCTCATTTTTTTGGAAAAAAAATTGCGTCATCCTGCATAAACGATTAACATCTGTCAGCATCGCATGGTTACTCTTGTTCCAACTTTCTAGAGGCATGTATTTATTTCCAATGTCATGGGCATGCCTTTCTGGCTTTAAAGAAAAATGCTGAGATGAAGAGCTAATTCTTAATAAAGCTTTAGTAATTAAGAGTAAGGTCTAAATTTTCTCGCATTCTATTTGCCAAGGAAAACATTTGTGGATCAGATAAACAAGCAAATCATGAGACTACTGGGTGGTGACTAGCGAGGAGTGGCTTGATACATTTTACTTGGGCACGAATGCACTGTGTGGGCTGTGAAGAAGAGGGCTTCTAGGTAGTTTTGACTTTTGTCCTGATTGAAATCATTGCTTGCATTTGGTCGCAAAATGAATTGAACTTATTGGTCTTGTGTTCCAAATTTCTCATTTTGAAATAATTCAATTGTAATTGGATTGTTACCTCACTAAAGGAAGGGCTACAAAAAGGCTGAATGATTTAGTTTTCTCAAACATGTGCATTAATCTAGGAAATCATTCCGTTGAACTGGTGATTTACTTTTCATCTTTTGACATCTAACACACAATACCTGTAGGTTGTCCCCCGACATGTACCATATTGATTTTTATGGAATAAATCCTATAATTTCCCTTAAAATCACCATTTATTTGTTTGATATGATTTTCAGATTGCTTCTTAGGTTTTACACCCATTGTGTCACAGCTATTATAACTAATGATTCCCTAACAGCACGTGCCAGGGGTTTTGCTGCAAATTTTGGAAGATTAAAAGCACAGAGAGTGCGAGCTCTAGTAAAAAATACTTCTCAGATAAAGCAAGATGTGACAGAAAATGACGACAAAATCTTTGTAGAAGATAGTTCATTTGGTAAGCATGTCATTTCACATCCTAAACCGGAACATATTGGGAGAAAGAATAAAGAAATTGCCTTCAGAAATAGAGGAAGAGTTCCAGGAGCCTCCCAATCCCAAGAAACCAGCGATATGATGCAAATAACAGGGACAGCTGACAATTTTGATCATTCTCCAAAACATGGTTTTGAACCACACTTAGAGAATCTAAACACACTGGGTAAACCTAACAAATCAGATAGTAAAACTCGGATATCAGATATTTCAGTGCCAAGAAGTTCTGCTCGGAACCTAAGAGGTTGGGGCCATGGAGGGTCCACATATAACTATCAATCTGAAGACATTCTAAAGCGAATGAGGAAATTGTCTACTGGCAGGGTGGACTTTTTCAGTAAAAAATCATTTGGAGAATTGGGCTGCAGTGAATTTATGATTGAATCTTTAAGAGGGTTACGTTACTCGCGCCCTTCACATATACAGGTATCTCAACATCACAACATCTTTGACTGAATTAAATATCATATGATATAAAATGTGTAAATTATTTTCTTTAAAAAATTGTCCAGGCCCTCAATTTGGGTCCCCATCAGAATGGTTGCCTGCAAACCTAATAGTTTATTGTCAATGATCTGGTCTACGTATTAGTTTTGTGATCTACCTGGATCTTCCACAATTTTGGTGGTTGTAGTCTTGGAAGGGTCTCATAGGGTGTCTCCCACCTTGTCCTTCAATACTCAGTAAAAGCTATCCACTTCCAATAGGAAACTATCACCCCTCTTTTCCCCACCCTTTCCAGAGGGAAAAGAACAGAAGGAAACCACACCCCTCTCTTTAACACCCATGAATACCGTTATGACCTACCCATCTCTGTGAGTTATTCATATTCCCAGTGTGGGACAGGGGTGTTACACTAACAGTTTTACGGCTTGTTTACTTTATTGAATGCTGATACATGTGCTGATAAGCATATTGTATTCCAGTTTCGGGGATGCCGTCATGTGAGACATCTTGCATCCATTTGGATTGAAAAGCGTACTTGTGTTATCGTGACAACCTTTTGCTTTTGATTCAAGCAACTGGGTACCTTACATTTAGTTTGTTAACCTAGTTCCTATTATTGTTAATGCACAAGTTTCCTAAAACATATGTAAATACTCAGACTACAGCTTAGTTGAATTGAGTTGTATATGACATTTTAATATAGTGGACTATGAACTTTTTATCATTCAAACAATACAAAGGTGTAGCCTAAATCAAGTTTTCTTATCTGCTAAACCTCATAATTGTATAAAGAAGCTTATTAACCTTAATGTTGAACACAACGTATGCCCATGGGGAACATTTTAAAAAACAGGCAATGGCATTTCCATTCGTTATTGAGGGAAATAGCTGTATCATAGCTGACCAAAGTGGATCGGGAAAGACGTTGGCTTATCTTGCACCAATAATTCAGCGTCTGAGGCAAGAAGAACTTCAAGAACTTAGCAAAACCTCATCACAAAGTCCTCGAGTTGTTATCATCGTACCAACTGCTGAGTTGGCTTCCCAGGTCAGGTGCTATTGTACTCAACTCATGTCAGCATACTGCTTTGCTGTATCATTTTTGCTTTATTAATTTTCATAAGTTGTTTAGTTTTGTTTTTATTCTTAATTTCTGCACATTGTTGTTTAGTGGCTGCTGACCAACTACTTCATGGTTTCTTGCCATTTCTTCAATTTGTTTGACCTTGTCTCCCGGTGGAAGAAAGACGCACTGCTACATGTTGCACATGAAATTTTTTTGTTGTTGCACCTTTTTGGTTGTATTCACTACCACAATCTAATGGACCACTGGAACATTACTGGCTAACAATATACTTAATCCCGAAGGAAAGTGTAACACCCAGCTCCCCAATAAAGACATTTTAGAATTTTTCGGGGAGCCAGTGTGCTACTACTGAACTTGACTAAAAAAATTTTCTTTTAAATAACGAGCCAGATGCAAAAGATTTCATAAATAAAATATAATTTAATTAATACTTAAAATCCAACATAGAGTCTGCGGAAGCACTTATTTAAAAAATTATGGAAGTCTCGTGTGCTTATCAAAATAATTTACTTAAATCTTAAACCATAAAAGCTAATCATATCATAATCTGTCTAGGCCTCTGTCTCGCCTCCCGGGGTCAAGTCCTGTCCTGCAGTCTCATCTTCATAAATTTCATCACCTGGGGTGGTTTAAAAACATGAAAACAAACTAAAATGAGTCGAATACTCAATAAGCACACATCATACAGTAAACATAATAAACATAAGGTTTCTTGAAAAACATGTTTACTTATAAATACATACGTAAATAATATGAACATGAACATGAGCTTATCTTTCACTTGTCATAGGCCGTTACCCAATGTTGACCCTCGTGAGTTAGGGTTAGCGAATCTAAATAGATTCCGATTCTGCCCGTGGCCGCGGGTTGTGGAATCCATACATAAGGAAGACATACTGGGTGCACTACCAGCATGTACGACCTGGCAATGCAATATGCCCATAACATAGGTACCGTCTTCATATCATAACATAGGCCGTTACGTATCTTATCATTCTTCTTTCATCAAAATCATACTTGCATACTTGTCATATCATAGATTTCAAAAGAAATCACATACATACTTATCATATCTTGTCATATCATATCATAGATTTCAAATGAAATCGCATTCTTTCATACCATGTCGTGATGCATGACTTCTCACATAAAATCATGATTTTTCATAAATACTTTAATGCATAAATCTTCACATAAAATCATGCATGGCTTTTCATAAATTATTTTAATGCATAACTCTCACATAAAATCATAACTTTTCATAAATCTTTTGATGCATAATTTCTTTCATAAAATCATGAGTTTTCATAAATATCTTGATTCATAATTATTTACATAAAATCATGGATTTTCATATTTTTATCATGTCTTGGGTACGTAAAAAGGGGCTTCCAATAAAGGGCATACATGCATAATATTTTTATAAAAGACATATCGTTTACCGTACATACGTGTAAGGGTATGATCATGCTACTTACCTTGCAGCGCTAATCCACTATTTTCGACGCGTAATCCACTATTTTCGACGCCTATAAAAATAAATACGAATTTGCATAAATTTCTAATTTAAACATATGAATTTATTTAAAACCTAAACTACTAAAGTATCCTCTATTTTCTAAACCTAAAATCTCCCAAAACTAAATTATTTCTCAAATTGTAAATCTTTAAACAACAGGGGCATTTTTGTAATTAACCAACCCACTTAGCAATTTTATTCAACTGGTTGCATGCTTTCGGGAATAAAGGACTTACGTGAGGGGCGACGTGAGGGGCGAAGTGCAGTGTTTATCCGAGAACAACTAGTGGGGCTGAGCAGCGACTGGAAATGGGAGGGGCGTGGTGGTGCTTCACGGCGAGCTGGGCGATCACTGTGCAACTGAGAGTGATGAGAGAGAGACAACGTGATGAGAGAGAGAGATTACGGGAGGGTGATGAGCACTGCATGAGGGAGTGCGACGGAAAGAAACAGTGGGGGAGTTCGGCGTGGCTTACCTAGGTGAGGACGACGAACTTGGAGTGGCGTTCCGTGTCTGGTTTCGCTCTCTGTGCAGGTGGCGATGACGTGGAAGAGGCTGACTGTTGTGAGGGCTGGTTCGTGTAGTTCACGGTGGAGATCACACTCTGTTTTTGGTGTGAAAAACAAGGAATGGTTAGTTCCTTATATATTGCTTGTTTTCGGTTTGGCTGGGCAGCGAGGTGATCAGAGGAAGGAGATTTGACGTGGTTTGCTTGGTTTCGGCAAGGTGGTGCTGTGGGTTCCCGGTGGCATACAGTGGTTGCTTCCTGGACGTGCACTTAGGCTGCGACGTGGTTGTACTCGGATTGGGCAGGGTAGTTGTTTCCTGGACGTGCACGTTGGGCAGAGTGGTTCCGTGATGGAGAGGACGCACGGGAGTTGGTTTTTTCTGATGCAGCAACGCCATGGAAAGTGACGCCAAGTTGCATCTCGGTTTGGCTCGTTTGTGGCAGTGGAGTGGTGGTTGAAGAGGGTAGCAGCGGCTATAACTTGGTGGAGGGTTTGATAGAGGCTGAGCCGCAGTGTAAGCATGCTGCGAACGTACGTGCGTGGGTGGAGGCGTTGGGCTGATTTTTGGACGGTGTGAAGAACTGAGTTACGGTGCTACGGCTTGATATTTTGCAGGAAGTATGTATATATATATAAGTGATAAACGTGCTATGTGCAGGAGAGGAAAACATGTGTATATATATATAGAGGTGGTAAACATGCTTGCGGAGGCAACGGCCGCGATAACGCCATGCATGAAGAGGTAGACGGGCAAGGAACGTGTTTGTGTTTAATAGCTGGAAAGAGACGTGCATGGCTTGGAATTTATGGAAGTAAATCCGGTAGTTAGGAGTTTTATTAGGTTTTGTATTATGAAAAGGAATTAAGAAGGGTAAAAGCATTTGGAGTCTTAACACTTCCGAGCGTGGACTTAACAGAAATTAAAATAATACTAATGGAGTTTAGAGATAATAATAATAATAATAATAATAATAATAATAATGATAATAATAATAATGGAGGCTTAACTCTAAGTTCAAATTGAAATAATCTATTCGATAAATTCTTTTATGGACTTTAACTTATTTATCGAGCCTAATACAATTATCCGTAGTTTATCCCTAAAAATATAGGATCGGATTGTCACAGAAAGAAACTTGCAAATTGTAAGTTTATAGAAGCAAAACCAGAACATCAGCATAACTTTTGTTATTGTAGTAGTCTGACAAAATGTTGAAGGAAAGAAGCACGCAAATTGTAAGTTTATAGACATGAAACAGAACATAAACTTAACTTCGTTAATACTAGATATTTTTACAATCTCATTGGCCTTTCTTGCAGCTTTTTTTCTTGGACTTATTGGGGTATTTATCTTCTCCAATAAATAAGTGAATAGGAGGTGTAGTTAAAGTTGATAGGACTGCTCGGATGAGTGAGAAACACAGCACATGGGATGAAGAAGCTACAAAAGTTATCTGTATAATATTTGTTGATTGAATGCCTGGTACTTACCAAAAGCGAGGAAAAATTGCCCTAGGTAGGGCAGAATTGTGATTTGGAGGTCATGAAGATATAGGGACCAAAAGATATTTGGGTTTTTTTTTTTTTTTTTTTCAAGACAGTGGATTTCATCCTTTATTGAAATATACTCAGAGAAATGATTTGGTATAGGTATCCAGATGCAATATAACCGTGAAATACAATGGTACTTGGTTGTAAATGTGTCAACATATTGGTTTGATGATGTAGAATCTCTAATTTCATTCTTTAGCAGTGTATTTATAATATCCACCCTCTATACTTGGCTGTGCCTATTTACTTGTCAATAAAATTTTCTTAGTACTTAAAAAAATATATATATATATATATAATATATACACCCTGATTTTTTTTACTTATAAAAAATATATATTTATATATATATATATAATATACACCCTGATTTTGAGCACTTCTGATTGGTATGAACCTTTCACTTCTTTTAATATGAAACTTTCATTTCTGTAATCACTTCCTTCAAATTATACTCGTTCTCATTCATCCCTCTCAAGATGTTAACCTTTTAATTTGATGAGAACTTCTGCAGGTTTTGCATAATTGCAGAGCAATCTCAAAATCTGGGGTTCCATTCAAATCTATGGTTGTGACAGGTGGTTTTCGACAGAGAACTCAATTGGAAAATCTAAAAGAGGGTGTTGATGTTCTAATTGCAACACCTGGTCGTTTTATGTTTCTGATTAAGGAAGGCTTCTTGCAGTTAATAAACCTAAGAAGGTAACTAAGTTTTCATTTGATTAGCAACATATTTGTACGATAACCGTGCCTATTTTGCAATTTTACAAACTGCAACATATGTGTTTGTTGGGAACTCCGACTTGTGACCTTTCAAATGGTATTTACCAGCCCATTTTAGTCATACTGTGTGTGTGAAATCTACTTGCATGTGACAGCTATTTTGATGAGATATTGAGCCACTGCTAAAAATAATTGAAACTTTGTGTTGCAGTGCTGTGTTGGATGAGGTCGACATACTCTTTAATGATGAGGATTTTGAAGTAGCACTGAAAAGTTTGATAGATTCTTCACCTGTTACCGCACAATATCTATTTGTGACTGCAACTTTGCCAAGAGATATATACAACAAACTAGTTGAAATATTTCCTGATTGTGAAGTGATCATGGGGCCTGGTATGCATCGTATAAGCCCTGGCCTTGAAGAGGTTGGTTTCAAGTGTTTTTCCCCTTTCTTTTCCTTTTTTTTTTTCAGCTAAACTTAGTTTGGTTCCTGCCAAGTTTAGGTAGGTTGTCAATTTGGTCCCTCTAGTCCTAATTTGAGCAATGTTAACTACCCATCAAAGAAACAATTTGAGCAGTGTGAACCCTAAAGTCTCAGATTGTGGTCAATTTTGTCCTTCATCCATTTTCATCACTCAAATGCATTACATATTGCATGAACTACTTGCAATTGTTTAAACAACGGAGTCCTTTAAAACAGAATTCGTGGAAACAAAAGAATAACAAGAAGACAAGAAAACAAAATAACATTCTTCCCATCTCATCTCTGTCATCCCACATGGCTACATCTGAAGCCTCGTAAGTCGTAAGCATTGAACCTAACAATTACCAAGTTTGTTCCGTTAGATCTGAAGCCTTGCAAGCATTGAACCTAACATTGATTACATCTAAAAAATTCACTGTGATCTGTTGAAAAAAGGATATTTGAATAGGATTTGGGATGTATTATTCAAATCACCACCATTCTTCCTTGTTGACATTATTATCACGTTTGCTTGTATAAATGAGTTTTCAGCTTTCCCCCAAGTCATGAAACATGGGATCTCTTCCAAGACCTTTCACGAAGATATTGTATAATCATTTTCAGAACAGAAATATCCTGATGCAAAGTGTCTATAGAACACTTTTCATACATATTGCTTGAAGATCAGGAATTTACTTTCATTCCTGCTGGTCCATATTTTACAGACCAGTAAAATCTTCTGCTTGCCTTAAAAATTTGGATAGCTATCATACATACATAATCAAGTTCAAAGAAGATTGGTTAAATAATACTAAGAACATGATGAGGAGTCCAAGTTATTATTCTGTTGTCCGCATGGGTGTTCAGGTAAAATTCAGATGAGTCCTACAATGAGCAGCGTGCACAAATCACTTCTTCATGCACCAAATATATGAACATGTAAGCATTGAATGATAAAGGGAATTTAAACCCGCTGACAATGAATAATAATTATTAGGTTGCATGTCCAGGTTCTTGTAGACTGCAGCGGACAAGATGAGATTGAGAAAACTCCAGAAACTGCTTTTTTGCATAAGAAATCTGCTCTTCTGCAGCTGGTGGAGGAAAGCCCAGTTTCCAAAACAATTGTTTTCTGTAACAAGGTACATTTGATCTCTTATGTTTTGAGAGCTCTCTTGTATAATTCCAGTATAGTTGGCTTGCACCTCACTGTACTTTTTGCTAAATGCTTAGCTCGATCAACATCTATCAAGAAAACATTGTTTAAGAGTTTTTGGAATCGATTTACAGATTGAGACATGTAGAAAAGTTGAGAATGCATTAAAGCGTCTTGACAGAAAAGGGACTCGCGTCCAAGTTCTACCCTTCCATGCTGCTGTGGAACAAGAATCAAGGCTTGCAAATTTCAAGGAGTTCACTCGTAATCAGACAGATAAAGTCTCTCAGTTTTTGGTTTGCACTGATAGGTAATTTATTTGCCTTCTATGCATATTTACCTGTATTCTACCTCCATAGCACCACTACTAGGGTCAGGTTCCTAACCTTCCTATAAGATAGAAGTCATAACATAGCAATTTTGATGCATCTGAGAATTTCCACAGAGCATCACGTGGAATTGACTTTACTGGGGTGGATCATGTTGTACTCTTTGACTTCCCACGTGATCCTAGTGAATATGTGCGTCGCGTTGGAAGAACTGCTAGAGGTGCCAGTGGGAAGGGTAAGGCATTTGTCTTCGTGGTTGGAAAGCAAGTCTCCCTTGCACGGAATATAATGGCAAGAAACCAAAAGGGTCACCCATTGCACGACCTGCCATGTACGTAGTAGCTGATGAGCGAGAAAGCTGCTTGTTGAACGGGAACTGATGCAAAAAAGCTGACTTTGCCATTGGAAAATAGCTGGTGACTTTAATGATCTTACTGTGGAAGAAAGTCCATGCAATTGCTTGTTTTAGATATCAGATGATGATGTTGATCCCAGAATACTGCGGGAAACACAGTTTTGAATTTCTCATATATATTTCGAGCTTGTTCTCTCAGCTAGGCATTATTTCACAAAGTTGCTATCGGATATTGTTGAAAACGAAGAGGAAAAGAAAAAGAATGTGAGATATTGCATTACTCTGCTCGTCTTTAACACAGTCTATGTGGTTAAAGTTAACCAAGTTAGCTGAAGCATATATACAATGCATCTTGATGGCACATACTCGAGATGGAAAATTACTACATCTGGAGTTGGCGCAGGAGATTCATGTGCACAGGAAGAATTACTGGCCTGTTGCAAAAGGCTTAGGACCGAAAGAAAAGTCAAAAGAAGTAAATTGTTCGATCTTGAGCCATTTTTTTCAGTTTTTATTCGATGGACAGGAATAAAATTTCACGTTATTTCTAAGAGATACAACTAAATAATTTTTCTTTAACCCATTCTTATGAACAATGAAGCTAACCCTTCGGCCTTTAGAGAGAGAACGTCTTCCTTCTTTCTAGAAAACTCAATCATTTTCAATTTTTCCGCCAGAGAAGAGGGTGGAGCTGTGTCTCTCACCCTCATCTTCGTTCCCTTTCCGAAACCATTTAGTGTATATGCTTTTATGGTAGTGTTTTTTTTCCTCTTCCTTCAAGCAGTTCGGTTTTGGTCAGATCTATCACTCTCCGGCGACCACTTGTCGACATGTGCCCCACCACGCAACCATACAGCCGCCGATCTATTGGAATGAAGCAGAACAGCGGCAAAAATGCTGGCGTGTGACCCGCACATGCGACTTACTTCAACGCGTAGCTTTCACTTGCCACTACACCAAGACGAGCCCGCCCGTTACACACGCCATACCAGCAGATTTCTCACCTCGAGATCTTTCAAATATGGCCCATCTCACCTCTCAACCATCGGCACGTGGTCCCCACGCGCCACTATAGTTGCGTGGAAAGACAAATGATCCACCACTGATTAGTCCATTTGATACCATGCTTTCTACTATGTTAACGTTTTTCCTAACCGATGATCTTGAAAAGGAGAATACGGATCCCTCCAAAAAATATTTCAAGACAATAAACTACAGTGTACCTACTTGTCACAGTTCACATAAACAAAACTAGTCTTTTAAAAGGGCACCCTCTTTCTAGGGGGCAAGGGCGGGGACAAAGAAATTGGTCTCAAAACCCTTTTTTTTTTTCTTCCACCTTTGCACTGTGGTTATTGTACTGGGATGTTTGTATGGAAACTTCACCCCTTCCTTATGTATTATTTTTTCCTTATCTGAATGAAAATTTGCTTGCTTAGAAAAAAACAAAAAATTACTTTGTTAGAGTAGGGAAGAAAATAAAAGAAAATATCAATAACAAAGAATCAACCGCAAAAAACATTCGTGTGATCCTATCCCTTGTTAACAACAAGAGACTGAAAAAAGAACATCCACCACAAAAGATCACAGTACAGCCAAAACATCGCTTAGTTAATGCCAGTAAGCAAATAAAAATGTTCATTGAAACAAATGTAAGAATCAAGTAAAAGAACACTATACACAGAAGCAGCTGGTTTTGCAAAATTTGGTTGAAAAAGGCCATATTCTACATTGGCAAATGCTGAACTTTTCAATCACATGTAGCAACCAAAAGATTAGAGGTATGGGAAAGGGTAGGGGGGGTTGGCGTAACCCAAAACTTCAGCAAAAGGTTGTTTCAGTCATCACATATATATTTACATGGTACCATTCTCCTCTATTGATGACTCAGAAGCAGAGTCATCTATTGTAGAGTTTGAGATTGTCTCTGATTGGCTTCCACTCTCGCTGTCTGAACTTCCAGATGGCCTATCTTCGAGTGGTTGTTTCAAGAACCAATACATAATACTTGCAGTTAATGTGAGGATCATCTTTTGATTTACCTGATAAGATAAAATAAAATAATATAAAGGTACCACCGTGTCAAAAGTTTTATTTTATGCATGAGGATAAAGTGAAAATAAGAAAATAAAAAAACAAGTTCCACATTAAAGACTTCACATGATTACTTACTGATTAGTGTTTTCACATTGTGTTGTGCTTGTAAGACAAGCAAGTCCCACGTAAACTACAACTTCCGCAAGTGGGTAGAAAGAACCAAAAACAAAAAGTGCAGTGAAGGCTAGAACTCCAAAGTTCTTCTTAAGTGGTATCAAAGTAAACGATCGTACCTTCGAATCATGACTCAACATTTCACCTCATTTTAATTATCCTTCCAAATTGGTATTAAAAACGTAGATACAAATGCTAACTAAACAACCATAGGTCCATATACAATAAAATTCCTTTATTTTAATTTCTCTGACAGAGTGGTTCTATTTCCGGGTTATATCCAACCCCAATATCCAAATAAGAAATCCAACGTGAGCCCCTCATCTACCTCTATTCTGTGTCGATGATAATACCTGCTACAGTGGGATGTCTAATATATGCCTAAAAATGAACAAACCCATGGTTATGGTTCAGAAAGTACCTCGGTTATGTCTTCAGGCAACAAAAATATTGAACAGCCAAGCTTCCTCGCAATGCTAATGATGTAGGTGGCATTCATCTTTTTCTCCTCATCTGAATTTGGCCATTTTTAAATAAAGCAAAATATTATTAGAAAACATCTTAATAACATGTAAAACCAAACAACGCAATCAAGATCACACAGAATTTAGATATGCATTATTCCGAGCAATTAAAAGTCTAAAATATTTACGGACGTAGTGAGACTCAGAAATTGTAGATCATCACTAGTCCAAGCAAACCAACTATATACCACATCACAAACCATTATCCCATAAGTCAGCTTTCAACAAAAACGAGACAAACACGCAGCTTGAAGATAAACTCATAATAAGTTTAGAGAAAAATCATAGTGGCTATATGAGTATACATTTTTCTCTAGATAAAAAGCAAACAAACACTTATCTATAATAATAATAATAATAATAAAAGAGCGAATTTAGGGGCTAGAATGTAGGAATTCATGTAATAGCTTGGACTAAAATACCCCTCTATAGATCCCCTGTTGGACTGAAATGCCCCTAGTACAGTTCCCGGATTAGGAAAATGCCCCCTACAACAGATCAAATTAGACAAAAATACCCCTGATCCAAATCAAGCCGTATAAGAACTCTCAAGGATGGACCATTTTGCCGAGGGACATTTTGTCTCCCATGGTGCTCGATAAGGTAGAAATTGCTTTCCATGGTGCTCGTCAGGATGGCTAATACTTTTGCTCTACATAGTGCTGTACACGGTGCTTTCCCTTTCCAAGATGCTTGCTGAGGCCTCAAACACTTTTGCCCCATGGTGGTCGTTTGGGGGGTGAGGCACTTTCGCTTTCTACAATGCCTGCTGAGGTGGCAAGTTTCATACTCCTTCATGGTGCTTGCTGAGGTGGCAAGGATCATGCTCCTTCACGGTGTTTGACAAGGTGAGAAGCATTGTGCATTCAGTGTGCTTGCTTGCCAAGGTGATGAGCACTCTCCTAGGGGATTGGGTGGCGAGCACTTTTTGCACTCCATAGTGCTCACTTGTGACAAAGCACTCGCCCTAGAGTGAGAGCACTTTCCTGCAATGCTCGACTAGGTGGTGAATGCTTTTGCTCATGGGGCAAGCACTTTCCCTTTTCTATACACTAGCCGAGGTGCGGGCAAGCACCTTTCCTCGTGGCGAGTTTCATGCCCCTTTACAATACTTGCCGAAGTGACGTCAGAAGCTGAGATAGTGAGAATCACCCCCTCCTTCCTCGCCAAGGTGACGAGCACTTTTGCTCCCTTTCCATGGGTAAACACTTTCTCTTTCCATGATGCTCGTTGAGGTTTCACGTGCTCACACCATATCCTAAGGTAGTAGCGAGCTTACGCTCCTTCGTGGTGTCAAGGTGAGAAGTATTGTGCTTCATCCAGTGTGGCGAGCAGTTTTGCTCCCGCCGGATCCCCTCCATTCAGCAAGTTTACTCCCATGATGCTCGCCTATGTAGTGAGTACTTTTGCTCTCTATGGTGGTGCTCGCACCCCAGGCGAGCACTTCTCCCTTTCCAATGATACTCGCCGAGGTGATGAGCACCTTCCCTCCTACAGAGCTCGTCGGGGTGAGCACGGCAAGCACTTTTTGCTCCCGATTAAGAGCGAGCACTTTCATTATGCTCGCTAAGGTGGCGAGATGTTGCCTTGCCAAGGTGGTGAGAGCCCTTTTGCTAACGTTTTGCTTGCATGGTGCTCACCTAGGGGCCAAAACACTTTTTCTTTGTTTGGTACTCGTCTTGGGGGAGCACTTTTGCTCTCTATACTACTCTCTCGTGATCAACACAAAGACCAGTCCAAAATTATCCCAACACCCTTTTTGTTTTTGTGAAAATATTCTTGCCCTCCCTTGAGACGGGCTTGGGTCTACATCCTTTCTAGTCAACTATCCTTCTAAGAAATAAAGCTGTAAGTATTCAACTTCTCTCCATTAGTAGCACCCATATCAAACTACCAAGGTCTACCCAAAGGATGACATGCATCCATGGCTATTACTTCACACCATACTTCATCGTTGTATCTAGGGCCAATAATAAAAGGGCACTTAACATCGTGTAAATATTGTTACCTCACTTCCCTTCTTTAGCCATGCCAACCTGTAAGGAGTAGTTCATCTGTAGGCTTAGCTTTTTAATGGCCTTTTCCAAGATCACATTGTCACAACTACTAGAATTAATCTGGTAGTTTTCCTTGCCCCTAATAGTGCAAGTAGTTTGGAAAATGTTGTTGCGGCTCCAATCACTTTCCTATGCTCAGTAAGGCCTGTAGTACCCCTCCTCACCACCAACTGTGTGGCCTTGCACTCAATCCGCTAAGCTCGATGACTGCTTTAAAATGTGGTTCAGTTGTAGCAAGTATCCTTTCTCCACCGAGTTTGGTTACTCCTAAAGACTTGAGAAGATCCAGGGGGCTCGAGATTGAGCTGACCTTGTCAAGGTGGAGTGGCCATTAGGTATTGGGGGGGGGGGGGTGGCGGGGCTTCAAGATGGACTCAAGGAGGCTTACATTTTGAGCTCAAGATTATCCTAAAGGTTGATTGCTAAGCAAGTCTTTAACCTTTGCGGGTAGAGCAACAATCAGGGCCTTCAAGTTGGACTTAAAAGAGACTTTTACCCTTGGGGCTTGAGATTATTTGAAAGGGCATCAGGTAGATCACTTTGCCTTGGCGGATTGGAGCAGCCATAGGCCTCTAAGTTGGACTTGGGATTATGCCACAATTGTGGAGTAAATTTTTGTGACACATTGAAAAAGACCGAAATTCATATTATATTTTTATATTTTATACTGACGTGGTAGGTTGCCTGTGCTTTTTATAAATACACCTTACCCCAAGGATCAGTTTGAAATTTTTAAACCACAATTACCAATTAAAAAAAAGTCTAAACCTTTGGAATCTAAACAGTAATTTTCCCAAGAAAAAGAAGGAAAAAATACAATCTTCAACAAACAACATCAATTCTCCATGTAAAACAATTAGAAGGTTCTACAACCCACAAAATTCAAGAAAATGGCCAACTGAAGAAACTTTGATGACATTTAAAACAAACATACCTGTTACCCCTTTAGTAACAAGACTCCAGTTTACGGCTCTAGGTTGCACAGAGCTAAGTAGCTCAAGGAAGAAAAGGCCATTTGACAAGCTTTTGTCCTAAAAAGTTTGTAATAATATAAACAGATCAGATTTCTACCACTAAAAAATTGCAAATGTTACCAAGTACAACTCTTGAAGAAAGCTTCGATTAGTTTTAATCATAAAAATATAAAGTTCCTCTGAATGCGGTCGTCTATATATTAAAAGTAAAAGCCAAGATGGCAAACCCTTGACAGTAAAAATATTGTGAAAAGAAAATTGATATTTTTCATGTTATTTTTTATCATCCTAAGTTACACGTGCTGATATGACACACTTTAAGTGGTTTCTATTTAAATGATATCACATTAGGGATGATAAAATTCAACATTGCTTCCTTGAAAATGATAAGTTATACTTCATAAGATAGAATAGGCATTTTTGCTCACATCAAATTTAGCCAATATTTACAAGTATCTCTCATGAATATGCATGGTTTTGAATTTGTTGTTGCTCGGATCTGTTTCTTGACCTCAAACATGACTACACTATCTTACCATATAAAAGAAGAAAGGATATTCTATATCTCCTTCAAGGTTGTTATATACACTACTTCCATATGTTGAGTATCTCATGAAACCCCACTTGCCGGAGCCACAAACAAATTTAAGGAATGTTTGTGGTTTGAATTTTACTTGGTCACTCACAATACTCCGAATAATCCACAGGAGGCTAATAGTATCTTCAAGTCTCAAATAACCAGGAAATTTTACTCTTACATTTCCATATATGCAGAAGCTTCGGAGAAAACAGAACTTATGTTGTTTAATGTTGTTTAATTGTTCATTAGGGTTTTGACCTTGAACTTATCAGTAATCAACAAGAAAAATTTAGCTCTTGATAGCAAACATGCAGTAAAGAAAAAGGCACTGCAGAAATGGTTACCTTAAAGCTGTCCATGCGACTTTCGCTCCTTGAGTTGCTCACTTTGGTATTGGCCCATTCTAAAATATCAGCATCTGCAATTTCCTTCCCATGGGAGTGAAATCTCAGGTTTTTTAGAAGTTGGAGGATGCTGTATCGCATCAATTGCCACAAATAAGCTGAAGAGCATTCAAAGCTTAGATTCAGGCAGAATTTTATTACTTCTGAGATCTAATAAAAATACTCCAAATCTTAGATGCAAGCTCATATAGTCTACGGATGAAAAGTTTTCATCCTTTGATTGAATGTAATAGAGAGAGCATACCTAAAATCAACTTTTTACTTCCCTGCACAATATCATTTCCAGCGATATTAACCAAGGAAAACTTCAGTTGTTTGCCAATTTTCACCACTTGGTTACAGTTCTCTACTTTTCTAAACGGCATCTTAATTGGAGGCTTATTTGCAATTTTCCAATTGACAATCCCTGGAGACACCTTGTCAAGGGTCTCTAGGAGTAACCACCTGCAAGGTCCAGTTAACTTCAACTCAGGATGAGACAGAAATGAAGAGAGAATTCATAACAGCAACTAAAAAATTTCATGGTTACAAAGTTTTCTACATATGAAAGTCTTGCAACTAATGTTTTCACTATTTTGACATGATATTGGAATTCAGAACTCTTGCAATACTTGATTGGGGGAGTTTATGTGATCACATTAAGATAGAAGGTTGCGAGAATGAAACGAATGAATAAATTTAGCTTATTTGCGTTCAGAAGTTCAGATAAAGAATGACTATAAGAATTTATGATCATAATAGAAAAATTGTGAAATATACTCACCCGTCTCTAAGATCTTCAAAAACATTGTTGATATATGTTGAGTTTCCAAGACTATTCATCCAAAGGCGAAATGCTCTCTCTTCTCTAGTTACTTGGGTGTCGTCTGGCAAAGTTTCAAGGAAAGATATCTGCTTTGTTTTGGTTGAAAGCCCATTCCTACAGGGAAAAAATTATGATTAGTTTTACATCTCTAAATTCTACGAGAAAAGGCTAGAAGAAGGAAATTTATAATCTTCAAATCATATTGAAAAACAAAACTGAAAAAGATAAAATAAAAAGAATGACAACCGCTCATAAAACAAAAGAATAATAACAACTAAAATATATAATCCATACATTCGTATGTTTTTACTTCGGTGAATTCACATAACGATAGCATGCATATCATATGTATTTCCGTTCTTTTTTTTCTGAATATTGTATGTATTTCTAGGAGCAATTACTAGGTACCCAATGTGCTCAAATTGCCGGAACATCCTAAAGTGACAGCTCAACAAGGGATCCTTTCTCACCTATGCTGGAAAATATGTGCAACAAAAGCGAGGTTCAGATTTGGGGAACCTTCCACTATATCTTTTGCAGTTAAGTATCTCTTGCAGCCCATCCTGTCTGCGTGTTCCAGAACTAACTTCGCTCTTTCCAAAGGGTCCTTTGCAGACAATGCTGATGGATTACTATGCTCTGGCGCAAGAACATTGAGGAGATGAGCATAAGCTTCTCCATCCTGCAGGTCAAGCATCTTGGACACTTAAATACCAGCATAGATAGAAGATAACAATATCAATTATTAAAATCCGTAGCTGTAAATCTCTCGCAGCACTACAGTGCCATATCGGTTGTTTCTTGTTATTGGTTTCTATAATTTGATAGTGAAGGCATAATATTTGAAATTTAATTTGACAGTAACAGTAACAGCAACAGTCACTTGCCGTGTCAAATAAACAAAGTGAACTCTTTTTTTCGTATCAGCTCCTAAACATGCAAATGTATACACAACAACTAATCATCAATAAGACTATGATCCACAAATACAAAGAGAAGAGATTTTACAGTTGCGAAAGAAGGTGAACGCGTTTGAGCATAAATAACCTTTAAAATTAATTGATATCATTAAGCATACGTGACCACGAAAAAATTCTGTCAATGAATAGTCTCAAAATTTTACAGTACTTCATTACTTTTTCAGTCATAAAAGTTGAGAATATCTTCAACTACAGATCAACTAACAAGACATCACTGATCTATTTGTAGATCTTTTTTATGAATGCTTAAAAAAGCTCATGTCAAATTTGAGCTACATGTAGGCCATTCACAAGAAATATTATTTATATTTTCAAAAGGCCAACAGAACAATAAAATAACAATAGTTATTAAAGAAAACAAATGGGAGCTTCGACTTTTTCTCGTCTACCTTTACATCAGAGGAGAAGTTTGTGACTATCTTCTTATATCCAGCTTTCTTGAGTTGAAAATTCATCCATCTTAGTAAGATCTTCTCTGGTGATAGACTCATCAACTCTTCCACCTCCTGTTGGTTTAAAGTTTATTAATGAAAATCCCCGTTCGATAACTGTTCAACGGATAACAACTTCTATTGAAAAACCACATTTACCTTACTATCTTCTACCAACTCCACCAATTGTGGTGTCTTCTTCAAGTTGAGATCCGCTAATAATTGTATCTATTATAGCATATAATCATAGGAAGAGTCAAACTTCAATTTAAATACCTAGCATGAGTGAAAATGACTTCAGTTTCTATCAACTCAAGGGATCCACAGCATCATATGGGGCATTCCTTAGATAACAATAGTTCAGATTATGCCCATAGATTATTTACATATTTAACCATCATGTTCAGGAATCCTACATCTTTGTAGAATTAAATTAAGTGGATAACAATGAGACTCTCACCTTAATGATCTGAGAAATCAATCCAAGCATAAGATGCCGCTGAAAACAAAACAAAGAGGATATTATGATAGTTGTACGTTAAAGCACTACCATTCTCCAGCAGGGGAAAGACATGGAATTAAATATGCAAAATTAAGCAATTGTAGAAAAGTTGTAATTGGGTTTTTGGTTTATCATTTTTGTGAAAATTTTGGAGATCAAAATGTTAACATTAAGACTTTTTAAACCTCTATTAATATGAGATAGAGATTATTTGACTAGAGTTTTAATTTTGCTTCTAGACGTTAGGCAGATATATGGAACATTGTCAGACCAGAAATCCGGGACAACTGTGGCAGGTCACCAGAGAAGTTATTTGTTCGAAAGATCCAGTCTTTTCAGATTACGGAAACCCCAAAGATCCACAGTCTTTCCAGTCTTTTCAGACAAGATATGCTAGTTTAATTAGATAGAATATGTTTCATTTAATATATCTAGTTACTATTGCTCATCACACAAGTTTATGACTAGTTATATTCCAAAGGATAAAAAAGATGCTTGAATTCTCGTGTCTCTAGTAATGGACAAGCTACACCCTGCCCCTTGCAGGCCAAGAAATATTCACAAAACCAGAAACCCCAAACATAGTGTGAACTTTTCATTTTTTCTTAAGTAAAATAAAATTTTATTAAATCAAGTAAATAACTTAAGTACACAGGAAGGAGCTAGAAATGTATGCAAGAAAGCCAAAATGCATGAAATACGTACCCTTCCTTCAATAAAGTCCTGAGTACCTATATTGACTACGGTACATCCAATAGCCTTGGCAGAGTTGAGACAAAGCGTATGATTTTCATTCCTTTCCCATGGATTGAGAACTCTCTTGGTGTTAATGGCTCGTTCATCAATGGTTCCAGGGACTGCCAGATTGATTAGCTTACTGCATCAAAGTAAACATACTTTTGAAACTATGAAGATCAAGAAGGTTAATCGTAAAAAGTCAATAAAGAAACAGGAAAAGCTAAACTAACCAGAGGAGAACTCCATCTTTTGCAATCTCGAAGAGATCGTTAGTTGAAGGATCGATGGGAAGGTATCGCTTCAGAAAATCATCTTGTTCAAGGTAATTATTAATATGTTTAACATAGGAGGCCTTCTCGGATTCGCTAATAGTGTGAAGCAATGTGGTGGTGGCAGCCTTGAGGAACGCGGATGAGTCCTTAGCATTACTTCCGGTTCTAGCACTTGCAGGGGCTTGTAGTGTCAAATACACCTGCCATGAGTTTCGCATTACAAATTATGGTTCTGCAACTGAATTCTTTTCTATTTTCTTTCATAGCCAAAATCGTCTTTAAACTCAAAAGCATGAAACGAAAGGTGCATTTCCATTTTTAATGACTCCGCCCTGTTTGGTTGTAAGAAGAACATAAAGCGAAGGAAAAAATCCGACGACTGATTCGTTTCGTCTTTATTCTTTTTTGAATCTTGAAAGACTGAAAGAAAGCAGTAGCAAAAAATTGAAATAGTCGAAGTAAGATTTTAGATTCCTTTTTGAAGTACATTTTCTTGGCAGCCAAACAGAAAACA
This sequence comes from Cyclocarya paliurus, assembly GCA_029856935.1. Classification (NCBI taxonomy): domain Eukaryota; kingdom Viridiplantae; phylum Streptophyta; class Magnoliopsida; order Fagales; family Juglandaceae; genus Cyclocarya; species Cyclocarya paliurus. The sequence goes on from CM056958.1 coordinate 20,019,530, forward strand.
ATCAATTCACAATCCACAACTAGAAAGGAAGAATCGAAAAAACTATGATTTCGAACGCAACCACTTATAACAAATAAAGGGCAAAAAAAAAAAAAAAAAAAGCAAAAGAAAAAGCAGATGTGATTCACAATTCTTTCTCTGTTACGTTATGTCAACAAGCAAACATAGAATTCTTGAACTTGATAAGATGTATTCAACTAAAGCAGAAGAAATCGACAACCCAAACATCAAAAAACAAAATCATCAATGGATCAATAAAATCTTGAAGGCGAGAGAGAGAGAGTGAGTAAGAGATCGTTACTCTCTTTTCTTGAAGTTTTTATTGAAGGAGTTACTGACCCTGAGAAAGGACTCGAAATCCACGTCTTCGTCCACATTGCGATACAAATCTTGGATAAAAGAAGCTCTCTCTTCCTCAGTTAGATTCTCTCCCACTACTTTCAAGCGAGACATCTTGGACGCCAACTCCCCGACCGTCAGCCTCCCTCCGCCCTCCCTCTTCATGCTCATGAACTGCACAAACCGCATCGATCGATCATCCACCACCGTCCGTTAACGAACAAACGCATAAACAAGAAAACACGTGATAAATATCGATCCAGGAATCCCAGAGCTTAATTAATAAAGAACTTACGTGGGTCTTTAGGCTGCGGAGCTCGACTTGAGTGAACTGGTTCTGCAGCCATGGATCTGAAACAAGAACGCCAACGTATCCTGACATCGAAAACTTGACTCTGATCGAACGAAGCTAAGTTAAAGAATGCAGATTGAATCAAGAGAAGGATGTGCTTCCCTTCTACTCTCTCTCTCTCTTCTCTGAGTAGTTGGCCCTTGGGTGAGAAGAATGAAGACACTTGGGACGGGGTAGAGCTGTCAGAGTTCAGAGAGAGAGAGAATTCAAATAATGGCCCCTGTGTCCTTCCTTTTCTCTCTATCTCCTCCAAATCTCTCTATCCAGTAGCCTTTAAGGTTTAAACACTTGGGATGGGGCCCTCCCTGTCGATTTGTAATGCCCATTACGACCAATTTGACCTTTACTCCAACGGTAATAATTTATTTGTAATAGTTTTATCATTGAAAAATGATAAATACGGATCACTTTCACAATATTTTGCATAATAATATTTAAAAAATAGATATTTTTATAAACTATCTTATAAAAATAATATATATTTTTTATCAAAATATTCTTATTTTACAACATATATTATAAAATATTTATAATATATATTGTAAAATATATTGTGTGAGAGTATCGTTCCTATTTGAAGGGTAGTAAATACTCAACGTCTCTTTGGCTGTTAACGGTCATATCTACGTCTCTTTAAGATTTTTGAACTTGTAAAGTTGTTGGGTACTTGGTTTATTTAACTTTGTGGCCATTCAATAAATATTAAAACACTTATCAAAATATATATATATATATATATATATATATATATATTAAAACATTTATTGTAAAGTTGAGATGATCTTAATTCTTAGCTAAATAATTAATAATATGATTAAGACGTAATAAAAATGGTCTTATTGTAACTAAGTCATCATTAAAATCATAGAAGAGTATAGTGATTGTTGATGGGCATCATCATTGGTTATGGTCTTCTATTTTGATGTCCTGAGATGGAAAAGAGAAATACTACTCATCATCTTTACTCAATAAGATTTATCATATTTTAGATAAAAATGTAAAAATGACAAATCTTATACAGGTGTGTGGTGTAGAGATGATAAGTAGAATTTTTTAGATGATAGAATTAATGTAAAACCTTTGAAAGAGGTAGTTTTCAATTGGTGTGGGAAATGATAGAACATTCTAGTAGGTTATTTTGTCTCTTGCTAGCGAAATCTAAAACAAAAAGAGTAATGTCATTGTAAGATCACTGCATATTATCTACGTGGCATTCACATAATTCAAATGGTAAGATTTAAATTTTAAAATTTATTTTTTAAATTAATTCAAACGAAAAATTAGATTTTCTATGAAAAAAATATGAAAGTTTACAAATAAAATTTGGATGTTGAAGTGAGTTGAGTTGAGTTGAGTTGAGATGATAAAATATTGTTAGAATATTATTTTTTAATATTAAAGTTGTTTTGAGATTTGAAAAAGTTGAATTATTTATTATATTTTGTATTGAAATTTGAAAAGGTGTAATGATGAGTTGAGATGAGTTGGGATGAGTTGAGGATCCAAACGAAACCTTAGTTATTACCTTTATATGTAATAAATAATATTTTACTTTTTGTTATATTTGTTCACGAGATAATTACAAAAAGCATTAACATGTATTTTAGAAAAATAATGATAATAATTTTTGAAAGGGTAGTTGAGTCATTGCAAGAGAAAAGGATATGATTTGGCCATCTTCCAACTTGCAGTGGCCCACGGGACAGAAAGTATGAATGCTTTTTAAAAAGTAGAGCTGATGAGACCAACGGTCGTGTTTTGACGTTTCACAATTTTAAAACTACCGACTTGAACTACGAGCAGTATTAACAAAGATTTTTAAGCCTTTAAAGTTGGTGACATTCAATTATAGCCCAACGTTCAATCAAGGAGGATAAATGGATTATAAAGCAAAAAGGAAATTACAGTGAGGCATGTCACGTTTCAGATGAATAAAAACAGATAAGTATGTGTTAATATGCAATTATATTAGTGAGTTGAGAAATTTAAAAAGTCTCGGTCAGGAGTAATTTCTAGATTATATATACAATCAAGTTATCTTAATCTTTTAATATAACAGTGAAAATCTTTTAACAATAATGATCGGAAGACAGAAGATTATTCAATGCGAAGCTAGAAGTTGCAATCATAAATCATTAGAATATCTCGATTGTTGTTTTATCCTTGGAGTAAGAAGATATGGAGACAAAAATATCAGTGCATGAAACGACATCAGTATGCGTGATGTGTGAGGGTCATGCACCATCGTTGGTGCACGACCCCTAGAAACAAAACCGGGGAGGAATTTATGATGACTTGTTAAAAAAATAGATCAAGTTTGCACAAAAATGCATATGACGAAATATATTACAATGGAATATGGGTGAAGAAATGTTGAAGATCTTATAATTGAATGACAGGAGGGAGAGGGAGAAACTCAAGGGTGGGGACAGGTGAGAGCATACTAGGTAAAATGTTTTGATCATTCTATTTGTTTGTATGCCCTTGGAAGGTAATTCTAACATGATATGTATCACATGAAGATGTTAAGATTCTACAATGGGGACGGGAAGAAGATTTATAAAAATAAACAAAAAATAAAAATAAAAATTCTTCATAATATGTTTCAATTTTCAATTATCGAAGTGATACTCACAACCTTCTTTGAGTTACTCAAAGAGAGTCGTTTATATTGTTAATGCTAATGATAGGTAATAAACAATGGCAGAGAGAGACCCTAGGCATTCATTGTCATAGTTTTGGATCAAGTTTAATGAGTCAAAGAGTTCTCACCATCACCATTAAAGAATTTGAATAGTGCAAAGGTAAAAAAGGAGGCAAAAAGGAAAATAAAGCACCTAACTTTATATGGTAAGGGAAAGGAGAAGAAAAAGGAAGATTTTCACACGTAAATTCATCCCATTTTGTTGTTATGTAGTGAAACTCTTTCTTATCGATTTTAGTTGGGGGGCACCCTTAGACATGAAACTCCTTTATTTCCATATCACATATAGTTGTGAGGCACTAGATGGAAAAGACGGCTCATGTCAGCAAACTCAACTTTTATTATTTGGGATTTCTTTTTCTTTTTTCCAACTAAAAATGGTCATTTCATGGAGGGCAGAAGACCCAAGAGAAACAGGGGAAGCATTGCAGGACACAAAAGGTAGGCCAAACAAATAGATAGAGAAGGCGTGGTACCAAATCCTGGTCGGTGGGAGTTCATATTACACTCAGAATATGCTTTACACAAAAGGCAAGAGGGAAAAAGGCAATGTAGAGAGGGGGGGCGTGGGGAAAAAGCCTAATAGATAAATGGGGGAATCTACAATCTACAGCCATCCTTTGCTTGGTTTGCTTCTACTACTAACAAACACCCAACATCATTACCAAGGTCCACTGAGGTTTGCACTGATGCCATTATCAACATGACTTCTAAACTGGGCCCTTTCCACACATGGCATCCCAGTATTCTTAATTGTATTGTGAATCTTCATCATTGCTAGCTGATTCTGAACATAAGAAAAAGTATTGCTGTAAGGTATACAAGGACTTGATTCGTTCCATCATTAGAGGTTTAAGTAATAGTTCAATTATGACAAACATTACACATGGATGCCCCATTTCTTTTTTTCTCTTTTAACTTTCCATACACAAATCACGGTGGAATAGATGGAACAATGCTTCCTTCTACATTTTATGTATGTAACTTTTGCAGCATTCTTCCTGAGATGTTCCCCCGAGTTCTATAATTTGGACATCTGACTTCTGTCTATTAACAAGACCCGTCATGCTTCTCTGTCATCTGATGGTGTATGGTAATCAAAAATGGATTCGCGATGCAATGAGGGAATTGGCAGCTCATAGAAAACAGCTAAAATGCTATTTCCTGAAGAACTTGGAGTGTCTTCTGATGAACCTGGACACGCAATAAAAGCAACCAATAAGATGAGTCATTTTCTATATGGAAAATAATTTAACAAGCATTATAATGAAGTTTCATGACTGAAGTAGGGCTGACGTAATATGGATAAATTTAGCTTTGTCTATTGATTCAATCAAACAAATGTTATGCTTAACCCAATAAAAAATAGAATGGTTGCAATATCATTTGAGCAGAAAATGCCTGACTTTACAGTTTGTATTAAAAAAATGTCATCGGATCAAGTTTGGCAAGTGTAACTGGACCCTCCAGAAGTATGGGTAGGGAGTGATGTGACAAATTATAGTCCCAAATGACAGGCAAAGTATTTCCCAAAAAAACAAAACTAACTCTTCCAAGATAATAAAATTGAATGCAATTTATCAGCTTGGCTATGAATTCAAACAAATCTTGGCTATGAATTCAACAACTTGTAATGCTAATTTTAGGTGGGGATGGACGAGAGAAATTAAAGAAAGATTATTAGGAAAAGAAGGGAATTTACCCATTCTAAATGTTGCGCTGTGATGCCAGAGTCATTTCCAGAGTATATGCCCCCTAAGACCTAGAAAGTCCAGACACTAAAAGTAATCAGTACTTTTTTTCTTGGCAAAAGTAATCACTACTTGTCCATGCATAATTGCTATTCTGGACGTCAGTGAATATATATTAAACAGTAGTGATTTCAGTTACTCAAAGCCCATGCAAACAAACAATTAGAGGGTATGAGAAAAAGAATTAAGGGCTTGTGAATATTAATCCATACTAGCAAATATGAAGTGACTTACCTTGGAGACGGTCTCAAGAAACATGCCAGGGCGCACAGGAAGTGGCTTCCTTCCCGTAACAGATTTCTGGGAATCATTACATGTGGGTGGGTCAATATAACAAGATACTAAAACTGTTCACAGGCATATATAAATGTATGACATCCCCACCACCAACAAAGTGATCAATAGTATGGTAGAACCTACCCTTCCTGCAATTCCACTTGAAGCCTTTCCACCTGTACTATTTTCCTCATCACTGTCAGTGTTATCCGCACCTTCTTCTTTTCCTTGCATTACATTTTTTATCATCTCCTGGACGGTTTTCCCTGGTTTCAAAGCTACCAGTTTGGTTAAGAAGTTTACCTGCACTGACAAGATTTTCAATCATGCCCAGATGCTTATTATAATAATAGAATTAGGTATCAATTAGCCATCATAATAATAACATACAGTAATTCAATACATATTAAAAGTTCTTTTTTCCTATCTTCATTGATAGTAATACAACTTGCATACCCATATGGGATTGCACCCATGACCTCAGCTAATATGCACTTAAAAATCTTGGGTAGCATGTTTCCATGAAAAGAACAAAATGACAGAAGAGTCGGCCATATTTAAAATCTTGAAAAAACATGCACAGACCTCTGCTTCAGGGAGAGTAGTTAAACCGCGGTCATTTCTCTCATCCAGTATTCCACCTCCCATCATATTCCAAGCTTCCTCTCTAATCAAAACAAGCCTTGCAAGTAGTTTTCTATCTGGAACAACAGGCCGAGTTTCCATTGTCTGCAAGGTTAGTAATGCTTGGTTAAGGGGAAAAAAACTAGACTCAACCACAATTCATGCAGCCACTTTAATCAGTGCATACAGGCAACTTCTGATTCAATCAGGGAAGACATAAAGGTCTTACATTTAAAAAATTTGAACAATTAATTGCAAACTAAAGGTTCTTCATGCATCGTTATAATCATATTAAATAAGATCATAATAAGAAATCACCCATTACTGAGGTAGAAAAAAGTACATTACAAATGCAATGTGAATGAAAAAAAAGCACAAAAACTCTTCTGAATGATATCGTGGATCATTTTCTTTACATGGGAAACATCAACTCTGGAAAGAAAAAGAGCCCGTGCATCACACTAGATATTGTTGTGGCTGCAGTGCTCACAAGTTTCAATCCATGTTACAAGGAAAATAATTGAGGTATAATATAGACGTTTCCTCCAAACTCTATGGTTATGGGGATATTCTTTAACGTGGTCACAATTTGTATAAATCTCACAAGTTTCTTGAACTTATAAAATCCAATCACACTTAATTAGGTTCATTTTCCTTGTGCACAAGTTACAAGCCATTTACCAAAAGGATTCTACGACTTTTTTTTTTAAAGAGAGAGAAGCAGGAGAACCACAAAGTTGAAGAAAAGAGCCTGACTACATGCTAGAACAAATTCCACGAAAATTAGCACTCTGTTAACAACCAAATTGACAGCTATAGACTAAGGTGTGTGTGTGTGTGTTTTCCTCTATGTTGAAATGCTTGAATGATGAACCGGAAGATGAGAGCATGCAGGTTATTTCTAGAAATTACCTCCAGTAAATCATCAGCCTGGTTAGCTATATCATTAAGATTTGCCCCAGGAATATGAACTTTTGTGCCATTCTCACTTTTAAATACACCACCACCACCAGCCACTCGGCGTAGTAGTTCATGTCTGCTTTCTCTCTTGGGAGTTCTGCATAGCAGGCCAATCACTTGAACCTAGGAAAGGAAAGAATAAAATAACTGAAGTACTAATCATGGTAGCAAAGGAACTAAATTTTGATCAGAAATAGATCTAGGCATGGCTTAAGGAACATCCTTACATGCGGAGGACACTTTTTCGTAAGATGGGATAATACTGTTTCCTTGATCACCTCCAACAGTGATTTGCGCTGGACAGAAACAAAGAGACGAATGGATAATAACATTTGCTAAATCTGATAGCTGTAGTTGCCAGAAACTTTAAACCATCGTACAACAGCAACATCTAAATGAAAGATAAACCGAAACTGATGAAGAGCAACTAATTCTAAGCTGTTGCACAGATTAATAGTAAAACCAGCTCCTAATACAGTTCTAAACAACCATTATTAGAACATACGTGCAACAAGATCACATGTATATTGATCATTTACCTGACTATTCACTTTTGTACGATGCTAAAAAAATGCTTTCATCAGACAATATAATAAGAATACAAAAGAAGATTATACACCAACTTAATTATGCATTGACCCACAAGAAACTTCGGCTATTTACAGGGCATGACAAAATGACAATTGCATCATCCGGATATTCCCACATTATGTTGGTTGCTTGGTTAAGATGGTCCAGGTTACTAACATGAGCATCAAGTTGAAAGAGAGAGTTAGTGATGTTTTCTACATGAATATTTACTGAAACATTCTACATCAATGTTGAAATGAAATCTTGTTATACTTGGTAAAAAAATAGCTCAAGAATGACTCAGAATAGTCCACACCAATGCTCAGAATCAAAATATAAAGTTGAAATGGTGCCTTATCATCTTGGTCCTTTTCAGCAAGTTGGATCATGTAATCTAGGGCCATCATAAAACCCGATTCCATTTGATCAACTCTCTTCCCTATAACTCCTTGTGCAGCCAACTCCACAGCTACCTCCTCAGATGCTTCATCCATGTTCATATCCTCCAACTGTACCCACAATATATGATAGTAAAGATAAGCACCAGCTGAGTCAAGATCTTGACAATAGACATGAAAGGATAAAACAAAATGTAATATTGACAATGCATTCAAAGATTGAAAACTGAAAAGTGCATTCCTTGGAAGTGATTAAGCACAGATAGAATGGATTGGGGTATAAACGAACAAGGCTACCCGACAGAAAACTTAAATTTGATTAGGTTAAACTCGACTTGGCTTGATACCATTATTAAATAGGACATTTTTCATAACCACAAAATTAGACTCGATTATTAAACAATACAAACTCATATAAAATTGCTCAACTTGGATTTTTTTTTTATCGACAAACAAAATTTTATTAAGCATCAAATAGACAAAAGCCCATATGGGACATGCACAAGAGTGCAAAATTGCTCAACTTGGTTATTGTTCATGAACAAGAAGAAAAATATCATACACTCAACACCATATTCCCACCAGCCTATATAAATAGCAACTAACCATAAAATTACAGCAATTTACTATGGACATCAGCACAAAATACCCAATCATTGAACCCAACTTCAGCACAAAATACCCAATCATTGAACCCAGCTATGTCACGCTTAGAAAAAGCAGGTAAAAGGCCAACTGTTCGGTCCTACACCTAAACAGCACGTAGGCAAACTAAGCAGCAAGCTTGGCTCATTGCCAAGATATTCTTAAGCACCAGCTCTATAAACTAGGAAAAACCACAAATATAGCCTGTTAATATTATGCACGGGGCTCGACTCTTAACTTCTGAGTGTGTCAACTCGGTTAAGCATATTGTGAAAATCCCGTAATTTCCCCTCATTTTCTCAGCAATCAAAGAGGAAAACTAAAAGATGGGAGTGGAAAAACTTACAATGGTGATCATTTCTTGGAGAACAGATGTGACTTGTTCCCCTCCTTGGAGGAGGGCTTCATACTGGGAATTATCGAGTTTTTGGTTCCCTTTTCCTCCGTTTCTTGAACCCTTATCTCGAACGTCTACGAAGTCATCTGGATAGCCCCCACCCACTTCATAGCTTGCAGCAAGCAAGGCCAACGACTGCCTCCTTTTCTTGGGTTGTTTTAGTAGATACTGCTGCTGGTGCTTGCCGAAAGCGTAGGGAATAACGGAGAAAAAAGGGGGGATAGTTAGGTTGGCGATGGGTGGAGATGTGTGTAAGGAAGCGGAGAAAAATAGGGTGCTGTTCAACATTTTTTCAGTTCACTTCCTGATTTTGGGGTTTTGGTTTCTAGGCAGGGAGAGGGAAAGAAAGAAGATTATCTGAAGATACGAAACGCAACGAAGAAAATAAAAATTAAAAAGAAATTCGTTTACGCCGTCTGTGGGATTCGAACCCACGACCACATGGTTAAAAGCCATGCGCTCTACCGACTGAGCTAAGACGGCTTTGATGATTATTGCTGTTTTTAATTTTTCTAGGATGTCAATAAACATGGATTGTATTCATGTCATGACAACCAAGACGATATTTAAAACAACAAAATCTAACAAAACTAAACTCATAAACTAATGTAATTTGATAGGATACCTTATATTATTAACATATTTTTATTATAAATTAGATTTAATCCATCATATAAAATTATATTAATTTATGAGTTTATTTTTATGAGATCTCTTTGTATGATTGTATCACTTCTCTTTTTGTCTTTGAAACTTTTTATATTTTTAAGAATAATAGAAATGATATTTAATATTAAAATTCACACTATATATACATGATATAGTGACACTCATACACTATATACTCATACACTATATTTACATGTCCCTCCTTTTTCAAAGTATACTCAACAGATTGATTAATATAACGTAGTTTTAGTGAAAATTATTGTTGATATTGAAAAAATCGTACAACAGTTTGGAAAGATAGAAAGAGTCATTCACAGTCTCATCATGACATTTCGAGCCTCGATTGATGTGGTTTGGAGCCCCCGCAGTGATCCGATACGGCTGTACGGTATCAATGTGTATATCCATAATGGTGAAAGAAAAAATAAGTGTAGAGAAAATAAGTAGAGAGAGATATACATATTTACATGGTTCAATATATTTCCTACGTCCACGGGGCGTTTGGGGAGGTGAAATTTATTATAATTTGATTATTTTATAGTCTCTTGTGTTCTGACTAGCGATTTTGGACGGTTCCTAGCCTTGTTTGGGTACTGAGAGTATCTCAGCTACTTTCAAACACTCTCACTACTATTCTTTACTTTATTATTACTTTTCACCTACTTTTTGTACTATTAATTACTTTTTACCTACTTTTTACTACTATTCAATATTCTATTATTACTTTTTCACAACACTTCTCAACACTTCTCGCTATCCAAACATCGCCTAAGACTCTTGCCAAGCCAAGCCTTTGTGGCAAATCTAAAAACTCAATTTGGTTGCAAGAAGGTCGGCAAGTTAAAAGACTTGTATCTGACTTGTCCTGCATACAAGCCTTGGGTAATATATAAAAAAATTATATTTTAATATTATTATATTTGTATTATTAATGTCAATGTATATAGTGAGTGCTAATTAATATATATATAATTAATTTTAGGAAAATAATTAATAATGATAGAAATAATATTTTGTTATTATTTTGACTCAAAGATGCATTATCCAATGTGGTAATTTTTTTTAATGGCAAAGAAAATCTTCAAAATATGTAATTTTACATTTGTATATAGAGAAATCAATACTAATACTCTAATAACATTGGTATTTGGTGATCGGTTTAAATGTAATATTATAAGAGAAAAAAGTGCTAATAAAATAGTGGAAATCTCCTGGAAATCCAAAAAGCAAGTCACTATTTTACGATCCTCTGCAGAGGTTGAGCGTCGCTCTATGACCACAACCTGCTGTGGAATCAAGTGGCTATCTCTTTTCTGTGACTTTGGGATCCATTTTTCATCAGCACTAGTTCTTTATTGTGACAGCCAAGCCGCACTCCACATTGCTGCTAATCTAGTATTTTATGAACGAACTACGCACATCAAAATCAATTGCCACCTAGTTAGAGCATCCACATTGGTTTGGCCAAATGAAAAAGTTAGTTAAAATTTAGATAATTGATGTAAAAAACACTCCACATTGGATTGACCAAGTCTAAAATAAAATAGACTTTTGCTACAGTGGTTGGCCAAAGATGAAGAACCACTATTGATTCACCAAACATTAAAATATTAATTTCTCACTCCAAATAAACATTAAAATATTAGTTTCTCACTCTAATAAAAATACTATTTGGTTTGTAATTAAAAATTTTAGATAGAATTTTAGATGAGTTTAATCAATATTTTTTATTATTAGCATTAAATTACTTTTTAAAATATAATTTTTTTAATATTAATTTAATTGTAATATAATTATTATTAATATTAAATTGGTAGAATTATAAAATGTGATACAAATAAATTAAATTAAAAAATAATTAATTTGATAATATTTTATTATTATATAAATAGTAGATGGCTAATCCAATGTGGGGATTGAATTTAAATGGAATAAGCAAATGTAAAAAAGTATGATATTAGCTAAATTTTGAAGATGCATTTGGCCAAACCAATGCTAATGCTCTTAGAGATATGGTTCAAAATAAAGACCTTGTAACTCTTCATAGTTCTTATGAACATCAATTAGCATATTTCTTTACTAAACTTTTAGTTCCAGCTAGATTTTGTAGTCTTTTGTGCAAGCTGGGTGTAATTAACCTTTACATTCTAGCTTGAGGGGGGCTATTAGCATATATTGTATTAATTTTCTATTACTTGCCTACACTCACGTGCATTGCAAGTTATCATACTCTTTATTTGTTTTCCATTCTAGTATATAAACTATTTTGTACATATCATTCACTAATTAATGAATTGAGGTATTTCAGAAGCTTTTCTCTCGGTTTCTCTCTCTCTCAATTTACTTCATATCATATTTTAAAGTACGTGTAAGGTATTTATATCAAAAGTCAGAGTAAAACTAAGACTTATTACAACCTATAGAATGTAACTAATGTGCCAACATGACAACTATGCTATTTCTAAGAGTCCCCCTCAAGATAGAGTGTATATATCCAAAATATCCATCTTGCTAAGTAAAGAATGAAATTGAGTAGAACCAAGAGCTTTTGTGAAAAGATCACCCAATTGGTGGTGAGAAGTAACATGAAGAGTTTTGATCACATTGGCCTATAATTTTTCTCGGACTATATGGCAATCTATTTCAATATGTTTGATTTTTTCGTGAAAAACTAGGTTGGCTACAATATGAAAAGTAGCTTTGTTGTCACAAAAGAGAAGTGTTGGCTGAGAGTGTTGGAGTTGAAAATATTTTAACAAGGCAAGTAACTAAGAGAGTTCAAATACCAATATGTTATTTGTCATTTTTATCCTTTTTATTTATGTTAGCATGAGGGCAAGAAGGGCGCTCACGTGGGTTGACCCCCTTCTTTCAGCCTTGAAGTAACGTATGGCTTTACTTGACTTGTAACAGATGGCTTAATGTCTTACGTTGCATGCCGTTACAACTTGCAATGTCTATAATTTAATTGCAGTGTAATGGCTGGCCTTCAAGGCCAACCGTGTGTGGGTGGACTATATATAGTCCCCCTCAATTTGGTTTTGGCACCATCTAAAATACACAAAAACTCTCTCTCTCTTTGTTCTCTTTTGATAAGATATTTAGGCTATGGGTTTGTTAAGTGTTACTCTAATTTTATACTACGTAGTGCATTTTGCCATTAAGAGGAAACGCTTGAGATTTGTCAATCTGGAAAAACTTGTAGAGCAATTTTATAAGCTGAACTTAAGGTATTTTTCTGTTGTGCTTTCTTACATTGGTATCAGAGCTTTCATAGTTGCTCCCAATTTATGTATTATTTTTTCTTCTTGCATATGCTTGAAATCTGGATGTCATTTTTTTTCCTCTATATTTTTTTTAAAAAACCATGTGCACACCAGAGGTGCTACCCTAGTTTTTCTTCAACTTTTTTTAAAAAACCACCACGGCAGAGCACTGCAAGGTGCTGCGAGTACCAACGCAGTGGTGCTGCGCACGCCAGGGAGATGTTGCGCGCACTAGCGAGGTGCTGCGCACACCAACGAAGTGGTGCGGTAGCACCCAGCTGCTTGGAGTTAGTTTTCCGACAGAGGATGCAACTGAGGTTGCTTGTGTTGGTCTCAAGCGGCGTCTGCGGTGGTGCTGCTGCATTAAGACTATTGTTCACGTGAACAGTACCCATCTGGAGGTAGAAGATGACCTTAGGTCATCTGTTTTTCGACTGGGCCTGGGCCTCACGACCCATTAGTTTTTTTTTTAACAACAGATTAAATATGAGTTGGGCCAATCGACCCTTTCTGAGTTTGTTTAAAAAAAAAAAAGGCTTGGGCCATTTATGGCCTAGCATTGTTTAAGCCCTATTTTTTTACACAAAATAAAAAGAAGGGGATGAAGTGGCACCCGTGAGATTCAAGCCCAAGACCACCGATTAAAAAAGGATAGCGCACAATACTGAGTTGCAATTTTCCTTTGGTTTAGGTGGGGGTTTTAAATATATTTATTATACATTTATTTTGTGCATGATTTAATACATGTTTATATATATTGTTATATTACATGTGATCTTTTATTTAATGTTTTAGATTAAATTTGATTACATGTGAATATATGGTTATATTCATGCTATTTTATTTATTTATTCCATAATGTTATATTACATGTGATCTTTTATTTAATATTTTAGATTAAATGTGATTACATGTATGTGTGAATAGAATATGTAGATATGTGATTATTTTATCATCTATGAATGTTAGGCTTGAATGTTTAGATATTAGTCTTCATTTTTTTTAGTGATAAAATAGAAAATTTCCACTAAATAGTCTTAGTTAGAACTGTATAGCCAAAAGACTATGATGGTCCCAGTAAGAATTGTAAATGCACTGTATAGCCAAAAGGCTATGATGGTCCTAGTAAGAACTGTAAATGCATTGATGGAACAAGAAAATAGACTGTAATGTTCTTAAAAGAACCATCTTTGTAGATTGACCCAATAGGTCGTTGTAGTCTAAGTAACTATCCTTGTAGACTTGCCCAACAGGTTGTTGTAGTCTAAGTAGTTATCCTTGTAGACTGACCCAAAAGGTTACTGCAGTTTTAGTAGGTTATGTCTTTATATGTGCTTAGGGCTAAATGACTACTTAAGATAGTGGGAGTATGGTTAAAATTTATGATGATTAATTCTCCCATATTTATTTTTTAAAATTTACGAGGGAATTAGGCTAGAAATTTAATAATTGGATATTGTGATGCAATAGATGATTCTGAAATTTAGCAATTTTTCGATCTTGCGACATGTCTAAATTATTCTTTTTCTAACTTGGATGGATGCGGCAGATTTCTTAGGTATGTGTATAATATCAATTTTTTGCGTATTGTAGTGAAATAGCATCCAAGAACATAGTTGCCGATTTAAACAAATGGGAGAAATTGGATGGAAAGAACTACGACATTTGGCATCGCAAGATCCAATATGTCTTAGATGAGCAAGGGGTCTTAGAAGCCTTATCTCACTCCCTTACTGTGCCCAAGGAAGGGATCTCGGAACAACACAAGATAGATCAATTAGCCTATACTGAATGAGCTAAGAAAAGTCAGTGCGCGCGCATAATAATATTAAGCAGCATGCACAATGATCTAATGTATGAGTTCGAGATCTATGACAATGCCTAAAGCATGTGGGAGGCTTTGAAGTTGAAGTTCGGTGGAACTTTATCTATTAGGTTGCGTGGATTAACCAGGAGGTTTGACTTCTATAAGATGCGCTCTGACCACACGATGAAGCAGCATCTTAGAGCTATGTCGACTATGATCCGCAAACTTAAGTCGGCAAGAAACAACCTGACAGATGAACAGCAAGTCCAAGTAGTGATCTTCCGAATTCTTGAGAGAATATGAGCCAGAACCTGATGCATAACGAGAATATCAAAGACTTTGATGATGTCTCGCGTCACTTGGAATTGGAGGCTGAGCGCCTAGAGGCCACTAAGCCCAATCATATGGCCTATGTGGCTAATTCTGGTTCGCGCAAGACATCAAGGCCTAAGCGCAAAAAGTCCAAGAATGGGGTAGCTACTGGACAAATTAAGGAGGTGTCAAGTACTTCTTAGCACAGCAAAAGGGGCAAGCGCGGGAAAAACAAGTCAAAATTATAATGTTTCAACTGTGAAAAGAATGGTCACTTCGCTTGTGACTGCACTGAGCTGAAGAATGTACACTCTGACTTTTCTCGCATTGTTTTTTTAACTAGTCATGTGATGGTTGCTCACTCTTATCCTGTGTGGACTGTTGATTCATAGCGACTGAACACATAGCACGAGACAAAGTCGGATTTGTGGAGTATCGCCGGATTCCAGCTGGGAGCCGTGATATCAAGGTGGAGAATGGAGCTAGCGTGGAGGTACTGGGATTTGGTACTTACAAGCTGGACTTGCAGGGTGGCCGCACTTTTTTCCTCCACAATGTGCTATACGCTCCTAAGATCCTACGAAATTTACTTTTTATAGTTACTCTATTAAAACTTAGTTTTCAGATTATCTTTAAAACAATTATGTTTCCTTTTATTTGGGTCATGTGTTTTATAGTAATATTTTTCTTTAAAACGGTTTTATGATATTGGATTTGAATTATTCAAATATGAATGAGTCTATTACTTTTCTTTCTGCATCTGATAATTTGGATTTATATAAATGGCATGCTAGGCTTGGCCATATAGGGCAAGATAGAATGACTCGGTTAGTTAGAGAAGGTCTAATAGGTAATCTCACTAAGGTCATCTTGCTCACATGTTAACATTGTCTAATGGGAAAAGTTAAGAGAAAACCATTTGGAAAAGCCCCTGGGGCATCTTTTCCACTGCAATTAGTCCACTCAGACATATGTGGTCCAATGAGTGTGAGGGCTAGACACGGGGGTGTTTACTTCATCACATTTATAGATGATTTTTCATGTTACGATCATGTCTACTTAATTTCCCATAAATTTGAAACATTAGAGTGCTTTAGGCGATATCTAAGAATGATTGAGAATCAGTTAAATAAGAGTTTAAAAACTCTAAGAACTGATTGAGGACGGGAATATCTCTCTGATCAATTTAAAATGTTCTGTGATGAAAAAGAAATCAAAAGACAGTTGATGATGTCGAGTATGCCGCAACAAAATGGTGTGGCGGAAAGGAGAAATCAAATATTGCTTGAAATGGTTAGGTCAATGATGGCGCAAGCAAACCTACCAATTTCTTTTTGGGGGGATGCACTTTTGACTGTTGCCTACATTCTTAACTGAGTACCCTCTAAATCAGTAACTTCCACTCCATATGAACTATGAACCGATGATAAACCCAATTTGAGTAACTTGAGGCCATGGGGTTCAACAAATTTTGTTCAAGATCTTTCTTATAAGTATGGGAAGTTAGGCCCTAGAGAGAAGAAGTGTATCTTTATAAGGTACTCAGAAAACTTAAAGGGTATGTGTTAATAGGTGATCAATCTGATGAAAGTGTGACTGAAATTGAGTCATGAAATGTGGATTTCATTGAAGATGAGTTTCTAACTAGAGGTGAGATTGATAGGAGTTTAGAACTTCATGAGAATGTGGAACAAGAGGTAAGTGCTACGAGAAATTTAGTTGAGAATAAGGAAAAAAATTTTCAAGCTCCTACAAATTATAAAAAGGACTTGAATCCGAATGGGAGCACACCACTTGTCAATCAATTACAACAACCTCAACCGCGTAGAAGTACATGTGAAAGTATTCCCCGTCATCGTTTTGAGATTGAAGGGGAAGCTTTTATAGTAGCTCCGCATGATGATGATGAGCTTAGGACAATTCATGAGGCTCTCTCATCTTTTACTAAAGATGAGTAGATGAAAGTTCTTAATGATGAGATTGAGTCTCTGAAGACTAACCAGGTCTGAGATCTGGTTGATCTACCGACAAGCGTAAGACTGTTGAGAACAAATGGATTCTTAAGGTTAAATGCAAGTCGGATGGATTAATAGATAAGTACAAAACTTGCTTAGTGGCGAAAGGATATACCCAATAGGAGGGTATAGACTATGAGGAAACATTTTCACCAGTGGTGAGGTTTGCCTCAATTCATCTAATTCTAGCTATAGTAGCAAACAAGGATTTGGAATTCTATCAGATGAACGTTAAGACAACATTTCTCAAAAGAGAACTAGATGAGGAGATCTATATGGATTAACCAACGAGTTTTGTGGTCAAAGGTAAGTGTGCAAGCTCAAACGATTTATATATGGCCTAAAACAATCATCTAGACAATGGTATGTCAGATTCCATCGAGCCATTCTCTCGAATAGGTTTACGATGATCACAAAGGACCATTGTATCTATGTGAAAAGGTCTAAGAAGAGTTTCATTATGTTTCATTGTATGTTGACGACATATTACTAACTAAAAATGATAAAGGGTTGATAGTCACCACAAAAGAGTGGTTATCCTTCAATTTTGAGATGAAGGATATGAGTGAGGCAGAATACATTATGAGAGTTAAGATCTACAAAGATCACTCAAAGAGACTTTTATATAAAGAAAGTTCTAGAACGTTTCCTAATTAGTGGATGTAAACCTATTGACACTCCTGTTGCAAAAAGCGATAACTTGTTTAAAGAGTTGTGTCCTAAGACTCAAAGAGAGAAGGAAAAGATGACCTGTGTCCCTTATGCTAATGCTGTATGAAGTTTGATATACGCAATGATGTGTACTCGACCTGACATATGCTATGCAGTTGGCTTAGTGAGTAGATTTCAATCTAATTCTAGATTGGCTCACTAGAAAGCAATCAAAAGGATTATGCGATATCTCAAGGGAACTGCGAACTATGTATTATGCTATTAAGGTTCAGATTTGCAACTAAGAGGTTACAGTGATGCTGACTGGGGCAGTGACCTAGATGAGCGCAAATCAACCAGTGAGTATGTTTTTTTGCTCAACAAAGGAGTCATTACATGGAGCAGTAAGAAACAACCTTGTATAGCCTTATCCACCATGGAGGCAGAATACATAACTTGTTCTGGAGTTGCTCAAGAAATTATTTGATTACAGAGGTTCCTCAAGCATTTAGACATTGGCACGGATACTTCAGATCCGGTGACGATATTCTGCGATAGCATGGCAGCTCTCGCATATACTAAGAACTCAAAGTATCATGGAAGAACCAAACACATAGATATAAGATATCACTACATCAGAGACATGGTAGCACAAAGGGAAATGGTTCTGAAACACCTTTCTACAAGTCACATGGTTGCTGATCCCTTAACGAAGCCTATAGTAAGAGATATATTTGAGGCTCATGTTAGGAATCTTGGACTGCGTAGATTGTAAATGTAATTTGTATTTCAAATAACATTGAGATGTAACCTTTCCTTTAGAATATTAATACAATAAGATTCAGTTTTTGTCTTTATCGTATTGTTTTTTTCTAATACACACACAAAAGATATGTCAACAGGCTTAGATCGGTTTACTCACATGAGCGATCGCCTTTAGTGCTTAAGTAGCAAGTAGAGATGAGATATTGTGTGCCTAAGTACTTGTCCAGAGGGAGCTAAGATGAGATCCATTAAGAGCACTATGCATGGGTTATCCCACCATCCATGTAGCTTGTAGTTAGCCAGATGCGAGATCCTCTTTGATGCTTTGGAAGCGTGCAAATAGAGGAACTCGGGTTAGACGCTTAAGGAGCGGCTAGACTAAGATCTGTACGGTATTGATATAGACATATACTCTTTGAGAAAGATAAATCCACCGTAGCATGTGTTTCATATTACATGTGTTTATTCGACCATATGAGTAAGTGAGTAAAAGGTTCCCCTCTTTCTCACTGTGTAAGTCTCATTTTTTAAAATGTCATTTACTTTTGATTATGTCACGAGATGGAGGTTGTGATGTCTGCTACTTTAGCATGCTGTCTATGGCCATGATTGATATGGTTTAAAGAAGCATTGTTGGGAAAGAGGTTCGTACAAAATTGAGTGATATGAGTGCAAGGGGAAGACTCTTCGATATCGTATCTTCGATAGTATTCGCTGACGTCAAACTATGACGCTACATCTTAGTAGCGACTAAGGTTGTGAACACATTGAAATGATTTCGAGGTGGTCAAGTATTGTTCTGAGTTTTTTTTTAACTCGAGAGGGTTCAAAAATGCTTGATCTTGATGCGATTGAATGAGTCTAGGACATGACCAGACATTTTAGGAATATTACTATGCTTGTCTTCTTTGGGAGTGATTTGGTATATGTACTCCCACCTTTCTACAGATATGCTTGGTGGTCGCATGATCTATTTACTTGTATGAACAAGATTGAGAACATTAGAGAGATGCAGATTTGGAGTCATGCCCACTGTATGCGAGTGAGAGATGTTAACAGGAGGGTAGGAGGGGTGCCCACGTGGGCTAACTCCTTCCCTTCAGCCTTGAAGTAACGTATGCCATTAAGGGAGTGGGCTGACCCCCTCCCTTAAGCCATACGTTACTTGACTTGTAACGGATGGCTTAATGCCATAAGTTGCATGCCGTTGTAGCTTGCAACGTCTTCAATTTAATTGCAGTGTAATAGGCCAGTCGTATGTGAGTGTACTATATATAGTCCCCCTCAATTTGGTTTTGGCATCATCTGAAATACACAAAAGCTCTCTCTCTTTTTGTTCTTTCTTGATAAGATATTTAGGTCGTGGGTTTGTTAAGTGTTACTTTAGTTTTATATTACGTAGTACACTTTACCACTAAGAGGAAACACTTGAGATTTGTTAATCTAGAGAAACTTGTGGAGCAGTTTTATAAACTGAGCTTGAGGTATTTTTCTGCTGTACTTTCTTACAATTTAAACACACACATTGATGTATGTTTAAATAGAAGAATAAAAATAACAAATCACATGTTGATGTATGGTGTATGGTGTATGGTGTATGAATAATAAATAGTATTTCTCTTCTATTTTATAACTCTTTTATGATAAAAGAGTGAAATTTCAAGTGATCTTCCTTTATTTGGTTTTGCGATTTTGATGCATTTTTAGTGAGTGGTTTTGAGCTGATTTTGAATGCATCTACTGTAACTATTTAAGCTGAAATTGAAGACTTTAGTCAATAGATCAAGTTGAATTTGAAGACATGTAGTTATGTCTATAGTAAGTACAATGGGAGCACGTCAACCACTCATTGAAGTGTGTGAATTTAGCTTTCACATCGCATCAGTGCGAAGTTTTCTCTTTTTTAAGAATATTGGCATTGGTTTATATATATACAAATGCAAGAACATATTTATATAACTAAATCATTAAATTGACTACATTAAATCATACATATGGAAATATTTTCATAGTTATGAATAATGTCAATACATCTTGGGAGATGTATTGCTCACTTCTCAAATGCTATTAACTCTCTCTCTATCTCTCTTTCAACAACACAACATAACATTCACATTCAACTTCATTTTATTATATTTTTAATACAATATATAAAAAAATTATATTTTAATATTATTATATTTGTATTATTAATGCCAAATGCATATAGAAGGTGCTAATTGTAAAATATATATAATTAATTTTAGGAAAATAATTAATAATAATAATAAATAATATTTTGTTATTATTTTGACTTAAAGATGCATAATCCAATGTAGTAATTTTTTTTTAATGGCAAAAAAAATCTCCAAAATATATAATTTTGCATTTGCATATAAAAAAATCAATACTAATACTCTAATAACATTGGTATTTGGTGATCGGTTTAAATGTAATATTATAGGAGGAAAAAGTTCTATAATCATAACAATAATGCTAAATTCATCGAGATTGGATTTCGAGAGTGTCTACTGACAATTTTTTTTATTTTTTTATTTAATGATTAAGTAAGTATTTTTTAATAATATTGTTGTAATTTTTTAAAAAATATTTAAGGATATAAAAAATATATAAAAAAAATAAAGAAAAACATTTAGCCTTCTTGATAGAATTTATCAAGCTACATTCTCAATAGATGTAACACGACTCTAATTATAAAAATATTTTATAAAAGTAAATTTATAAATTGACGTGATTTTATATAATACGTTATATCTATTTTATAATAAAAATAATTTTATAATCTAAGTACAAGATCAAACACATTAATTTATAAATTTATTTTTATAAAATTTCTATGATTAAAATATTTTTCCGTAAATAAAGCAACGTGGGATTTTCTATGACCGGATAAGTGGCATCCCTCGTAAACTCGAAGAAAACAAAGGGCAAATGTTTTATCCCCACAATATCTTAATACTCGTTAATCCTTACCGTCCTCTAACGGTTCCGCATCCCCGCTTCTACAAATCCCCCACGTCTACCTTGTTTTCATCTTATTCCCATTTCCACCTTCATTTTCCCTTTCCTAAGGTAGCGTTTCACACCCTTGTAGCTCTGAATAAAACTTATATTTATAATCATAAAATGCATAAATATATTTTTTTAAAAAAATTAAGTAAATCTGAAATTTATTTAAAAAAAATATTTTTTTTAATAATAATTTTTTTTTTTTTTTAAGAATTCATAACTGTATCTAACATTATTCGAGACTGCCTGTCTGTCTTATAAAGCTTCTTCCTTCTCTTTAAACTGAATACTCAAAACTAGTTTTTGATAAACACGGTTTCTCTTATTACATACATCAAACATTTCAAGATCATATTACAAACACAATTTAAAGAGTATATTACAAAATACAAATCACTATTCAAAGACAAACTAGTGAAGACACAACAGAACTGCATTCAATTTTCTGACACCCACAATCGCAATTCTTGCAAATTATTGACAGCCGCTGGAATGTGGCGCATGCACATACCCTTCAAGAACCTGAAAAAGGATAAACACACCAGAAAATCAAAATCTTGTTCCAGATAGTTATTTTCCTTACATTCTCTTAGGTCTCTCGCAGCAATACCCATGGTTTATATTACTATCACTGTTGAAGGCAATTTCTTTCTGGATTGGGCCTACAAGAACTATTGGGCTAATAGATGTTGCACAACTTACAGGCCGAAACAATCTTATCAGGCCCATGGGAAGTTACTTGACTTTTGTGGGTTCACTTGAGTTTTTTCTCTCCCATTACGTTGGAAAACAGAGTTTGCTTGCCACTGAATATTGATACAAAAAATACAAGCATCTGCGTGTGTATGTGAGTGCGTGCGTGTGTGTGTGTGTGTGTGAGAGAGAGAGAGAGAGAGACCTTAGCAGTCGGCAGGAGGGGTGAGGCTGCACTTGGCAGGCAGAGCCATGGCAAGAGCAGGGTCGATGCCAAGAGCAGGCAGCACCATCGAGTTCTTATAGGAACAAAGGCACTTCAAGTCAGCCCCAGAAAGAGCCTGACAACAGCCCGGCGTTGGGTCAACAGGGTCGGGCTGAGTCACCGATGGCTTGCACGCTGAAAGACCATCATCATCCATGTCACACAATTTCACAGCAGCCCTCGACCCCTCAAGCAGTACTGCAACCATAAAAAACACCAACACCAGCTTCCTTCCCATCTCCATTTCCAACAATAGAAAGCTCAGTCAGTTCACTTTCTCTTCACAGACATGGCAATGAGTAACTCTTTTACAGTTATATAGAGAAAGAAAGAAGAAGGTGATCGGGAAAACCACACAAACTTTGGAATCAACCCGTGAATGGGGAATTGGCAGGATTCGGGGGGGTCACGGGGGGAGCTTGTCGTTGGTCGACATGATTAGTTGTACTGCATGGCGGGGCCATTCGCTTTATTTTCAGGTTAACTCGTGGCTGGGACGAAGGGCGCTCACATTATTAATATAGAAATCTATTCGATCTGGCCGTGAATTGAAACTTGAAGGAATATTATCTTGGTTTGTCGTTTTTGTGTTTCTTGATGCATGAACGATGGATTTTAGTGCTTGTTTTTAGTAGTACCTACGATCGACTCCAATCGACCTGCACGAAATTGGTTCTTATCTTGCTTGCCACGATTCAGCATTTCTTAACTGAGTGCTAAGTTACGTGGATACATATTTAGGTATTCATCTTAGACGGGAGCTACAGAAAGAACGTAAATTCATAAATTGACGTAGTTTTATATAATTCGTAAGATCTATTTTACAATAAAAATAAATTTACAATTTAAAATACCATATCAAACTGCATTAACTTGTGAGTTTATGTTGCAAAATCACTTTGAGATTAAAGTATTTTTCATCTTAGGTATATATCCACGAGCACATGTTGTGAACTTCCTCCATATATTTAGTTCTTTTTTACTTTTTTTAGCTCTAGAGTTTCGATACAACTTTTAAGAAATCTTGAACTATGGATATACGTAGCGCTTAAGGAGCTACACGGAAAGAAAATGCTACGGGTGAAATTTTTTGGTAAGTACTACTATATATAGAAAGCAACTATTGATACACCTAAAATAACTCTTTGACAACTATATATTATGCAACTCATTGACAATAAACCAAGAATATTAGCATGTCACTCCATTAAAAATAAATTTTTTAAATTTACAAAAAAAAATCCTATAAAGTTGTAAGATAAATATAAAATAGTTATATTAAGTTGATCATTTTTCATTTTTTCCAGCCCTCTCTTTTTGAGCTTGACGTGGGTATTTGTCTCCTAATTTAGAACCTTTTGGCTGATATAGATCTAGTTATACCAATTATTGTTTTGGGCTTTAGTACTGTTAATTAAATATTCAACATAAATATATGTATATATGTAATCTTTCGTAATAAACGGTTAATTTGAAAATGGTGTGATATAAATAAAATTAATAATGCATATTATAAGGTAATAATTGATAAAGTTTCAAACTTATCCCTAATATTAATTAATTTAAATCATATTTTAATAATTGTCTTCACGTGTGGGTTTAAGACTTTAACACATAAATACTTAATTCAATATATGGATCAAAGTACAAAGTGATTCAAATTCAATATCTCTAGTCTAAGACCCTGTTAAATTAATTATGTTCTAAAGCATAATAAGTTTGTTTTCCCTTTTTCTTCTGTGAATATACGTGGTGCCTAACAATTTTTCACCACGCAACTTGACTTCCAACTCTTTTTCAAGGGAGTTTTGGATACTTGGATAATGAGATGAGATGAGATGAGATGGTTTTATATGAAAGTTGAATGAAAAATATTGTTATAATATTATTTTTTAATATTATTATTGTTTTAAAATTTAAAAAAATTAAATTGTTTATTATATTTTATGTAGAAATTTAGAAAAATTGTAATGATGAGATGAGATGAGATGAAACACTTTCACTATCCAAACAAGTCCTAGGATCAAGAGGTTTGGCTAGTGAAATAAGATGAAATAATTTAAAATGAAAGTTGAATAAAATATTATTAGAATATTATTATTATTTTGAGATTTGAAAAAGTTGAATTATTTATTAGATTTTATGTGAAAATTTGAGAAAATTGTAATGATGAGATGAGATTAGTTAGAGTGATTCTTGAATCCCAACAATATCTTAGACTTTACCATTAAATCACGATAACATGGGGTCTATTAATGAAATCTGGGAAAAAAAAAGGGCAATGCTACTCGTCCCAATCTTCTATCCGGTTGTGTTATCCCGCTTGACGTAGCATAGTAATTTATTAATTTTAAAACACACAAAACAACGGTAACGGGTTCATTTCGAAATTTCTCCCTCCTGCACGTTATCTCTCTCATCCATTGACCCCGTGAGCCCAACGATCACCTCCGACCTCATCTCCGGACCACAGCTCCATCTCCGACTTCGTCTCTACACTTTTTTTCTCCTCCCAAACCCACCATTTCGCCCGTCCAGACCCACCATCACCTTTGGTTGACGTTTGATGAACTTATCAGTGGCCTCGAGAAGGCAGGTATTGTCAACTCCAGCCTTAGAGAAAATCCGACGAGCAAGCCCATTCTTCTACTCCAACAAGGATTTCATCAAATGCTCTGTCTCCACTATTTGATGCTTGTTCTCTTTTACCACTTCTGCGGACGAGACAATTGCTTGCCATTATCATCCAAGGATGAGACCCAAATCATCCAATTATAGAACTAACATTAATGTTTTCTCATTCGCACCGATAATATGAAAATAAATCAACGGAAATAAAGTGACCAAATCAATAAAATAAAAAAATTATTATCTTGATGCTATTGCGACAAACAAGAACACAAAAAAAAAAAAAAACTTCAAAAAAATAATTTTTTTGTAAGTTAAAGGAAAATAAAAAAGAACTACCCTTCCATTTGAAGCTTCACAGCAAAAAACAAGCGGCCGAGAAGTTCAACAAAATCTCTGAAACCCATTTGGAAAGGCACTGTTTCTGTATAGTTGCAGCAACCTCAAGGCCCTGACAGATTTGGGTTTCGCAGGAGAGAGCCGTGGAGGCTGAGCGAAGACTGAGATTGGCCTCAGAGAAAGAAGTCACCGTGGAGGCCATGGCCGTAGCGAGGCGGAGAGTGTTTCGGGAATGGAATGATAGAAAATTTCGGTGGCGAGGGAGTTGAAGGGGAATTAAGAGGGAAGGTGGGGAGTTAACGCGGGGAATATCGCCGAAGCTTGAGCCGGAGTGTTCACGTAGGTTAAAAAAGTGTGAGCAGAGAGGGAGAGTGTTCATGAAACCTCACGAAATTGTTTGGGATGTAGATGGCGAAATGGTGGGAGAAAAAAAACTAGCAGAGATGAGGTCGGAGATGGAGCTGTGGTCCAGAGATGAGGACAGAGATGATTGTTGGGTTCATGGGGTCGATGGGCGAGAGAGAGAACGTGCAAAGGCAACGCGGGAGAAAGGCCGAAATGAAAGTCAATACCGTTGCTTTGTGTGTTTTAAAATGAATAAATTACTTTTAACGTCGAGCGGAATAACACAACGGGACCTACGAGGGGGGCGAGTAGACTTTTCCAACAAAAAAAAAGCAAAAAGGAAAAACGAATTGAGAAGAGTATCTTAATGGGGTTACTGTTCCTGCATGCACGGATTGCTGTACGTGTTATTATGCCCAACAATACTTTTAATAATGCATCATCAAACCCCCAATAACGAAACAGAAACAGAAACAACCAAAGGAAAGAGATGGCCGAAAAACATGGAAATTAAAGTATAGGCCGCAAGGCAGCACTGACGAGGCATCATTCCCCATTCCCATGACAAGCTGCTGCATGAGCAGCAGAGGAAGCGCATTGCTCAAGATAACTAATTGCCGTCGAGAAAAGCTAAGGAATCCTCTTAGCAAAGAGAAGATCAGCATGCATTAAGTCAAGATACTAGGTTTATTTTGTTATCTCTGTTACAGTCTTAAGTCTGCTCATATAATTGCAGACAAACAATCTAAGCTTGGCATGCATCCTCTAGTGTTAATGTCCCTTAAAACTCTAACCACATAGCAAAAGATAAACCTCAGCTACCATTATCTTTGCACCTCATGCTTGCCTCAATCATGAGAGAGAGAGAGAGAGAGAGAGAGAGAGAGAGAGTATATTCCAATTTCAAAATAATTTTTTTTGCTACTTTTGTGTATTTGATATTACTAGTATGCATAGTATTGAAAAGAAAAGTACTCTCATTTAGATTCTTCTTCATCTTCGACTTTAATTTATATAGTGTTGCTTCTGAAGCAGAAAGATATTCCCATATATCAACATCTAGTCCGAATATCCAGCTTTTTTCCTGCACCATATATGTAGGCGCGCGGTAGGCCATATCACCCAGCTACCTCCAACTTGCCCTGTTCCTTTCTTTGCTTTTATCTTTCTTGCTCTACTCTGTGCATGGCTTCCCTCCAGGTAATGCTCTCTCTCTCTCTCTCATAAATTTAAATGGAAAAATATTGATAAAAGTTACTATTTGCAGCATCCATTTTGCACACACCATGTGGTTTCATTCAGACCGTCCATTTCTTAAAGTCAAGAAAAATGAAAGGAGGAGAAGAAGCTACATAGTGAGTGCAAAGTGTGCACTCACAATAGTGGTTTCTCTCTAACATTACTCAATTTAAATAGATAAGCATGTTTTTGTATCAGGACTAAGCAGCCTGGCACACGAGATTTTGGTGATAGTGAAAGTGTTTTATCTCATTTTATTTTTATATTTTTTAAAATACATAATATAATAAATAATATAATTTTTTTAAATTTTTAAATAATAATAATATTAAAAAATAATATTCTAATAATATTTTATTTAATTTTTAACTTTTATCTAAAATCATTTTATTTCAACCTTTTATCTACCATTTTATGCAGTTGTTTGGCAAAAGCTTTATTTCTAAAAAGGGTTGATATTTTGGAAGTGCTTGGAATTTATAACGTATCAGCTTTCCCATTGAATGTGTTGGCAACTTCACTAAAGATATATATCGATCTTGAGACGAAAAATAAAAGAGAAGAAAAGAAATAATTGCAGACACACCCAGCTGGCATATACATACAACTAAATAACATTCTCAGCGGTCAACATTTTGAAACAACTGTGATAAATGATATGCATGCACGATGCAGTAACTGCAACAAAAAAGTAATGGTCAGAAACGGTCTCGGAATCAATGTACGTATGATTTACATGATTAGAAAAAAAAAATGTTTATTTGGGACTGTTATTGTTATTAAAACGTCAATTCTCATGGGAAATCATTCATTACAAAGATTTATTTTTCTTGCATGACGCAAAGACTAACGTTAAACGCAATTCCAGACTTCTTAAAGGGTATTCTTTTCTTTTATTTTTTTATCTTTTTTTTTTCTTTGGGAGATTCTAAATGAAAGTTTAGTTTGAGGCAACGTTTGAATAGTATAAGGTGATCTCAATGATCTATATATAATAATAAAATAATAAAAAAATATTAAATAATAATATGAGAGTGATCTCCACTAACAAAACACAGCCTTAAGGTTCCTTAAAGATCTTGGCATGGGTAAACAAGAAATTATCCTTTTGAATAAAGAGGTGGCCAATAAAATTATGTGATCAGGTGAAATTTTTAGGTTGATCCTTTTGAAGTTTTGACCGTTAACGGTCAAAGAGGTCAACAAAACAGAAGATCAAACAACACATGCATGACCAGAAATCTCCAGCTGCAGAAGAGAACTTGGCCGGCGACTACTGATACAGATCATTCACATGACCTACGGATCAACACCTGATATATAGCCCGTGAACCTATATATCTATATATAATTTATATATATATATATATATATATATATATATATATATATATATATATATACACACACACAGATCATGAAGTTATTTTGTCAGGAAATTAACGATCGAAGAGGATATATAATGTACTAAAAACACTCCATGTTTTGATCTTTTGTAATGGCTTGGACTTTGGAGAGTAGTGTATTTAATTTGTTACGTCCTTATATGTATATATATATATATATATATATATATATATATATATATATATATATATATATGGTACGTAATCGCTGACCTTATTTAGTATATAATTAAAACGCTTTTCAGATCATGTGTTAGAACTTGAGGAATATAACCATTTGATAACCATTTTTTTTTTTTTAAAGTTTTTTCAAAACTTGGATTTTCTTAAATGAGAATGCCTTTCATTTAAGAAAATTAAAAAAAAAATCTTCAATTAAAAAATCACGTAGAAAGGATTGTTAAATTGAGTGCTAACTGATTTGGGCTTGATCATACTGATTTCATGGGCTTGATCGTAATGGGATTGAGTTTCCTTAAAAATTTTCATTCCTACTACTTTTTACAATTACAAGAGAAGTAGATATAAATTTATAATACCATGTGGATCGACCAGGATATTTATTGCTAGTTGGCCCAATTCTAATTCAACATATGATCATGAGAACGATGGATATATGAGATCTCTTTTAGCAAAATTAATGTCATAATATTGTATCTGAATCATTTGAGGGTCACTTTAAGCTTCAGCAGATGCTTATTATAAGGGTCTGGAACACTACTCTAAGCTTGATTGAATTTGAATGTTTTGCTCATAAAAAGTGAAAACCCCGGCCAATGGATAAGATTATCAATCAAGCTGGAGGAGTAGTACTATCATTTTCTTTTAGCAGTACTTGTTTTGATGCAGAAAGTACAAAATGGTTAGAATCTCCATATTATATTGCAATGGAGCGAATCCATTTGACTTCTGCCTTGGGCAACTCTTTTGTTAAAAATTTCCACACTACAAAACCCTAGTTTTACTCATGCAAGACGATCCCATCTATCCTAAAAAATTAAAATTAAATATTTTTTTTATTAGTTTATGTGCTAAATTAAAATTTTAAAATAAGATCAACTTACGTACGTACTTATATATATATATATATATATATATATATATCATTTCCTATACATCAGCCAGTATTTTTTCCTATATTCCTGACAGTTTTTAGGTGAATAGTAACTTATGATAAGAATTATTATATGTATTAATTAATTATATATATAACATGTATATATACAAGAAAACTACTTATTTCTGACAAGTTATTTTCAACAAAAATTATTATTTTTTACTAAAATAAATATGTTTTGTTATAAATAGTCATTATCGTCGTAAATATTTATTTTTCTTATAGTATTTGACATAAAAAGTTAAAATATTATTATTTTTTTAGTTAATGTGTCAAATTTCCACATTAATGTATGCTTAATTAACGTTTCAATACATAATTAACTTACAAGTATAATTGATCACAAATGCTACATAAATAGGCCAAAATACAAATTATTAATTCATCCAATATCAGCGCAGGGTTGTCAAAGGCCAAGGTCAAAATTTCGAGAAGAGAGCACAAAGGCCACGCCAATTCTCTGCAACTCTACCCTGCATTCCGGAGAGTAGGAACCGTACGATATATATCTTCTATAATTAAAGATATTCTTGTGTATGGTGTCTACTGCAAGTTTGAGCTCTGAACTGCAAAAATGCAAAATCAACCTGCAGTACTACTACTGCTTGCTAGCTGATACACAGCTGAGTGTTGACTTCTCTACTGACTTGTCAATGCCAAATAAATTACTCCACTTTAACTACGGTCTGAGGGATGCTCTTCTCTATTGCACAGAGCACAAAGTTTCATCGATCAGGCGTGTAGGGTTCAAAAGCTGGCCTATTATCAGCAGGCGTTTTGCTTTGAGATTGGAGAACCCCAAGAAAGAAAGAAGCAACCAACTTTTATGGCTTTTATCATGCATTTGAATATACAACTGTTCAGCGACAAACAAGGCAAAGCAAAAACCCTTGATAAAGTTAAGGATAGAATTTAAAAGAATCTGAACCAAAGCATCCGATTTATCCCTATCTCTCTCACTTGCCTTACCGCTTTGTCCTACTGTCTGCTACTGTGAAACATCGTTATCAGAGTTTTCTTTCTTTCTTTTTTACCCATGAAGTTGTGTTGCTTTGGATCCCATTGGACCCATACCCCCCTGGCCAGGCCTACTTTACTACCTCTCCCTCATTCTCCGTGAATCCATCTCTTGCATTAAACTGTACGCTCTACCTTGCATTATAAAAGAAACAAAGAAAGAGTAGACATTTTATAACCTTCGAGGCTCAGTTGATCTATCTTGCTCCCAGATTCTTAAACCTCTCCAGCTCTACCTTAATGGATCAGGTGAGACTTCTTTTTTCTCACTTGTCTCCCCAGAAAAGTTCATACTCTTCATGTTCTTCTTCAGATATATTTTTCTATGTCATGTATTAAGAACCTTGTTTTTGGTTTGTGAATAGGATTACTATATGAGAAGTCATGTTCCGGCATTTGGGAGCTGGGATTGGAACGACGACCTGCCATTCACTCAGTGCTTTGAGTCAGCAAGGGAGGCCGGGTTGCTACGTTACAGCTTTTCTGAAGAGCGTGATTTGTATGTTGCTGGAGATTTGTATGAGAATAATGTGGTCACACCCGCCATGATCGTTGTTCCTCGGCGAAGGGTAAGCTAAATCTGCCTGTCTTTACTACTCCTTATCTTGCTTAGGAATTTAATTTTTTGGCTAAAAAAGAGATGAAGACTATTCCTATAAATTGCAATTCTGCAGCTGATAAAAGGTGCTAATTTTCTCTGCATTACAAGATAATACTTTATCGTATTGTATTAGAGCATGGGGTACATATTTAGTGGGTGTAATCCTTTACTTTTTCTTGTGTATTGTCTCTTGCTTTTCTCCTTTTCTCTTTTGATTATATCTTTGCGCGTGATGGTGAATCATGAATGATCATTAATCATGGTGGGAAAAGAAAAAAAAATCACATGATGATCTGCTTTAGAAAGCATGTAGGGCACTACTTTGGCATGGGGATCAAGAGGATTCATTCAAGAACTACAAGCGTGACCACATTACCTATGGACCCAACTTTTCATGCTTGATTATATTAAAAGAAGTTATCCCCACCCCACCAATAAAAAGTCCTTAAAACTCAAAAGAAGCACTTCCTTTGGTGAAAGCCTAGACCATTGGAGCGAAATTCAACTCATCTTTTGCAAATGCTTTTATGTTTTTAATGGGACCGAGATGTTTTCCCTACCGGATGTTGAGGGTTGGACAGGAACCTGTTGAAAACAGAGGAAATGAACCCTCTAAAGTCCAAACGGTGTAATTATGATGGCTAGCTAGACATTCTTTTTCCTACATGCATGTAGTACTGCATGCCTGCGCATATTACGTTTCAAATATAATGTTGATGGTCGATATTACTTACCGAGCAGTGATACACTAACAACCCATCTACACTTTATTTACTACTTCTTGTAAAATATAATTTTTTCAAATTTTAAATATATCAAATCAAAACAAAAATCAAAATCAAAAATCAAAAAAATATTATTTTATTCAATAGTAGTTTAAGGGTAGTAAAATTAGTTGGTAGTTTATCATTTCTCTTAATTACCGGCTTTGATAAATTGCAGACAAAAGTTCGTGGCCCTTACGCCAAGGAAGATAAAAAGCAAAGCTGGGTTAGTGACGTGGAGGAACCAACAAGTCCGCCAACTGCTATGCCAAGGGCAGCCCCAAAACCTGTGGATGAAGACTTGTACAAAATCTCACCCGACGTCTTCTATGCAAAATCTAGAAAGGTATAGATCCTCAAAACGCTTTTCTCCCTTTAATAATTGTTTTATAAGGCTATAATCATATACCCTCAAATTTGTACATAGTTTTTAATATACTTTTTTGGCTTTTGTTTTAATTGTCTGCAGAAGAGAGGGTTGAGGTTTTTCACAAGCTGCTTGCTGCCCACTTGTGTTCTGTGAAGATGTTAACAGAACCCTCAAGGACTTTGTACATATGACTTATGAGAGAGAGAGAGAGGGATTGGTAGAAGGATATAGTTAATACTTAACTATGTTGGTGGTCTATGTGAGGAATTTTTATTTTGATGGATGTCTGAGGAATATCATTACTAATATTCTCTCATTATGGAAAGTGGACTTCTAAAGGAATCAAGGGTCGTGTATTTTTCTTTTGTTTAGCCATCTTTGGAAGGTTATGATATATCATTTTGAATATTAGGGTTTAATTTGTTAAGCATGTTGACTGTTCGATGGGCATTTGGGTTTGAACGTGGGTTAGAAAGGCCTGTGAAAAGAGCAAAACAGGTACCCAAAAAGAAAAAAAAGCAAAAGTAGATTGTCTTCAAAACTTCTGTATATTTCTTTCTTAAGCCTTCAATTGGAGGACAGACTAACACAGAACTACTACAGCATCTGACGCGCGTGATAATAGTTAAGTCTCTACTGACAAGGACATTGTAGATCACGTGATCATTATCATTTTGTGTTGCTGCATGCACTATATATGCAGCAATCAACCCACATGATCTTCTGAAGGGCTTCGTTTCATGTTGGAACTTGAAACATGTAGGGTTATAATCAGGAAAAGTACTCACTAATGATTGTTTTGGTCATCATCCTTCTCTAACTTTGACATTATATTATTACAAAAACTATTTATCATTCATTCATGAATGCCACGTGGTGACGGGTTGAGAATTTGAGGATGATTGATAAAAATTTTATTGTTTTGAAATATCATATGGTATAGGTTAGAAATACAACGTCAAATATTTAGCGGAAGCAATATTACTTCATTGGAAAATCGTAAATCTAATGCGATTGTTCTACGGATTCTCCAGCGTCATTAGTCCACGATCTTCACATTGATGGTAGAGTGTACTACCTGGTAATATCTTAGCATCACTTATAAATTCTAAAACTTAGATGTCGGGACTAGATATAATCATTTGAGGAAGAGATCGTTTGTACTGCAAGTGTATCATCCAAAGGGCCGGGGAGAGGCTATGTAAATAGCCCCTCTAAGTGTAACCCTCTCGGTCATTAAAGGCCAGCCATCAAGGTTCATGAAGTTGCTTAAGGGCCACTTCATAACCCCTAAGAGAAGGGGAATGGGTGCTCACTATGAGTGCCTCTTTCTTACAGTATAAAAAAAGTCAATCATTCTATTACGCGGGTTAAATTCATAATCTCTATTTTTTTCTTCCAATATAGTGTGTTCTCTTCTCACTTCAATCATATTGTGTGGATATCATGATATCATCCATAAATTATTATATATTATATATTTTAAATAATATCTTTAAAAAATTAATGGGTATTAATTAATTACTACATCAACACAATAAAACAAGAGTGAGATCATAAAAATGAAGAATATAATATATTTCCTTTGTTTCATTGCCTAGTGACCCTGTGGATTGAGTAATTGGGCATTGGAGTTGAAGTTAATTAGAAGCCTAGCTCCGAGTGAGGCCATTGCCATATCTATCAAGGTTTGATTAGGCTGCACCAAGAGGATGAGAAAGGAAAAGGCCAGGTGCTACAAATCAGCCCCCTCAAGTGTATCCCTAGTACATTTGGTTTTTGTTTTATTTGTTAAATGTTAAAAGAATACACAAATGCACTAATAGTAACTTAGTTAAACATTCAAAAAAATAAAATACACTAGTGGTAACTTTAAGCGGTACACTTATGGGGACTCATTACTAGCATTTTCCAAAGGAAAAGTGGAAAAGGATGCGATCGATGGTAAGTAGGGGCATGCAAAAAAGTTATGGTTGACACACATTTATGGGAAAAACAAAATTCCCTTCTCAATAAAGCTTGGTATTAATTACTAAAGATTCTTATCTATATAATTATCATTTGGAGGAAGATTTAGAGAGAAATACTGAATGAGAAGTGTTATATACATAAAGAGATTAGTACACATAAATAAATTTATAAACTGATGTTGTTTTATGTGGTCCGTTAAATTTATTAAATAATAAAAGTAACTCTATAATCTGACATACTGCATCAAATCATATCAGTTTGTAAGTTAACTTTTGTATAATATCTTTGTTACTAAAATATTTCTAATACTGAATTATAGATAAGTGTATTCTGATCGATCGATGTAGCTTCTTCGATCTTTCACAAATATTCATCTATCTTTTTCTTTTTTCCTTTACCTGGCCTTTGGCCTTTGTCTAAAGTAGATTTGTGATAGGCACGTACGTAGGGTTTTGGGAAAGAAAAGTGCAAGCGCTAGATTTCTAAAACTAACCCCACCTGAAAATGCATGAAAGAAGAATTGAAAAAGTGCACGGCATGGTTAGAGAAAGGTGAAGACATTGCAAAAGAAAATTTTGCAAATGCATGGCGTTATGCTAGCTTTTGGTTGGGGCGTGCATTATCTCTCGATCTCGATCCAATACAAGCGATATATATAGGTATTTTTATCTTTAATTTTGGGGTTTATTCCATTAATTAGAGAGCAATTCTAATGCCTCAATAGAAGGTCCAAGCTAATATATAGCTTATATTCTAAAAGTATCTGTCAAAAATATAATTGGAGTCCCATTAGAGCATTATAATTGAAGAGTAAAAATTTCTCATTCTCAAACAATATGAAATCATCACTATTATATAGGATATCACAGCAGTGCTAGCTACAACCACATAAATTTTATAAAATAAATTCAGAAACTGATATAATTTTATATAATATGCGGTTAGATCTATTTTATAATAAAAATTTACTATATAAAACCGTTTAATTTTATGAATTTGTGACTAAAACATTTGACGACACGCACTAAAGAGTCAAAATCTAATTTAGAGCGAATATTTTATTCCTATAATTAATCTATATTCCAAGACGCACGTTATTGGGCGCTGGGCATGCATGCGTGGTGCACGCCTGTGTTCCACCTGGAAATGGATCGAGGACGCGTGCACTGGCGCCCAACGATATTATCGGTGCACGCCTAGCTTGTGCCCTTCCACTGGCCTTAGACCTGTGGCATGCAGTGTCTTCACTACTGGTTTCGAACCATTGAGCATGCATTTGTATTGGGGCATGTACGTTCTACATTAACACGTCTTAATTAAGCCCACGTAGTACTGTCGTTGATACAAAAGTTTCTGAGCGCGCAGTTGTCATGGGTTCCCAAGCTGAAGCATGCAAAATAATAATGGAAAATTCAGTAGAAGAAAGGAGGCAGCTAGCTTTAATCTTTCCATCCATGGGGCAATTTTCCTTGGTGGCTCATGCGACATGTTATCTATGGCCTCAGGGAGCAACAACTCATTACTCCATTGACGGCTGGAATAAATTTGAGAAATTATTTTTTTCTTGCGCTCTCAATATTTATTCTGATATTCTTGTTGGCTATAATTCCCACGTCCCAGAACATGATCATAAAGAAGCTGCGGGATTCTGAATCCAAAACCATGACTATCTGGTATATTATATATATATATGCTACTTTTGTCTTGTTTAGTGCTCTTTGTCTTGTACGATTGGAAAAAAGGGTCTTAACTCATAAGCACATAAATTTTGCTTCGAAAATTCTTGCTGCTAGCTCCAGTACTGCATGCATGCACCTTTTTTTCTACTTTCTTTCTTATTTTACCGAGACTCAAATAATACCGGATATGAATTATTATGCGCCCTTCTACCAAACAGAGGTTGAAGAAAAGAGAATATTAATGGACCTCAAACTTTTGGCTTAGTAGTATGGATTAGAGATATGAATTGAGTTTCCACTAATCTAGTTATAACTAATTAGTCCAAGGATCGACATGTGTTATTGCATAGCAATCATCTATCATTAAACTAAATTAAGTGTTAAATCACTACTCGTTCCAAAAGTTTAAACTGACAAGAAGACGTATATTTAGTCATTTGTATTTTGGGAGAAAGTGTAGAGAATTCAAGACTTTTGCTTTGATACCATATGAAATAAGCTGATGAAAAGAGGTAAATTTTGTCATTTACATTTTATCTTAACAAGAGGTATAAGAGTAGCGGATAGGATATTCCAAATAAAAACCTCATTACAGTGAAAGCAATACCAGAAAAGAAAATGAAAAAGTGGACCATAAATCAAAAGACTAGATCCTCCGTACTGGAGTGACTGCTAAAAGAGGCAACTTGATGTCGCAAGTAATTCGTTGACTGAGTAGATGTGGTTGGATGCCTTTGATGTCGCTAGTTCGTAGAGAGCAAGGAAGCCTCCTGGCCTTTGGTGTACCGAGACATGTCTATCTATATATGTGGCACAGATGTAAAATACTTGAGGCCGACGAAGCCTTCGATGTCTCAAGTGTTGTTAGAGACATACTATTGCAATAATGCGTAAGACTTACACACAGTTTGGGAGGCATGAAAGCGCTACACGATAGTTGGATGGCTATGATTTTGGGCTCTTTTGGAAAATCAGCAGCTTAGCGTGTGGACAATTGGTTGCCAGAAAGCAGTACTGGATTTGTCCTACCCAAAGGGAAAAAGAAAAG
The DNA here is from genome assembly GCA_029856935.1 of Cyclocarya paliurus. Taxonomy (NCBI): domain Eukaryota; kingdom Viridiplantae; phylum Streptophyta; class Magnoliopsida; order Fagales; family Juglandaceae; genus Cyclocarya; species Cyclocarya paliurus. The sequence continues at coordinate 20,056,522 of CM056958.1, forward strand.
AAAGAAAAACCCAGTACTAAAACACTAGACAAGAGAAAGGAATTTGTTCTGCAAAATTAGAGAGGAGAATAGGTTTTTAGAGAGAGAATGGGTTGGAAAAGGGTGCATGGTTCTTTGTGATCCACATCCTACCTTCTCTACACTCTAAGGATGAATTCCTTTGAGCGTGCTAGAGAATTATGAAGTACTGGTACTTTTTGTCCCAGTTAATAATCTTACATCCTCTGCATACTACATGAGATCAGAGTACTACCAGTGTAATACATGAGCTTAACAAAACAAAAGCTTCAATACAAAGAGTCACACAGCTCGTGTAACGTCGTGCATTCAGCCATACCTCTAACTTGCCAACCCAATGCAGGATAAGTTCTGTTAAACGCTTTTTTTTTTTTTTTTTTTAAGTTCTTTTACTTAGACTTGAAACTTCCAGATCAAATTATACGAATCAATTTCAATGGCAAGACCCGCGAGGATTCTATGTTTGCGATTACATTGAACATCATGCAATCCTTCTGCACATTCACAATGACATGTTTATGTTTTACGTTCATCGGATATATTAGGTGCCGTTTGAATAGGAAGTTAAGATAAGATGAATTGAAATAAAAGTTACAAATTAAATAAAATACTATTCAAATATTATTTTTTAATATTATTATTATTTTGAAATTTAAAAAAATTAAATTGTTTATTATATTTTGTTTAAAAATTTTAAAAAAATAGAATGATGAAATAAATTAAGATCACTTCTCAATCCAAACGGCCCTTATTATTGTAAATTTGTGCCTTTGATAAGCAAATAATTGGCTTGAGTTAGGGCCTCATAAGTTCCTAACCGGCTGTGATAAAGGACTGAGTATATGTTCGGACATATGAATTCCGGTATATGTTTGTGGGATTTGGTCCTTTGGATAATCCTAAACTCCTACCGGCCTGAGGGAGAGAAATAGATCCTTCAATATTTTATTAAAATATTTAATGCCACCCGAAAAATTCACTCATGTATCAATTCATGTGACTCTCCCACTCATTTTCCTCACAATGAATTTGCCACTTATTGCTTAATCATCACCAGGCCCAATACGTTGTACAGTTCAGGTAAAGGGTCAAGGCAGTGCAAAAGAAGATTGAGAAGATCCATAACACAAGCAGCTGCTGGTTACAAGATGATATGCATTTGTGCTTCAACTAGCCACGCAGGCTCATTCAAGTGCCACCTACACAGTACTAGTCCAGCACACCAGTCACTGTGGCCCAAAGAGAGCAAAAAGAAGACCCATTTGAACCTCGACTCCAAGAAGATTCACAGCATCCGGTGAAGAGCCACAGCCATGACCAGTGGCTTCAGTTAAGCTTGAGCTTCTGCATTTGGTTTTGCTCACTCGAGCATAAAAAATAGTTCTAGAGAAATTACTTTGCATTGTTATACGCTTAAAGATGAATACAATTTAATTGGCTCATTAAGCATTTAGAACTGAACCAATTACACAATCAAATAACAGAATAGTATTCGAAAAATTAAATAAAGAGGAATCAATAAACCAATTGCACAAGCAAAATAGCTCTCTCTCTCTCTCTCTCTCTCTCTCTCTCTAAGAAGCTCTGCACCAAATGATATAACAGTTGACACTAAAATCCACTCTTTCGTGAAGTCTCCAATTATTTCAGAAGGGTGAAGCTTAATAATCCTAAAACAATGGTTTCTCCCTTAAGTACACGTCCCTCAGTTTTTATTCTAGCATTTATCATGAGCAACCTATTGGCTATCAACATACATTTAGTTTTTGAAAATTATTATGTTCCAATAGTTGAATGCTTAGATTCCTAGTACTGCTTACATAAACTAGTTTCCAACGTCTTCATCAGAGGGAATTGGAATCTTTATTGGTGTCTAATGCTCTTAATAATTATCCTAAATATGAAAAAAATGTTAGCAGAAGTCTCACAACCAGCAGGGACATTCCCTGTCTTCTATAAAATAAAATTTATAACTGAAAGTTTAGTGTACAAGGCTAGAAAAATAATAGAAAGCCTCAGATACACAGCCGGATACAACCCAACTCCAAAAATAAGTAAGCTATACTGCCGGTTAACATTAGATGGATGAAGAAATAATGCATGGATACTACTTCAAAGAAACCATCACAAAGGGATGCCCATGCATCGAGCTACGTGTAATGAGTAACTCAAATTCTATGTTTCACAGAAAACAACAAGCTGCACAAATTGTACAGAATAATGAAATGACTTGTACATGATTTGTGATAGTCAGGACGATACAAGCACAACATTAAATCCCAATATTGCAAAGGATTGAGAAATTAATACTAACTGCTATACAGAATTCTAACTTCCCACAAAATTGTATTATTTCCATTATGACAGAATCCTAAGCTAAGGCCAATATAACAATTAGGATTAGAAAACATAATATACATATCAAACTTCAATATCTAAAACTGTGAACTTGTATACATATTTGGTTATGTTACATAAGGAAAAGGAACACTAGAAAGAACGAAGAGAGAAGACCAGTAAACCTGGATAGAAAATAGAATAGTCTTTACCAGCTGAAGCCTGCCAACATAGGAAAGGATATAAACATGAAGAACAGAGGAAACCCAGTAATCCTCTCTTCTTCAATACACGCCCCTGCTGCTATTAAGAATAGAACCAAGAGTGCCCAACACTGCGAAAGCCAAGAGCGGGCTAACATCCAAAGTGTCGAAGATCGGTGGGATTATATTCCGGAAGAGGTTCAAATAGGGATCGCAGAGGTCCCGAATTGCGGACAAGGGCTGGCGGTCCCAGGGAATGTTGGGGAACCAACTGAGCAAAACCCTAACCATCAAAACCCCACTGTAGATGTCGAGCCACTTGCCCAACCCCGCGGCCACCACCGTCAGCGGCGTATTCAAGTACCCAGTGGGCCGGTCTTTTAGCGCGGCGAAGAATAGCGGTCCAACAGTGCCAACCAAGTTTCTCTGCAGAACGACTTGTTGGGTTATTTGGGGAGCAAGGTTTTCGACGAGCTTGCTGAAAAGGGTGGAGAAGGATAAGGCTATAGCTGCAATGGTGGTGAGAGTTTGGGTGAGCGGAGACTGTGACTGAGTCGGGATTTGAGGGGTTCGTGGGTGCAGAGCGGGAAAAGCAGGGGAAGCCGAAGCGAGAACAAGGGTGGCTAGGTAACGCTTGGCGGTGAGGCGGGAAGATGGGGGTTTTGAGGGGTTATGGAAAGACAAAAGGTGGCAGCGAGGGGAATAGAAGGTGGGTTTGAGGTTTGGCGGTGTGAGGAGGAGAGGGTTTCGGACGGCTTGGGAGGTGATTAGAGGAGCCATTGTTTGCTTCTCAAGCTAAAAGCAGGCTCCTTCGAAAGAAACGATTAACAGAAATTGAGTCGATAATATATAACGGGTACCTCAATTAATTGAATATGCATATATTGTGTTTTGTTTTTGCCATAATCTTCATTTATTTTGTATTTTTTTTAAAAAAAAATTCTTCTTATCAGCTACTATTCATTAACATACATTCTCTAAATCTTTTGAAAAACACTCCTTCCATACTTTATAAAAAACACTCGTTCACCTTATAAAAAAAATTGTAAGTGTGAGGTATGAAAGTAAATTAACTGATGCAAAATTTTCTTTTTTTTTTAACTTCCCTCTTTAGGTACTGTTTTGTTTTTCTTTTCATTTTTTCTAATTTCATGTCCTATTACCCAAACATTTAGAGAAAAAAAACTTCAATTTTGATTGTCATAATGTGTAGGTGATAGAAAAAGTCCATTGGAACAAATTCATAATAAATACGAAGAAATGAGAAAGTTTACTTCGAGATTTCTAGCTTTAAGATCATATTCATCCCGTGAAATGTCTAGAACGAATATATTGTCATAATGAATATGTTTTCTTATCATGTAGAATGAACATTTGTTGAATTTATAGACTGGATTGGAGAAATAAGAAGTTCTTCTAAGTTCTAACCTAATTTGAAGAAAATTCTATTCATAGCAACTCCCTTTCCTTTTCTCTCTTCTTTTATTTGTTCACAATACCTCTACTAAATTCACCAATCTACTCAAAAGTAAGGAGGGTAAGTGCCTTTCAACTACTCAAAATAAAGGTTGCATTTTGCAGTGACGGTTCATGCAAAGGCTTCTTTGTACATTCTGCTGATCAATTGACTTGCATGGCAATTCGACACTGCAAAAAGCTATCCAAATGATGGATGGTCATGTACTTTGGAAGGACCTTTTGTATTTGTTTAAATGCAGCTATTAGAAACAGGCACGGAAAAGAACCCTCTTTCATTTTACAATATTTGGTTCGATTTTTTTTATCAATCACTTCATATTCGATATGCGATTTGCCTGTTATCAGAAGGGGTTGCTCAACCCCTTGTTACAGAACTTTACAAGAAAAGAAAAGAAAAGAAATCAAGAGAAGAACAAACCCAAGTCAAAAGGAAATTCTGCAACGAATCAACAGAGGGGAAATAGCTGTGGACGTAAAAAGGGTGTTAAAGACCTATAATAAGCCTCTATTAGCAGTCCATTTGGTGCCATATCCATGATGATCTTCTTCAGCATCCTTAGAGGACCCATCATCACCCCCCATTGCACCACTGGCCTGGATCCTAGGCACAGCCCTCGACGCCGCTTATTTCCTAACCGAATGGTGCTACCCTTCCGCCGTCTAAGCCGTCGGCGTGGCCGGCACCAACCCACCAACATGGTAGAATTTGATAGCATGGAAATGGTCAGAGATCCTCTCCTCAACATTGCTAGCTAGAGTTGATGTGCAGGTTCTCTTAATTGATCTGTGATTTGTTCATGCTTAACTCTTGCTTTTATATGGTGTGTTAAAGAAGGAATCATTGGTGTCAATCATGAGCAGCATAATGGTGGCAATCATAACAAATCATGCCGTTCTATGTCTTGATGCTCTTGTGCAATAATGCATGGCCAATTAGAGTGACTTTAATCTGTTTTCTTGTTTAGGCTTGTGGCAGTAATGATTAGGTGAGGTGGATTGGTCATCATGGTTAACTATTATTGCATGTAGCACGTTTGAAAGGGGAAACAAGTTTAACTTTAATGACATCTCATCTGTCTAAAGAACCAAGACATATATAATTGAAAAATGATATTCATGGGACTCTTTTCACCACTCTTTTACATCGAGAGATATTTTTATATAATAACTACATCGTTTTATAAAAACTCTCAAAAAAAATAAAAATTGTAAGCATATATTCTGACTGGAATTTAAACTAGCGTCAGTTTGAGTCTGATTGATTTCTCTTGTTGGATTTGACCCTCATGCCCAATGAAAGGTATATATGTTTGATTCCTTAGTAGATGGCACTTATGTAAAGGGTCCCTCCCCCCAACCAACTAGAACAGAATATAAATGTAGCCTTGAATGACCTCCACTAAGAAGATCAAGAAAAAGAACAAGGATTTGGTAAGAAGCAAGCTTAATATCTCAGCTCACGAGTGTGAAAGTTGTTTGTATGCAACCTTATAAAGTGATTATCATTTGCCCCATCTTAGTAATTATTATTCTCAGATGTTTGCTCGTGATAAAACTTGCCACATGACGTGAAATTTTAACCTGATGCATTAAACAAGCATGTGATCATATACCCTCAAGTTTGACTACTTTGACCTCAAGTTCCAGCCTTGTCAATCCCCCCGGCCTGCCTTCTTTTGTGCAGATATGTTGGGCCTAAGTGCGGAGTCTGGTTGTGTTTGTGTTGATCTGATTTGATTTGATGACCCAATCCGATAAAGATCAGTTTATTTTTTATAGATTTCAACACGAGGGCCCATGAGCTTTGACGAGGGAATTTTTTTTGATCCGTTTTGACTCTTGGACTCGACTCAACTCGCTGATTAGAATTTATTATATATTATATTATTCTCTTGTACAGCCACCTCTATATATTTACATATATTATGAAATAAAATGTTTTAATTGCAACTCCATAGACAGATGCACATTGCTGAACCATGTAAATATTTTGTGTGTGTAATTGATTCTACTTTTCGTTTTACTTTTTCTCTTATCATTCTTAACAAAATAATCTAAGGGAGTATCATTGTGTATACACTATTGGGTCTGCATGTGATTTGGCAAGAGAAAAATATCATAATATGGCTTACTTGCCAAAGAACCCCAACATATTTTAAGCTGTCGATGCTCGCAAAAATATATTTGAGTTATACTAAGATAGCACACGACCCATAGAAAATCCTTATAATTTACGAAAGAAATACTTCTAGAATCAACCGTAGTCGAGATCCTATGGAATTTCAAACGCAAGCACTGCATATAGGAGGCTAATGTGTACTAGTAACAACTCAATAACTAGGAAAAAGTGACTCGGAAAGAGATGGAGGATTAGGATTTAGGGACATTGAATGCTTTAACAAAGCAATGCTTGCTAAGCATTGCTGGAGAATGTTGAGTTCCCCTTCCCTTTTGGTGACTAAGATTATGAGGGAGAAGTATTTCAAGACTGGAAACTTGTTAGATGCAAGGTGGGGGCTTGTCCTTCTTTTACATGAAGGAGATTGTGGTCTTCTTTAGACTTGGTGAAAGAAGGCTTGATGTGGAGGGTTGGGAATGGAAGTAAAATCAAGATTTGGATGAACAAATGGTTGCCAACTCCCACTTCTTATTGTGTACAATCCCCTATCAAGAATTTGCACTGTGAAGCTAATGTGCAATAGCTTATTGACATTGATACTGCCAGTTGGAAGGAAAGCCTGGTCTATGACACCTTCAATGATGTTGAGGCTAAAACAATTTGCAGCATCCCTCTAAGCAGTTGGGGATTAGAGGATAAATTGGTGTGGGGTTCCTCAAACAATGTGAAATATTCAGTTAAAAATGCCTATTATCTAGAGAAGAAAATAATGAGAAGGTTGGAAGGGGAAACGTCAGCTGTGGACAACTTGGAATTTGATTGGAATCTGATGTGGGGTTTGAATGTTCAGGGTGCAGTGAAGCATTCTATGTGGAAAGCTGGACATGACTTACTCCCCACCAAGCTCAACCTTTTTAAGAAGCACATCACAGACTCCACCTTATGCTCAATATGTGAAAGGGAGGTTGAATCAACCATCCATGTTTTGTTAAATTGTCCTGTTGCTTCAGATATGTGGGCTGAGGAGGATAGCCCTGTGCAGAAATAGAGTAGCTCAGAAGTCGATTTCTTGGAGCTATGTAGAAGAATGAACATGTGCTTGAAAGTAGAGGATGTGGAATTGGTGGCCTACACCATGAGAAAGATCTGGTTGAGGAGGAATTCATTGCTATTTGAGAAGAAGTTTGATGACCCAAGAATTATCCTTAAAGCTGCAAGAAAATCTATGAATTGAGTTTTCTATAGCTCAGCAACTCCAACAGAAAGGCCAATTGAACAGAGGCAAGAATAGAAAGGGGGTCAAATGGGAGAAACCAACTGATGTTTTAAAGCAAATTTGGATGCTGCTGTCGAAACCAGAATTATTATGATTATCAAATAAATAAATAACGAGGAAAAAGGAAGATTTGAGAGCACCCAGATGCATGGATGAAGATGAGTTGGTTATGAACAGAAACAATGACTCCTTCCATGGAAGGGGCATTATGATTCAACTGATAGACGCAACGTAAGAATGATCGAGGCAAGGAACCAAGGGGTTGGGCCAGGTCTACCAAATCACCCACGACTCTAGCCCATAATCTGCACATTGTCCATCGTTCACAAGTAATCAACACGTCACGTACTTTATCATTACAACTCGAATAAAATTGAAAGCATTTCCATTCTTTGAAATTTGAATGAGCTCTACAAGAGGGAAAGGCTACAAAACCATCTCAATGATCTTACCACGCATAAAGGACGTTAATTAGGCGCTCGAGAGTGTTTCCTCTTTGCTAAATAATTATTTATTTCAAAGTTTATACTTATAATTTTATTTTATTTTACAAGTAAACAAGTTTTATTAATCCAACAACTGTCAATTACAAACTAAGAATGCCCTAACTATGTAGGCGCATTAGAAATTAAGAAATTATGTAGATTCATGCCATTAAAGTCCATGGCAATGGCCCAAGTTCAAAGACTCCTAAAAAATAAAACTTTAAACTTCGGCATAGATCTCTCTTTGTTTTCAAACGTCCTCTCATTGTGTTCTTGCCACAAACACCACATAATGCAGATAGGAAGCATCTTCCAAACCGCTTTGATCTGACGCACACCTCAAATAGAGGTCCAGCAAGCCAATATATCCAACACAGTTTCTGGCATAATCCGTATTAGGTCCATTCTTTTAAATACCTTGTCCCAAAGAGTCCTAACTGTCTCACAATGTAAAAATAAGGATTTAAACTTAATATCTTTATTATAATATAATGTTAAATAATTATTTATTCAAAATTTAAGAAAATGAAAATAATATATTTTTTATTTAAATGATACCCTAATAATACTCCACCATTATAACCAAGCCTCGCGTTGACCTATCTTTCTTTTTGTAGACACTCTATTGAGGAATTGATTCATTTGATCCACATGACCAATTGTTCAATAGACAAGAAATAAGAAATCCAAGTTTAAGTGGGAACAAGCTTATTTAGGCCAAATATAAAAATTAGGATATATTGAGTGAGAATGACCTTTTTTTTTTATGCACACGTGCTGCATGCATTTGCGTGTACGTGCTTTTTCCACGTGTGTATATATTTTTCGTTGACAATTTTATAATTAAGAATCAATTGAAAGGAAACGAAAATAGAAATTTAATGTGACGGATTATTTACGATAATAATAATTATTTGTAAAAAAATAGATTTATTTTAATAAAAAAATAATATTTTTATAAAAAATAATTGATTACAAATAAGAATTTTTAAGAATGTAGGCAAAATATAAATAATTTTTGGTGTTTTGCCCAACAAGTTTTTTAAATGGATCGGCATTTGTGATTTTATATAATTATATTATATTATATATATGGGGACTGATTAATGTCCCATATCAAATGCTTCGTTGTTTAAGGCTATTTCTTTTTTCTAAAATACATGTCAATATCAGCTTCTTTCTGGTTGGTATTCGTGTCAATGTCAAAGTACGCCTCATGAATTTGACAAGAAAACAGCAGCACAATTAAAAAGACAGCTTAGAAAAACTACTAAAAAAATTGAAATCTTGTCATGATATATAAGTAAGTAAATGAATTTATTTACCTTAATTGGATGTTCAAATTTAAAGAAATATATATATTAAAATGCTTGAATATGGAAGACGCAATCTCTGGCATTGAATCTTACACAATCGAATACAAAGACAAAGCAATAATAATACTACTAAAAATTAAACACAAGACAAGTAAAATAAGGGGAATTCAAACCCGACAAGCAAAGAATCAGGGATTCAGGATTACATATTTATTTAATTCCAGCTTAGGATTTAGGGATATATATTAAAATGAACATCATGACAACACCTTTCATGTACTAAACCCCAATTAATGTGGAACATGACCCTCGTAAATTGTCTTTAGCCCAAAGTGATTGGTTGTCATACTTTGCGTGATTTGGTTGCCTTGCAGTTGACTGCTTTCACAAGCCTCCATATATGATTTGTAAATGGTAATAAAAATAAAAATAAATAATTTATAAAATATCAATTTTTTTAATAATTTAAATTTGTCAAAATTTACTCTTCATGTCATATCAAATCCATTAGAATGCTTTATAACTAACCGAGATACTTTCTTTCTAATTCTACCTATTTTTCGATAAAAAAAAAAACAACACAATTTCATGATAACTTGATTTTTCTAATTAATCTTTTTATTAATAAATAATTAATTTCTTTAATAAATAATTTATAAATACAAAAATTCTATGTGTTTATTTTTATATATTTTTTATACATTTCATTAATATTATTGGATACGTCACTTTCTTTTTAATATAAAATAACTAATTTAGTCAATACATTCAGTACCTAAAAAAATATATAAAAATAATTATATGTAGTAAAATTTATAAATTAATATAATTTTATGAAATATGTCAGATAAAAATAATTTTATAAAATCTCTTACTAAAACTCTTCTCGAATCCAATTTTGAAAAGTAAAATAAAACCGAAATAGGATAAGGGCTAGAATTCAAGAAATCATATATAAATGTGCGAAAAGAAGAAGATATCACTGCCATATCACTTTGTCTATCAGATGGGTTTGATTCAGTAGGCCAAAACAGTAACAAAATCTATGAGAATTATTGCCGAACATGCACCCAAGCTAGTCTCCATGCAGTGAAACCTGAGAAGAACCCCCGTCCTTCCTACGAAGCTTTTATCCTGAGTCACTAGCAATTGGCATCATGAACCCCTACAACACCTAAAACACCCATCCACCTCAATCAATATTTTATGTATTTCATATGTTGGGTGTTTTTTATACACAGAAAAATCAACAACTCCCGGCACCATTATTGTCGGTGCTAGTGATGTTTGTCTGGCTTTGCTTCTTTGGAACTGGGTATTTGATGGCGTTGAGTTCGACCTTTCGAAGTGCAGCTCTGCCAAGATCAATGCCACAGATGTCAGAGAGCTGCACAAGGTAGAGCAGAACGTCTGAAAGCTCTTCACCCAGGTGCACTTTCTCCTCTTCTTTCCAATTGGGCAGTCCCTTTGGAACCTCACCTTTCCACTGGAATATCTCAGAGAGTTCTCCAACTTCACCCACCTGGGAAATCCATTCAAAACAGCATGCAAGACCATAGTATTACAGTGCCCATAAACAAGAAATTATCTTTGACCGTTAGTTTGGTTAATGTCAATATTTGAACCTTACGACATATATTATAAAAGGAAAAGGAAAATCAGGTTAAAGTGGGTTCAAAAGATCGATGATAGGGCAACAAAAAAGGAGGAGATATCGCTTTTGTGGGTTAAGTTTGACTCTGGTTCAAAAACATTAACCTTAATGAATTTATGATTAAAAAAATGGAACCCAGCCCACTTGCAAGCTGTTACCATATTAGAAAAATGTGGTTGAGACAGGAAATCATTACAACTTCTCTGTCAATCCAACCAGTTTCAGCTGTATTGTATGGTCAAATCTTCCAAAGTTAATAAAGAAAAGGGAAAAATATGCATGCCATAAGTAAGCTGAGTACTAAATGATACGACAGACATGAATAAGAAGAAGAGAGAAAAATTCATCACGGGTTTGGTGTGCAAAAATATAATACCAGAGCCAAAAGGAGGTTTCGTGGGCTATGGAACTGCTCCCAATCTCGTTCCCTGGCGAACTCCGTCATCTTCTTCTTGAGAAGATCAAGGGTAACACTTTGACCTTCTGGAGCTGCAGTCATCTCTTAAGATGATATGATTTCTTCTCAGTTCTCACCAAGAACAAGCAAAAAGTAGTTAAAACAATAAAGAACAAAGGAAAGGGAGAACAAAACACGGGCCAAGACACAAGAAGAAGGAGGAACTGATCAGGGACAGCTAGCTCAATCCCAGAAAAAAGGAAAAAAAAAAAACTCGTCTTCAAACTTTCTTGGGGGCTTTGAATATAATAGCTGCGGAGCACTTATGCTTTTTGGATTCTACTGACTACCGGCTATTGCCAGTGCACTTTCCGTACATGGAGAAAGACAGGTGTCAGTTTCCATATATTCTCGTCCTGATCCTAGGTGGTCAGTAGGTGAGCCTCGTGGGCTATGTAGGGACCACGTGTTCTGCTTCTTCTTCCCTATTTTTTGTTGACGGTTTTAATATGTATATATCTATTTGGGAATGTATTAGTGTATTAGTATTGGTCTATATATATCTATATGTAAAATTATATTTGTATAATATGACTCTAAAAATATCCACATTGGTTTATGCATATGCATAAATTTGGCTAGCGGTGAACAGTTGTTATCCAAATTTAGATAACAACTATTCACTCCATTAAACATATTTTAATTGTTATTTCTCTCTCCTTCCACTTTTTCTTTATCAATCTTTTCCTCTTCTCCCTCCCTCAACAACACAACAAATCTTCACATATACATTCATTTTATTATTATAACATATTATATATATTTTTTTCATTTTATTATATTTTTAATATAATATATAAAAAAATTTTATTTTTTATTATTGCATTTGTATTATTAATCTCAAATGTATATTGTGGATGCTAATTACAAAAAATATATAAAAATTTTGATTTTAGAAAAAAATTAATAATAAAAAAAAAATAATATTTTATTATTATTTGGTCTTAAATATGCATAAGTCAATGTGAGAGTTTTGCTTGAATGACCAAATGGTTATGCAAAAGAGGTAATTTTGCATATGCAAATGCATAGACCAATGCTAATGCTCTTATGCAATGTTTGGAATACCATCACCCGTCGAAGTATTAAATTGAAATATTTTAACATCGATATTATTTTAGATGTTATTTTGAAATAATTTATATATAAATAAGTAATATATAAATTATAAATAATTTGATCTGAATTGAAAGTCTAAAAATAAGCTTACAGTTTGAAGAAATAAAAAGAAAAAGAAGTAAAGGCTGAAATTTATATATAGGCCGAAATTTGAAATGTCGGCTGATATCGACCGATACAGTCAAAATTCTGACTGATATGAAACTATATCTTTCTCTGTAACGACAATCCAACTAGACCAGCCGGTACAAAACGAAATTCAAAACCTTGGTATTATGCCTAAAATTTTAAGGCATTTTGCTATAATATCTACTTAATTTTCAAATAGTCAATTTTTTTTATAAAAAAAATAAGTTTTTTTAATTTTATTTAATATGAACTATTTCATAAGATTAATAGAGAAAAGCTAGGGAGCGGTTTGGCTGCTCCCACTCATTAAGCAACCCTCCAATAATTATGCACCACGTAAATATTTTATAGTGTTTAGTCTACACTTGTATACACCAGATGAGAGATCATACAGCCTCTCTCTCTCTCTCTCTCACACACACACACACACACACACACACACATCTTCTTCTCCCTCCTCCCAAATGCCTCCTATGTGCCCCCTTTCTCTCGCGAATAATCTTCTCTCATTGTGACGCCTCGACTCCAATGTACGAAAACACGGGAATCATGCTCCCGGGACTCCACAAGTGGTATCAGAGCAGTTCGGTTATGGATAAAACCATATGTCTCATAGGTGAAGTACTAGAAATTTTTAAAGTTGTAAATTGAAATTATTTATTTTAAAATATGTTATATTTATGGGTTTTATTCTATTTTATTTTATGTTGTATTATTTTATTTTACTGTATCTTATTTTATTTTATTTGGGTGTTGCTTTTGCTTGTATTTAATATTGTCCAGAGTTTTAAGTAGGATTAAAGGTTACGCTATGGCAGAAAGATGATAACACCGAGAAGGCAGACTGATGTGCCCGAGGATGAGTTGCCACGAGGCGATGGGAACTATGCCATGGCCAGGGCATTAAACAGAATGACGGAGGTCCTCTAACAGAATTTTCAGCTACCACAAGGAGATCTTAATAGAACGGTTCAAGCTGAGTGCATCTATGAGCGCTTCTTAGTGCATATGACCCCTTCTTTTACTGGTGAAGATGATCCACTTCAGGTTAGAAGGTGGATTGAGGACTTAGAAATGACGTTTGAGATTTGTAGTTGCACTAAAGCCCAATTAGTATTGTATTTGAGTTACCTATTACAAGTGACGCGGCTGATTGGTGGAAGACTAAGCCAGAGTTGTTGATGATGGAGTTGGGGTCATTTGCTGCTATGTCTTGGTAGCGCTTCAAGAAAGAATTTGATAAAAGTTTTATGGTATCGCAAATTTTGATGCAGATGATGCTGATGTTAAGCTTGAGGATTTGGCTCCGTCGGAGGAGTGATTTAGATCACTCGTTTATGTGTTTCGATCTTTTTATTACATTTTTATGAGATAATTGTATTATTCTTTAAAACCTTTTGTTTTAAGTGAATTTGTATTAAACAATTCTGATACTTAGTTGACGTATTTAAATTATCCGCTATATTTGTGTTGTACACTATTGCATGTACACACACACTTGGCACTTATCATTGTAATGCGTAATCGTGTTGTCATCATTTGGGCGTCTCAATTCCCAAGTTTCCGTTGTGGGGGTCAGGGGCGCCACACTCATTTTCTTAATTCTCCTTTATATACTCCATGGCTCAAGACCCATTTCTTGTCCATTAAAGTCCTCCACCTAGAATTGTTGTGATGCATATGAACGGTCGAAAAGGTAAAAAGAAAATGAAAAAATCCATCACAAAGGTTATCCCTCTAATCCCAAAAACAGGGTCTCTAAATTAAAGTTTTGTATTTTGGGTGGCTGCAGGGGCGTCTGCTTGTATTATGCCCTAGTTTATGCAACATATTTCAAAGACAATGATAAAAATGGGGTGCTGCTCTTCCAGATATAAAGCATTTTAGATTTGTTCTGGCATCATGTTGGCTAGAGATGAGAGGGGCTGCAAGTTTGTGAAGGAGATGAGGGGTTTGTGAAGAAGAAGACTCAGAGTTTGCGACAGGCTCTGGAAGGGGCTGCAAGGCGACCCAGACGGAGTGCTACAAGGCAACCTAGACGGAGAGGAAATGAGGAAGAGGCTTGGAGAGACGAAATGAGGAAGAGCTTGGTCTAGCGTGTGGTGATTCTGTGTGATGAGTTATAATTAGTCTATTGTATTTTCTCCTACATGTCACCGTCTCAATGGAGGGCTGCTCTTCCACCTTTAACAGCCCGACCGTCCCGCAGCATTTCTCAAATTAATATGATGTTAGATAAAAATATATGATTTTTTAGTATTATGCTGTTTATCTCTATTCTCTAGGCCTGCAAAACTCTACTCTGATTTGAATGCAAACCTTCTGCGACTTTCTCACCCTTTTTTTTTTCTTATGAGTAAAAGCTTTACAACTCTTATCACTTTTTTTTTTCTTTATTCTATTTTATTTATTTATAATAAATGAATCTTAGCATTGTATCATTTTGTTTTCTCTCTTTCATTTTTAGTGAATTATGTAAGTAAGAATCAATTTTCAAATCCAAATAAGAAATGATATTTACAGTCGTAGAATTTACAAGTGTTGCATAAGTTTTTTTGAAAAAAGTGAGTAATATGAGATCCAATTAATAAAAAATAATTTTTTTAACAGTGGTCCTCACTCTTTTTCAAAATGATTGCGCGACGCTTGCGCATTCTACGACTGTATCTAACATTATTATTTTCAAATGGATGCCCATTTATAATGCCGCCAACGATTAGTGACTGATGGCTAGAAATAGTAGCCCTGTTGGGCAGCCTCCTGGACCATCCAGCTTGCCTGCCCAATCCATTTGTTGTTGCATGAGTTCGAACATGTAGGATTTCTTCAAAAAGTTAGAAGCGGGTATATAAGTAAAAGAAAATCCTAATTTTTTCATTTCTTACATTCTCTCTTCTCTCTCAATTCTTCCTGTCGACCTATCTTCTTCATCCCCTCCTTTGTGGTCGGCCCCAACCTCACAGCACGTTTTCGTCTCCCCTCTTCCTTCTCTTCCTCCTCCACTTTTTCTTTTTCAAGTTGGTTGTTCTTCAAGAGATACCCATGGCTGGGCCACGGCATAGCCGTGGGTCTGAACAAAAAGTCAAGAGACCCACAATCACAACTGACCATAGTTTTTTGTCCTAAGCTACATACCACGTCATGACCATGGGTGTGCTCAAAGAACAACAATCATGACGAGTCATGGGTCTTTGGACAAACCCACGGTCACATCGTGGTTTGTGATGCTTTGTTTTGTTTTTTTTTCTAAGATGTTATTTTTTTTGTTGGATTTGTATATTTGAGATTTGATATGTGGATTTGGCCAATAAATTTGTGGATTTAGATTATTTGGCAGATTCTAGATAGGTTGCAAGGCCATCTATCTGCCAATAGCTAGGTGTGATCACCCACCCATGCGGTTACGGGAGGTTGGGTGGTCATACATATGTATAATAAATAATGTGTTATCTGAAAACTATGCATGATAGCGATGCTTTAAATATTCTAAACTAGATAATAAAAGGAGTATTAGACAGTTTTAAATTCCATTTCGTTCTGGTTGAAATGGCTAGGATTTTTCGTTCTAGTGTAATATCCGGTATACTATACCTTATTGTTTCATTTCACTCTAAATTCAGGCCCATTTCAGTCCATTTTGGCCATTCTAGTTAAATTTTGGCCAGAATTGGCATTTTGGGCCCTATTCTATTCCAACCTATTTTTGTAATTTTTTTTGTGCATGTATGATATTTTTGTAAAATTTAAATCTAGAAGGTATTTAATTCATTCTAGAATATAAAATGTATTTATATAATTTTCATTTTTTGTCACTTTAAATATGTTCCTTCATTATCTTTTTTTTTTTAAATATCATTATTTTTTATAATTTCTCTATTCTTTTATTTTTTTTCTTTGTTTTTTGTATCTCAACTCAAGTGTGTATCTTTTCAACATCTATTCATTTTATAAATCATAAATTCTTCCATATATATGCACACATATATGATACACACTTACATATATATATATATATATATATATGTATTATTCTATTAATTGTTAGTTTATATATACATATAAGTATTTATATATAATATATAGTTAATCTCAAGCGATATATCGGAACGCAACAATACCAAAACATTACCTTCAAAAAAAAAAAACAATACCAAAACATTCCATTTCAATACTGCGAAATGATCACACAAAGGAATTTAAAATGAAAAAATCTACTCAACCTCTTACTATTCACACCACACTCCACACTCCATCTTTTTTTTAATTTTTTTTTTAATTTTTTTTATCAAATATATTTTTATATGAATAGTGAATAAAAAATTATAAATAATTTTAAAAAAATAAATTCAAAAAAAAAATTTTAAAAATATTAAAAAGTGTGGAGTGTGGAGTGTGAGGAGATTGTGTAGCAAAACTCATTTAAAATATTGACCAGAAGTCTCTCCTAGTCCGATACTCGGTATGTAATAATACATCTTGAAAAAGAAAGCCCATAAAGGTAGATGATTTCTTTTTAATTTATTCTATAGAACTTTTGGGGTACAGATTCGGGACCTTTAAAATTACAAAAAATAAATAAAAAATAAAAAATTCGTGACCTTATTGAGACATTGTTGAATATTCTTCCGCACTGCTACAAGATTTTTTTTTAACACAAAATTCGTTGAGTACGGATTTTTTTTATATATAAAAGGGGGAACGTTGCAAAATGAACTTCCAACTTCGAGGTTTCTTCTCTGAGTTTTCATATTCCTCTTCCTCTACACCCACCCTCCTAATCCACAAAAAGAGCCTATCAGATTGGAAAGATGATTTAGAGCATTGGCAATAGTCTAGTTATTGTCAAGTCTAAAATTTAGCTAGAATGTTATCTTTTGACCATAATATGGACTAACTAAAATGTTAGTCCACATTAGACTAGTTATCTTAAAGTCTAAACTATAATAAAATATTATTAATTTTAATAATATTAATTTTTTTTAATATTTTACAAATACACTTCATATATTAATTAATAATTTTATTAAAAAATAAAATTTTTATTTTTCAATATTTGGTCACAACAATTAAAGTAGAAAGTAAGATGAAGATACAACTATTTGAAATGAAAGAAAATATGCCTACATGTTCAAGATGAAGAAAGAGAAAAGAAAGGAGGGAAAGAGAGGGAGGTAGATGAAATAATAAAATATACTTATCCATTGTGAACAGTAACTCGCCAAGTTTGGAGAGCTTCTAAGAATTACTGTAGCTAAATCTTAAACTTTAGATCATTTAGCTAGTCCAATGTAGAGATTTTTTTCACATCTAGCTAAAGTTTGGACTTGCATTAACATTTGGCTAGTCCATTGCCAATGCTCTTATAGATGTAGAGTCATTTTGTAGTTTTTCTTTATTGGTTAGCTACATGCATTATACCAATGGATTCTCAAGCCGCCATTATACAAGGAGTCGAAAACCATTAGGCTAGCGTGCCTCTTGCACCGCCCAACGCTGAAACTTCAAACGCCATAGATGACACCCCATTAGATTCTTGAGCCCTAGATTTTCAAGATCTGACCATCCATACCCCTTCAAAGCTGGCGCATGGGTCTGATATGCTAGTACAATGCCACGTATTCCTAAGACGCTTGCGAGCTACGATCGAGTCATATCTCTATTCCCACCTATTTTATCATTTTTTTTAACCTAAAGTCAACATACTCTCTTATCCAAGTCTATGGAGTAGGACATTTGACCTAGATCTTGTGCAACCCCATCTACTGTAATCTCTCATGGTTGTAGTAGAAACATTCTGTAGACCTCTTCAAGAATTGCCCACTTAAACCGCCTTTAAAGGTTGATTCCCTCTTGAATTGTACTGCAGTCTATTGTGCAAGAGAATATGGTTCATGGGCTACTCCATTAGTTTGTCCTATTTCATTTTTGGTGTGAAAATCAAATTATTTTGCTTCAAATGCCTTCTCGACCCCCCTGGCCTTCTCCTATGCGAAGTTGTCCCTAGGAATCATTAAAAAGAGAGAAAAGTGAATTAGCATAACCCATGAACAATTAATGAACATGCCTTGGGTTCTCCCTAAAAAACAAAGGTAACCAAAAAAGGGGAAACAAAAGATAGGAAAGACCAAGTTGTTTAGGTCATGAAGGAGGATTAGAAAATGAAAGAAAATTCAAAAAGTTAGTGGGAACAATCAGACCTTCATATGCGTATATCCTGTTTTTCAGGAATATGCAGATAAAAAATCAGAAGTGAAAGAATGTTTGAAACATATAGATGTTTTGGAGAGCTAGCAAATGAGAGAGAGAGAGAGAGAGAGAGAGAGAGAGAGGAGAAAAATTTTAGATATAAGCCTCATACTCTTACACACCACTTTAAAACATGTGATTTTACTCTTTTAACCTCATATTTCACAATATGAAATATGAAATATGAGGATAAAAAAGTAAAATCACATATTTTTAAGTGGTGTGCAGGAGTGTGGGACTTCTGTGTAGCACAACTCGGAAGGAAAAATAGAGATCGGGAAAATATTTATACAGGTGAATTTGTTGCCTACAAGCACTTCTATTCATCATTTGCTAGAAATTGTATGTGTTAAACAACTTTATCACCATGTCCGACCCCTAGCGTTGTATATAGGAAAATTCTCTACACTATACTATCATCTCATTTTCATCCCACTAAGTAAGATGTGACACATTTATCATCATTGAATGATTATTTATTACATGTTTCTTTAACATCTAATGGTGATGAATGTGCCATATTTTACTTAATATGATGAAAGTAGGATGAAAATGTGATGTATAGTATTACTCTTGTATATATCAAGGGCAGCTCAATACAAATTAAAACCTAAGGTGAAATTTAAGTGAGTCATTCATAATTATAATATAATAAAATATAAAATATTTTCAAAATTTTCAGTAAAATAAGATTTTATTTTAAAATTTTAAATATAGTTTTTGTGAATTTATATTTACAACAACAACATAAAATGAGGCCTCAATGCAGATTTTGTATCTCAATTTAGCAAGATTTTAAAATAATTATTTAAAATATAAATAATTCATTGTATTACTTATAAAAAAAAATCATCATATTAAATTTTAAATTTAATATTATGGGGCCTTGCACACATTAAAAACTATAAAAATTATTTTAAATTTTATTTAATAAAATATTTTTTTATTATTTTTTCAAAAATTTTTTTTGAAAAACAACTCTTTTTATTTTTAGGAGCTTACATAGGGTGGCCAAAGGGAAAATATATTGACAGATAGGGAGAGACAAAAGGGAAAATATACACGGGAAAATATCCCATTGTATCATATATGATAGAACTCCAATGAAAAGTGACCAACCTAACCAGTAGCTCTAAGTCCAAATGCAATATTTGCAAAAAAGAAGCCCAAGCCCAAATACATTATTAAGGCCCAAATATTTGGAGTTCCCAAACTCGGAAGAAGGCCCAAAGGCCTAATTAGTACCTTGAGATCCATTAATACTAGTTGATTTCATAAAGTTAATCCCGGAATGATTGGTCGATATTTTGTTTCAATGTTTTAAAATTCAAAGTCCTCAGATTCAGCCACAGGGTCGATTTTCCCTCCCAGTTTTTACTTTTATTTTTCAAAATATTGCTTGCTCGTCAAAAAATAAATAACGGCGTAGAAAAAAAAAAGAAAAAAACTGGGGTATTATGGATACTGAGTTGTGTTGGTTTCATTGTGAATGAAGTTGTGGTCCAGCTCGATCCCAGATACGTTATGGCCTTTTCAAGAGACGATGAATTCTCAATTCATCATGGGATTGGAGACTCTATATTAGGAAAAAAATGGGTCAAGGCAAAGCTACCTAGAGATCGATCAGACTGTTTCCTTGCAGATCACTTTTGCAGCTTGTCGTGTGCAGAGAGAGATAGAGAGAGATTCCCTTGCCCTTCCTTAAGACCGCCCCTGCATCTATGCATTTTTTTTTGTGCTAAATGCCGACTTGAGGCTGAGCAAAACCTTCTTCCCAATCTACCTTTCTTTTCTTTTCAAGGCACTCACGAGTCACGACTCATCAACATCTCAACCTCTAACATTTTTTCAATAGCCAGTTATTTTATTTTGATGTAAGTTAATAGAATCAGATAGATTTAGTTATTTGAATTATATTTTAATAAAAAAAATACAAAAATAATTTTCATTAAAATTTCATCATTTGAGTTACTTCATTCGAAGTGCATGCATAACTCTTCAAGTTGGTAGATTGTAGAATTCTTTTTATCGTGAAGCAGATTTGACGTGTTATATTAAATCATTTTAATATATGATTATTTATATTTTCAAAAAATTCCTTTGTTCTCGCGCGCATGTATATATATATATATATAAATGTATATTATATGATATATCGATATTGATGTCTGCAATTTGAAGCTTCTTGAAGTATTCATGTACAGTCATAATACTGATCTGCACGCGTAATATATATTTGTTCATGTTTCCAGTTAGCTCCTAGTGAATTCCTTTTATGCCCAAGAAAGAAAGAAAAGAAAAGAAAAGAAAAGAAAGAATATTCTGGAGAAATAAAGAAGAGTATGGGCGGGAAGTCCAAGTGAAATTATATAAGCATGGAAAGTAATGTTGCAGTGCTGGTAAGCTTTGCCTGTCTTACTCTGAAATTGGGACCCCTATGCTCTCGTATGTCTCTGCCTATGTTAAATTCAGATTTGCCATTTTGTGCTATTGAATGGGGTCAAACAAAGTTACCCATGTGATTCCTTGCTCCTTTTATGTCTATTTTTGTAGGGTCCACTTCCCATGTGCCCACTTTTAGAGCTCTCCCTCCTCTCCTCACTTTTCTCACTCTACAATCACTTATATGTCCAGGAAAACAAAAGAGAACTGCTACGTAGATTATACAAAATAAGTTTATAAACTGATATGGTTTTATGAAATTTATTAGATTTATTTTATAATAAAAGTAACTTTACAATCTAACGTACAACATTAAACCACACTAGTTTGTGGGTTTACTTTTGTGTAATCTTTTTCTGTCTAAAGTATTTTCCTAAGAAAAATCTTGACTGAAAGCCATTCAAATGTTTCATACTGTGCTTAATTGCTTAATATAGAAGTAAGGTTTATAATGATATTTTGGTGTTTTTTTTTTATACAATTAGTTTTGACTTTAAACGAGTCTGATGTGAACTTTTGTTGATTACATGCATTTCCGAATTTTAGAAACACAAAAAGGTGCATAAAAATGCTGTCTGGAGTTTAGATAGTGATTCTGGGGAACCAAAGAATATCTTAGAAATGGAAAATGATTGAAAACGACCAAGAAAATAAAATCTTGTAGCATGATATATAGTAATGGAGTCACTGGAGCATGACATAATAATAAAAATACCATCTGGGCTCAGATACTCCTCAACCAGATTGATGCCTTGATTTCTGCTATATATATGGAGTTACTGTTCCCGAAAGAATTTGACAGCTTAATCGAAAAGAAGGAGAGAGAGAGAGGGAAATAAAGAATGGCAAGAAGTAATTTTTTTCTAAATAGAATCATATGATATATGACAATTAACAAATTCATGCAGTTTCTTTTTAGCATTCAAAACTCAGAAAACAGCACCACAACTGCTAATTTTGACACCCATGGAAATGGCTGCACTGAAGAAAACAGTGTTCAACCTATGTAGAGACAGCAAAACTAGGAGCTCCTTGGATAATGACAATTTGACAATCAACATGAAAACCCACCCCCACGAAGCTTAACTTCAATATATATAGATATATCATGTCTGGATAGATTTACCTATGACACACACATCTGTAGTGGTATGGACTGTTGATTGGGTCATCCCCCTCTACTGGAACTTGCTCCGCTCTGCACCTGTACTTGCATCCTCTACATTCATTGTAAGTGCAGGTTGGTGCTGTGGATCCTATCATCAATCTCCTTGAGTTCCTCGTCATCATTCTTTCACTGCCAGCCTAAAGGCTCCGAAAGGAATAAGGCAAGAGTTCAGCATAAAAGAAGAATACTGAATATTTCCTAAGATTCTAAATGAAAAGTTGAGCAATTTGTAGCAGAAAATGCTAGGCAGTCTCTTTCACCTTCAAATATAATGCTTTTTGTAGTCCGGACTGATGAAGGACCCTTGGACGTTGGAGTTGTGATTGACTTCTAGACCCTGCAAGACTAGGAAAATAAGAAAATATATCTAAATTTGGCAAAAACATGGAATAAATAGTTGAACAAAACCCTGGGAGGAGGAGAAGCAGAAGACAGTTACTTAAATTATATCTTAAGCAACTGTACACAAGGTAAAAATACTAGCCAGGCCTGTGCCTATCTCTTCATGAACGGGTGTTTTCGTGCAAGAAAGAAGGAAAACTTAATTTGCAAACACATTACAAATATGCAGCTGTTCCCCTAGTTGGCAAGGTAAGAGAAGCATCTCTTACATTGGGAAACTAGCCAGATTTTGCTAAAGCTGTGGCATTTGACATGGTAAAGGAGAAAACTACAGGAAAATAGAGAAATAATGTACGATATCTGGAACACACTGACCTTGTATAACACATGCTGCCAGGGTAAAGGCCATGAAGAATAGCAACACTATGTTGCTTAGTTTCATGCTGGCCATTTTTGCCTTTGTATGGGAATAACTCTGAGGGGGAGATGAATTGGTGTTCATTCAATATAATTGAAGGATAAATAAATATATGAGAGAGAGAGAGATCTAAAAGGTGTGGTCAATTAATGACCATAAGAGATAGACTGGCAAAAGTTGCAGTCTCTCAGAAAGAGGTCCCCAACCGACAGATCGCGTATTTTGGCTAACTCATGAAACTTCTGCATTATTCATTAGAATGCCAAGAATGCCCACTTCTTTTTCAATCACTTTTGTATGTGAACAAGAATCCTTGATTCCTTACTTCTTTATACGAATATATTTCAGGGTTTTAAAGGGAATTTCAAGTAAGAAAATCATTTTGCAGAGCCCTTTTGATTCTTTCTGGGTAGATACATCTCACCCACCAAAACCAGCACGCGGGGCTTCCAGGCTTAGACTTGTCTGTAGGATTCCACGAAAAGATCTCGAATGCATTTGGTGAGAAAAAAAAAAAAATTCTAAATTGAGGAGACTGAGATTCTCTTACAGAATATGGTCAATGTACATGCATTTCCAAACCCAAGCTCAATTCTCAAACAGATGGTAGACATAGGAAATGAAGATACGGGATTTGGTTCCTTCTTCACACGAGTCATAGGCCCTACGCCCCAGCACTCAGTCCAGCAATCACAAGTTCGAATAGTAAACTCGTGATTCTGTAATGGTACTACAAGACCAAGGAAACATCTTTTCCATGGTCAGAAAATATAAAGATGTGGTGAAACCGAGGGAGATATAGTCATATAGGTGTACGTACGCGTCATTTATAGTTTTAGTTCTCGATCCCAGTGTGGCAGTCATACGTACTCTGATATATCTTGAGCACGGGGAACGACGACGGGCGTGCAGTAACTCCCAACTTGGCTTCAAGAGAAAAGAATAGTAATCTCGTGATATTGCAAATGCAGGCCGCACATGCTGTAATCTTCCAGATCCAAGGATGCGCCCTCTGTTTTCCATTGTTCGCATCTTTACAAATTTACAGAGCATAACACTTGCATTTCTCTTTGCAAGTCTGCATGCTTTTGATCAGGGTTTATAGTGTTTTGTTTTTGTCGAGAAATTACTGTAGTTTTAAAGAGATTCAGAGATTCAAAGTGATATGATTTTACTGAGTTAAATCTATTTTGTAATAAAAATAATTTTATAATCTGATGTAATTAAATCATGTCATTTTATGAATTTAATTTTATAAAATATTATATAGTTAAAATATTTTTCTTTTTTATATCCTCAATGAGGAAGATATTGAAGTTGAATAATGTTATACATCATACTTTCATTTTATTTTTATTTTATTATATAAGATATGACATATTTATTATTATTAGATTAATTTTTTTTATTTTTTTAAAAAATAAATATAAATAGTGATGGATAATGTCATCTCATCATGTGAGATAATAATGTGATATATAAAATCATTCCTCCTCCTCCTCGGCTTAATGGGCAATATTTGGGAGTTTTCTTTGTGGTCAAATCTAGTAGTTTATATTTTGCAAAATTTTCCTAGCTTCAAAGTTCTACACCTATAATGGGCTGAATTAACCTGTTAATCCCTAAAAATAATAATAAATACCAAATACATGAGGAAAATTAGTTTTCAAGGCCGTTCGTATCTTGATTTCTTCTCTTTTTTTGGAAGAAAAATTATGATGGGTTTATATGAAGTTATATAATTATATAAATATTAATTTTTAAAGAAATTGATTAGAGTATCTGCGATCTAAATTCACCTTATAATTAAGCCCTAAAAAAATGTGAAAAAATGTGTATTTGTTCTGAATGATGATGATGCCTTCGCAACACCTGACTTGGGAGTTGGAACTCCCGCTACTGCCCAACCTTCGAAGAATACCAAACTGAACTTTTGGCATTTGCCTCTATCCTCTGCGTCTTTCTCCTGCTCCTCCTCCTCCTCCCACCTTGCACAAACCGAAACTCGGAAACTATCCCTTTCCCTTCTCCCCCAACCTCTCTCTCCTCAGCGTCACTGCGCAAGCAAAGCATCCAGTTTCTCCCTGCTGATCAATATCACTCAGTGCCATGTCTCGTCTAACGCACAAAGCGGAACTCCCGGAACCCACCTACCATATTCTTCTGTTTCTCTGTTTTTCTCTTTTTACACCTTGGAATGGCCACCGAACAAGCAGGGGTTTCCATGCCGGTGGGGGTGACTCGTTTGAAGTACTCGAACCGGGTGGTTTTGAAAACTATATTGGAACGTAGTGATGGAGGGTTGGGACTGGTTGGCGAGAGAGTTGTAATAGGAGGATGGGTGAGGTCTTCGAAGGAGGTGACGATGAAAGATCCTTTGCCGCCGTCACCGTCACCATCACCTCCACCAAAAACGGATGCTGGGACGGGTGAAATGGGGCCGAAAGATGCGAGCTTTATGGAAATTCTTCAGTCTCGGATACCCTTTTTCCGGTCGATTATGAAAGTTTTAGGTGGTGGGAATTACAACCATCTTCGCGAAAATTCGGAACAGGGGATTCCCAGGCCGCCCCCGCCTTCGATTGCTTTCTTGCAAATTAGCGACGGCTCATGTGTTAGCTGTCTTCAGGTACCTTCAATTGGCATTTGAGAAATGATATTTGCGGAGTGCGCAATTCCGCTCAATCCCTTTGAAAAAAATGAAGAAACGTTTACATTAGAAGATTCCACGTAAGAAGATTGGAAATAAACGCTTAGATTAGAAGATTCCACGTTCCTCTGGGATTAGCTTTCTTAAAATTGAAACCCCAAAATTATCCCCAGCAAAAGACTTGCAGACCGGCTGGGCCAAAATCTATGATATTACTCCATCACAGCTCATCTAGATTTTGAAACCCACAATTTTGAGATATTAAGTTCCACATTTTTATTTTCTTCTAAAAGTATTTTTTGTGGGATTGATTATTCTGTCCTTTGCTGAAGGCATATCGTCGTTTTTACTCATTTTCTTTTATTTATTTATCATGAGGCTAGATACATCAAAGTGGACAATATAGGCCGCCTCTAATTAGTTGGAAATATTTGAATCATGGCACTGGCTCTTAGGATTTATATAATCTTTCTGTCTGGAATTAAAATCTCTCAGGTTGTTGTAGCTTCTGCTATAGCTTCCCCGTGCCAGCTCCTGCGTACTGGAACATGTATACTGGTGGAGGGCGTATTGATGCAGCTATCAGAACTAGGAAAACATGTCATCGAGCTTAAAGTGGATAAAATTCTTCATATAGGGACAGTGGATCATGACAAGTATCCGTTATCAAAGAAAAAGTTACCATTTGAAATGTTGAGGGATTTTTCCCAGTTTCGACCTCGGACAACTACGGTAAATTAAAAAAATCCTTTTGCCATGTTATTGTATTTATTGTAGTCCTTCCTGACCATTTCTTGTTATTTTCTCTCTTTTTGAAGTTATCATATGCAGTGCCAGACAAGTTTTACATTTAATCTAACTTTAACATGTTTTGAGGTAGGATAATTTTGTGTTTAAATTATTTGAAAATATGGGTCCTCTACATGAACATTAGGTTGATAATAGAAACCAAACTTACAGAAACATCAAAAAATTTCGTGACTCTTGCTATATTATACATTGCCAGTATACTTTTCCAGTAGTTCTGCGTGCTTGAAGGGAAGTTCTAGAATGATTTCAATGCTTCTTTCTAGGAAAAAGAACTTGTTGGTGAGGCTCTAGATCTTGTATCATGCAAATTCTTGAGCAATACAGCCTGCTAGTGTTACCATCACACATTCTAACCCTATTAAAGAGGCTGCACTTTCAATAGATTTTAATCACAACAATTAGAGCCATTTCGGACATGTACTTTTATTTGTTACCAGAATCATAGTAATGGGACTTTTTTTTTGCTAATTCTGGTAGCACGTTTCACATTATATAGGTGGCGTCTGTTACGAGAATCAGTAATGCCCTGACCTTCTCAACTCACACATTCTTTCAAAACCTTGGGTTCTTTCACATGCAAGTACCTATTATCACGACCACAGACAGTGAAGGATTAACTGAAAAATTCTCGGTTACGACTCTTCTTGGCAAAGCAGACAAGATGGAGAAGCCAACTACCATTAAGGACACTGAAGGTGTTAGCCTTGAAGTTATCAAGTCTGCTGCGAAGGAGAAAGCTAAGCTAGTTGAAGAACTAAAGAAAAGTGAAAGCAACAAGGAAGCACTGGCTGCCACACTTCAGGATTTTCAGGAATCAAATGAAGCGTCACAGTTAAAAGCAAGAGAAAAATCAAAACCAGGAACTTCACTGAAGGCCAATAAAGTTAACTTTTCTGAAGATTTCTTCTCCTGTCGAACTTATCTGACTGTTTCTGCTCGCCTACACCTGGAGAGCTATGCATGTGCCCTTGGAAATGTTTACTCAATTGGACCCCGATTCCGGGCAGATTGTGCTGGAGATGTGGCAGAGAGGTCAATGATTGAGATTGAAATGGCATTTGCACGGTTAGAGGTATAAGCTCGTTTTACTCTTGATTTTTAAGTATTTCTTTGATCACATATATATACCTTTTAACTGTGGTGTCCTGTATGCATTTCAAATCTAGTTTATAGGTCACCTCAAGAAACATTATTAAAAATGTGTTCTGGGCATCTTTCCTAGAACCGCATTTTGAGACTTATTCCTAGAAATAACTGTCAAGGGAGGCCCTTGAGTTAGTTCCGTAATTAATATTCTCATTCCTATTGTGTTATTACTGCTGCATGCACAATTTGTAAACAGTTCACACAAAAAAAATTAGTATGTTACTTCCATTTAGCGAGTCTTGAAATCAGTTCCAAGAGGTAGATCATTTGCCAAGTCTGGTTCATTATTACAAATATTGACTCCTTGATGCTAACTCTCAAAACATGTTTTAACTCCAATTCAATTTCATAGAGAATAATGCATAGCTAGCAGATCCCCTTTTCAATAACCTCCCCGTATTGTGATAATATCACATGCTTAATTAGAGATTTAAACAATTTTTCAGATCTACAGTGTACCATACTATATATCCAAATGGAAATTGTTTAAACTTCTTTTTAACAGTCTTCCTTTCTCATATGTGGATAGACTCCCTTCTTTTATCTCATAGTATGTCCAAAATTTTCAGGATGCCATGAGCTGTGCAGATGACTTTTTCAAGTTCCTCTGCAAATGGGTGTTGGATAATTGTCCCGAAGATATGAAATTTGTTTCAAAACGAATTGACAAAACCTGTATTGATCGTCTTCAATCAATGATTTACAGTAAAGTTGAAAAGATCACCTACACTGAAGTTGTAGATGTATTAGGAAAGGTATACCATACTAAAAATTCCCTGGACATATCTTCTGATGATCGTTTTCACCTGAACAATTTTCACTGTATAGATGTGTTTTTATCATTTCATCCCAGGTTGCAGACCAGAAGTTTGAAGTAAAACTTCAGTGGGGTGCTGCTCTCACAGCAGAGCATCTAAGGTATGCCAGTTTTTCTAACAATTGGGCATGCATGTGTCTGAAAGTTAGGAAGCGAGGCCTAGCAACTATTTAAAGTATCTACCTTCTTTTAACTTCATTACAGTTATTTGGTAGAGGTGATCCACAAGAACCCTGTAATGATATACAATTATCCAAAAGGAGTTAAGCCATTTTATGCTCGCTTGAATGATGATAGAAAAACCGTTGCAGCATTTGATTTGGTGCTACCAAAGGTGAGCTCAAAATGAGTTTTTTTTTGTGTCCTTTTGACACTGAAGTGGTTTTTTTTGGTATAGAATCAGACTTGTAATTAAGCTGTTCATAAAGCAGGATGAATATTTTCTTTTGCAGGCAAGAATCTTAATTTCAGGTAGCCAAAATGAGGAGCGATTGGACATTTTAAGTTCAAGGTAATGAAAATCTTACCCCTATCTAGCCATTCGTCAGGGCATTATATCTGGGGGTTTGGTTGTTTGAGAAAGCCATGGGAGTGGACAACTGGATCTATAAATTATACATCAACTAATTATTGACAATACCAGCGGAAGTATCATCTGTAAAAGATGTCAGTCACACTATTCCATTTGCCTAGGATCTCAATGGTCTCACAGACTATGGTGCCAGTGGCCCACCGATGCGTATCCGCAGATTAAAATTTGATAAGTATGGACACTAGGTAGTCTATGAACACATAGAAGTAGTTTCTATTTGGACTATCAAACCAACAAGAAATTTAGGGTAACAAAAATTCTGGTAGGACGGTTTTCTTGTTTGTCAGATAATAATTCAGATTTATTGTACAAAATGACATAAATAAACAACTGAAGTCAAAGTCTAGCTGGACTGAAAACAAAAATAGACAAACCCTTACAGTGGACAATTATGTTAATCTTCTGGTTCATTTTTGCAGCCTATATGGATGGTGATATAGTCTTATGGCCTCGAAGCTGTGAAAATTAACATATTTCTTCATTGCTTTTGTTAACAGAATAAAGGAATTGGGGTTGCCCAGAGAACAGTACGAGTGGTGCTTAGATCTTCGCAGGCATGGAACAGTCGAGCACTCTGGATTCAGTCTTGGGTTCGACCATATGGTTCTCTTTGCCACTGGGCTGACTGATGCTGTAGATGTTATCCCTTTTCCCAGGAGTTATGCCAAAGCCAACAACTAATGCTGTAGATGGTTTTTTGCCCTTGAAATCTCTGTTCATCACATGAACGCATAAATGTATGTGACATAGATTTTATAATTAGAAGGAAGTACTCCGCAAATGCACCTTCTCTTGGTATCTTGACTGTGCCTCAAGTCTTTATTTCTTTTCTGATTCTTGGGAACCAAACAAAAGCATTTTTAATAATTGCCAACCTACACAATTGTGCAAATGATCTACCAGTCATAAACGCTTTACACAAGCCATTAGGAATTCTTTTTAACCACTTCATACTTCATGGAGTTGATTGCATCATGACATACATAAAATTTTCCCTTGCTTCTTGTAAGTCATCTTTTTGGGTAAGATTCAAAGCAGTTTCATATTTCTTAGCAGGAAAATATTGACTAAAACATTTAAAATTTCTTAGATAGTGCCCCCATATAGGCTTAGAATATTTATGGATAAACTATGGCCCTAACATTATCAGCCACCGTACTGTTCGAGTCAAGTGGATAGAAAAATGGATAGAGCTCGTATCGGACATAACAACTACTATATAGAACTCTGCATCCCTTCCGGTTACTGCAAATGGTTTCGAAATTCCCGACCGCAATGGCCAAACACTGAGCACAATCTATCTGAGATAGGTCCCTTGTGCACTGCACCAATGCATAAAGTGTCACCAAAGATGACAATTTGGTGTCACCTTTCCCAAGACCTTCATTCTTAGGCTCAACAGCCCGTGCTCTAATTTCATCCATCAGAGCTCCTAGTTGTTTATTGAAGTTTTCAGGATCTGTTACAGTATCTACATTGAAGTAGAATATACCAACAGAAGTATCAACTTCTCCGGCGAAGCTCTTGTTGTTGTAACGCAGAAAGCAGTAGTCGTACCAAATTCTTGAGTCAGCTTGTTTCGGACAGGGTTGGCGTATCAGTTTTGCTGCATCTTGGATGCAACTTGAGCAGCCTGTACTGCTCACATCTCCTCTGCATTGAGCCAGGCCAAAAACTTGGTCGTTCCCTCTACCGAAGGAAGTAGCAATATAACCATTGGAGGAGGTTTTAGAAACCAATTCAGCTAGCAAGCGATCAATATTTACTGATATTTGGCTAACACGACTAATATTAGTATTTAGATTGCAGAAATTTCCTAAAGGATCTGCAGCATCTGCATTGCAAAAGCATAGAGCTAGTAAGAGAAGAATCTCGTATATCAAACTCATACTTCTCCTTTTGTAGCTCACATGAATGAAACTTCATTTGACGAGGTGGTTGTTTATAGACTTGAGGTAGTGGGTTTGGAACTAGATGTGGGGGAACACTCAGCAGACATTATTGACTTGTTTGCTCATCACCACCTTGATGAGTGGAAAAACTAACATGTTTCTAGAAAGTCATCGTAGCGATCTGGTTTCAATGATTTTGCTGAATGCTAAGGATTCAATGACAAAGTAATTATTATTCTGTGAAAATGCTGCCAACCCGCCAAAAAAAGAAAAGAAAGGGTATTATCAAGTTTTAACTGTTTTTAATTGGCTGCCTGATGTATTAAAGCATCAATAGAGCCGTTCTTTAGCACAGCCAGCAAGGTAGATTTCTCCTGAGCAAAATAGAAAGCATCATTTTTTATACAAATTCTGGTCAGCATTTATCATTTGTGTGATCTTAATTTGAAACTCTTGACCCATTTTCACAGCAAACGTGAGCTCCAATAAGGGCAATAAGCCTGCTATCATAATTATTGTTTTGAACTTACAAACAGCATTAAAAAACTTGAGGAGGCCAATCTGGCCAGCATTTACAAAGGCATTTTAGTTGGTGGTGACTGGATTCCATTTCTTCTACTGGCCAAAAAAGAGTACAAAATCTCGACCAAGAAAAAAGAAAAAAAACTACAGAAGATGGATATTTTGAGAGGTGCAGAAGGCACAATGGTTGTCAATCACAGCTCTTGCTGCACAATACCAATCTGTCTGATTGGTTGACTAATAGTGCTTTCTTTTTGGATGGTTGACTTATTCCATTATTCCTTCATGGGTAATTCTTTCTTCTATGCCCTGTCATATTTCAATATTAGTTGCCGACAGCGACGGGTGAGGAGACCAGCCGCGTGCTAAAATTTGACTAGATGCTGCTACTCACTCACTGCTAGTCCTTAATATAATGTTTTAATTTATCAAAATCGTTGCTTATTCCTTAAAACTTTTTGTTGCGTGATTATTAAGGGCGTCTTTCCCAAGTCGTGATTAATAAAGGAGCTCATTCTAAAGTAATGAATTTTATACCAAAGATTGGATGGCACGACTCATGATGGAGTTGGCGTGAAGCCTAGTTTGTTTGTTGGCAGTAATTGTTCACGATTCCATAAAGATTCATACAAAATCTTTCATCTCGTCTTATTTCATTTTATTATTATAATTTTTTTAAATATATTAACAAATAAAAAAAATATTAAAAAAAAAATATTCTAAAAATATTTTATTCAATTTTTATCTTTTATCTTAACTCACGTCACTTTAACTCATTATCTAAAAGACACCTAATTATATATTATATTATACTCTTATATTGTCGTCGTATTATTTGGTTATCATTTGAAATAAAAATTTTTGCAACTCTATAGACATAGAAATATTGTCAAACTACGCAAATTTTGTATTGTGTATAATTGATTCTACTCTTTTGTTTTTATTTTTCCCTTCTCGTTCCTAACCAAAATTGTATAAAAAGGAGTGATTTGGCAGGAAACTTTTAGATGAATGTTTTTCTATTTATGAGAATATGAATTCTGCTTTTTATGTTTACAATCCGAAAAAAACTAGCTCGTGATATACGTTAGTTTTGGTTGAGGATAGACATTAGACAGGCTTACTAGAGATTGAAAATTCATGGATATATTGATGTACTTATAGCTAGGGGTTAACTGTTTCAAACATGCAATAATGGTATCTGAATGCTAAATCATGGTTTGATTATGTGTTGATGATTTTCTCAAAGTTTTTGGACGATTATCTGGGTGGCATTTTGTGCTTTGGTAGAAAGTAAACAAATATTATTGAAGCTACGCTGCAGTTAACTCATCTATTATCTCAAGTTCAAGTAAGAAAGTCACACCTTACCAGTAGAAAAATGAAACACGTACAATTTTTTACACAGCTCTGTTTTAAATTAATGAGGGATATTTTTATAAAATAATTTATAGAAGTAACGTTGTTTCACAAAAATACCCTTAATTTAAAACGTGGTTGTATTTAAAAAATTATAAAAATGATTGTACATGTATCGTTACTTTGTAAGTATTACTTGTAAAAGCTTTGTTCATGAATCATACTCAGAATAATTGAATTACATGCAATGCAACCTGAGAAGTTATGTATCAGCTGGGTGGCATTATGATTCATAAAGACTAGGGCTAACCAGATCTTACAGTAATAACATACCTTCCCATTTGGGTCAAAGAAAAAAACCCAAAACAAAAAGGATGAACTTGAGCTGTAGAAGATCTGCAGCAGCAACATGCATGATTCATATATATTCACATGTAGACTTTGCCCCACCCATAATCACTATGATTGCTCTGCATCAGCCCATAAGTGAATATTAGCAAAAAGGAGAATTTGAAATGCCTTCTAATTTCACTAAGGAAAATGCTAGTCTTCCCGCTAGAAGTTACCGTTGAGACTTATTTATTTTATTTTTTAATAATATTGTGATTTTTTAAAAAAATAATATTAAAAATATTAAAAAATACATGTAAAAAAAAGCTAAAAAAAAAAAAAACATAGAAAACAACTAGCGGGAGCCCCCAGCGGTGGGAGTAGCACCACCCTTTCACTAAAGTCTTTGATTTGAAACTGACCAACATCAGGAGCAGTGTTCAATCTAGGGCTCATCTGCATAGAGATGGATACCAATGAACCAACTTCCAACCAATTAAGCATTCAAAACACAAGCATGAAATAAATAATTCAGTTTTTGCAGACCATAAAGTCTAGTCGCCCTTAATTAGTCTTCATCATGAACATGCATTTGATCATTAATTAGTTTGATAACTTAAGTGTGAAAGGTATGTAACACCATCAAACACATGCACAGCACTACTCACATTAAAATCACACAACCAACTTACAAGAGAAGGGCTACATATTGACATCTACCAATGGCCCGTCTTATCAATGTTGTTTTACCTATCTAACCGACATTATAAAACCCTTTCATGAATCCAATTAATGGCCACCAACCCATGACACGGCTTCCTCAAGAAAAAAGAAAAAGAAAGTAAAACACTCAAATGGCTTGCTTAAAACAAGTCAAATCTATACATATATACACACACACACATATATATATATATATATATATATATGTAAAAAATTCTTCTTATCAGTTATTATTCACTACCTCACACCTCATATTCTATAAAAAACACACACATCCTATAAAAAAAATACTATAAGTGTGGAGAGACTGATGCATAGAATTTCTCTCTCTCTCTATATATATAATATTTGTTTGTTTTCATAATTATTTTCATTTCATCTTATCTAATCATTACAATTTTCTTAAATTTTCATATAAAATAAAATAAACAATTCAATTTTTTAAAATCCTAAAGCAAAAGTAATATTAAAAAATATATGTTTCAATAATATTTTATTTAACCCTCAACTTTTATCTCGACTCATCTCATCTGTAAAAATAAACTATTACTGAGTATTTAAATTTGTACAAAATCTTGACATAGATATTAATAAATATTAATATGAAACTCACTTAATGTATCTATCTTTATTTCATTTTAGATCTTAAATTTAGACAAAAGTTCTAAACAAAATATTTATACACAAATGTATTTGTATGTATATACACAGAAAGATATACCCAAAATTATAACAGAAAAAAAAAACCCCCCGCTAATTACGCAGCCTGTCTACATTTCTCCTCTCCATTAAGTTCCTTTGCTCCACTACGAAGTCATCGACCCCCACAAAAACGAGTCCACGCGCAGAGAGAGGGGCCGTGAGAGGTTTGCAAATATGGGGCATGAGAACGAGGTTGGGGAGGAGTACTTGTACAAGATAGTGTTAATAGGTGACTCTGCAGTGGGCAAGTCCAACCTCTTGTCACGCTTTGCTCGCAACGAGTTTGATACCAACTCCAAGGCAACTATTGGGGTGGAGTTTCAGACCCAGGTGGTGGAGATTGACGGCAAAGAAGTCAAGGCCCAGATCTGGGACACTGCTGGTCAAGAGCGCTTCAGGGCTGTCACCTCTGCTTACTATAGAGGCGCTGTGGGCGCGCTTATTGTTTACGATATTAGTCGGAGGACTACCTTTGACAGTGTCAAGCGCTGGCTCGAAGAACTCAGCAGTAAGTTCTTCTATTTGTGTATTTCTTTTTTGTTCTGTTTGGTTGTTCATGAAATGTGGGACGACGACAGGATGTCAAAAGTTTTATGTCTGCAATTCTCTAGTGTTTGGTGCTTTGTCATCAACTGATTGTGGGTATGCTTGCTTTTGTTTTTAAGTTGATGATTTTGTCAATAATTTTGGTTGGTTTCTGAGAAATTGTGGGAGAAAAATGGGAAATCAAAGTTATGGGGCCTTTTGTATCATGGTTCTGGAAATCAAAACCATTATTAACCTTGTTCTTCTTTAACCACAGTGGAAATCACAATCGGTCAATTGCTTTTTTTGTACCATTCATGTTTTCTGAAACTGTAAAATGCCTTTACTTGACCTTTACTTGATTGATGATGTCGATATTTACCACTTGGAGATAGTCGTTTAGGCACAGAAAGGCAGATTCCCATTTTGCCTCCCTCTTTGTGTGGTGTCGGCTAGATGCCACATCATCAAATAATGCTTGTACTTAACCTGTCTGTCTATGAACAATGACCTTACTGAAAAGTTTTGGCACAGAATGCCATGCTAACAGGGCTGATTCACTGCATTACATATTTAACTGAAATCTAGGGAGGTTAGCTTGTTGTATGTTTTTTAAGGTGAACTTAATTGGATTGATGCAGCTCACTGTGATACAACAACGGCGAGAATGCTGGTTGGGAATAAGTGTGATTTGGAGAATATAAGAGACGTAAGTGTGGAGGAGGGCAAAAGTCTAGCAGAAGCAGAAGGATTATTCTTTATGGAGACATCTGCTCTTGATGCTACTAATGTCCAAACTGCATTTGAGATTGTTATCCGGGAGATTTACATCAATATAAGCAGAAAGGTTCTGAATTCCGAGTCTTACAAGGCAGAACTGTCAGTAAATCGAGTAAGCCTGGTTAATGGTGCAGGCTCATCCAAGCAATCTTTCTCTTGTTGTGCTAAATGAAATGACCAATGTTCTCTCAAGTTTTACCTTACAATACTTCTATTTATATAGGGTGCCCTCTTCCTGTTATTTTCTATAGATAATTAATGCCTGATTCAGTCTCTCCAGTGACCAGTTTATTTTATTGGTTCTGGTGCTTTCAATAATAGATCTGTATCAGATAAAAATTATACTTGGAATTTGTAATCCTCTTTTATTGGTTTGTGTGTTGTTGGGTTGAAAATATGAGCAGAAGATTTGCAACAGGCCAGGAAGAATTTGGGAATACAAGTATTCTAATATATTCTTAGATGTTTCTATTTCTAAAAATCATTGAAATATATTTTTTTTTATTTTTTATTTTTTTATCTAACCATTACTTAATCATTATATTTTTTTCAAACTCTCAAATAAAATACAAAAATTATATTTAAATAATTTTTTAACTATATAATATTTGTATTCTAATTTTCTTTCTTATTTTTCAATTTAATAAAACATTTTAATTCAAATTATTTTATTGCTATTCACAAATATTATGAGATATTCTAAACTTCCAAAGGAGCTAAATCATCCCGGAAATTCCCATTTTCATATTCATTTCTCAAGAAGATGGAACTCAAGTATCTGAAGGGTAAAGAGCAACTATTCTGCTGCTAATAAAACTGAAAAATACACAAGTTGTACATCAAGGAGAGAAGGCACGGGTTTAGAAAAACACAAACTTTTGTCAAGGACGCCAAACCTCCTTGCCTATAAATATTATATAAACGGACAAAAATGACTGGTCATCCGATAGTGGAACCTAAACAATGAACTCCACTGGGCCGCTAATGGGGAAAGCAAGGAGATATTGTGTACCCAAAGCTCAATTCTGGAACACATGCAGTCCTTAAATGTAAAGAGGGAAAAAAAAAAAAACATGATAGATGCTCAGGGCTTCCTCAAGGCAGATGCTGCACCCATCACAACTGCCAAGACAAGGCCAAGACCAGCACCAAGGGAAGCCCCCACCGCTGCAGATGCGAAGGAGATCGCCTTGGCTTGGGAATCTGCACTTGCATCCATTGTCATCGTACGTTCTCGTGCCAATTCCAACATAAGTCTATCT
Source organism: Cyclocarya paliurus (assembly GCA_029856935.1). Lineage (NCBI taxonomy): Eukaryota > Viridiplantae > Streptophyta > Magnoliopsida > Fagales > Juglandaceae > Cyclocarya > Cyclocarya paliurus. The sequence goes on from CM056958.1 coordinate 20,093,840, forward strand.
CTAGCAAGTTCCTTTAGATTGAAAAAGGAAAAAGAAAGTATCAGCCAAAACAAAACGGTAGCCAAATTTTTCTTTCATAAGCATGTTCCGTAACAAACAATTTAGAATTTAACAGATCCAGAGATCATCAAATAAAATGATTTTTGGTACAATCATCTAAAGTTGAAACAACATATCACAAACTTGAAAACGCATGACCTCACTTAAGTATACTTAGGGCTCGTTTGGACAAAATTCTGTGAATAGTAGTTAAATAGTTTAAATTAAAATGTTTTATTGGGTTTTGAGAAAAGAGGGAAGAAGTTGAATAAAAATATTAAGTTAAAAATTGTTTGAATATAATTTTTATTTTGAAGTTTGAAAAAGTTGTATTGATTTTTGTGTTTTTGAAAATTTGGAACTGTAAAGTATTTTATGTTTAAGTGATGTTTGAGAATGAAATATGAAAAGGTTTGAGAATTTAATCTCTCATCTCTGTTCAAACGTCCCCTTAAAGTCTTCCATGTCCTAGAATCCAAACTTTATACATTATTACGTTTATACTGACTGTTTTGTTTCTTACAGTAGTCTTAAAGTTCTTGAATGTTCAATCCAACTTTATACTGAGTGCTTTGTTTCTTTCTCCACAGGTGTCTCCTAAATTTAGTACTTTCATCAGTCACTCATACTTCTTCTTCTGCTGTAACCACCACATTAGTTCTAAACAATATTATGCCAACTAAATAAGCTCTACTATTAAAAAATACTATTTACTATTTGGTAACCATATGTGCACTTTTAATCATGTTACATATGTTTGGAAACAATATAAAAAAAAAGAGTACTTTTTGAGATAGAAATGACATAAAAGTTGTAGTGTCGTGTCTGTGATAATATCAGGGCAAAACTGTAATTATCTAAAAGTTGTATGGGTATTTTCATCCATTGAGAGTTTTTTTTTTCAAATTGAACTACGTTCCGCATTATCTAGAAAAGCATGTTTGAGGAAAAACATCATTTTTTATACTTTGTCTCAAACGTACTTCTTAGCTTATTTGAGATTAAAATGTACTTCAGTATGTAACACCCAAACAACTCAATTTTATCATTATAGAGCTTTTAAGGCTATTTAAGTACTTTTTAAGACCCCTAATGCAACCCCAAACAGGCCCTAACACTAATATCCTTGTCTTTTAGTGAAATATGAAGTTATATGTTACCTGGAAAGAGGTCTCTGCATGGCTCTGAAGCACACGGTGGACCAGCTGACAGAGGGACGAGACACCCTCCATTGGAAGAACGATATCTTTCTTCTGGAAAGGCCTCCGAACAAGACTTAGTGGGGCAAAAATAAGTTTTTGAGCATCCATCCTTCCATCAGATGCTTCACCAATTGCATCCCAAGAAGAAGCACTTGCAGCACTGGGTATAACATATGGACAGGAATTGATAACTGCAGTTGCACTTAAAGATACTTGGTATGCCTGTACAACAGCATCAATTGCTGCTTTTTGCTGATGTGCACTGACAGAAAATTTATTTGTTATGGCGAGGACCCAAGGGATTCCGAGTGATTGGGCCTCATCTAACATAAGTGAAAGCACTGGCTTCTGTTGTGACACGTCTGAGTGATTGTATCGAGGTATTTTATGGGACAAGTTATGCACAAGAACAATCAAATCTGTCTTCTGACTTAGGTCACGAATTCCCATCCGCAGTTCATCCCTGAAACGAGAAATCTCCCCATTCAGATCCTGCAGCACCAAAAAACATTATGGGAAAGAAAGTAAGAACACAAAGTCCAGGATTATGCCAACAATACACAGGAGAGAGAAGATGACAGCAGCAAATCTTTAACACATGAGAGTTCGTTCTTAACCTAACTACCTCACTTGTAGAAGCAGGAACTATATGTATACTCTGCCCAAATTCCATGAATTGGCAAACATCCACGCTTCAACTAGGTCCATTTCACCGTAAAATAAAATTGGCAACTTCTGGTGGAACATTGATATTAGGAAAACTCACACTGCTATGGCATTGTGAACCTCCCCTCAGGTCAAGTAGGAAAGAATATCAAACATTTTATATAAAATATGTTATAAGAGCCAAAGTGCATGGGTCACCTCTCAATAGCTTGATCAGCTATAGCTACAATATTCTAAGCATTTAATAACTGAGCGAAGATACCACGAAATGTTACTTAAAAATCTGATACCAAGATTGGGTAACAAAATTAGTCTTGAACAATGCTACCATCTAAGGTTCTATCTAAAACAATTTTTTTTGCCATATACACATAATTTTCACTTGGTAATTTTCTCCATAATTGAGAAAACAGCACAATTTATTGAAGTCTCCATAATTTCTAAAGTGCACATATAAATTGATGAGACCCCAGGAACGTGATTTTCAATTGCTCATTGTAAGTGGAAATAAAAAATATACCAGCAGTTTCACGAGAGAACGTGAACGAAAAGAGTCAAACAAGGCTTTCACTAAAATCTTGACATTAATTTGCATGATTACATTGAAACTTAGGGTATATTTGAATGTTGAGAAGTAGAGAAAAAGTTTAAGAATTGGAGAGAAAAGGTTTGAGATTAAGTTTTATGGGTTTTAGTGAAAGTTTTGAGTCCCACTTCACGATATGTTTGGATAGTGAAAATTTATGAAACAAATTTGTGAAAAACCTTTTACTTATACAAAATGAATTATGGGAATGTGAAGTGAAAATATGATTGAAATAATTTTTGAATGAGATGCCTTTGAGTTTTGTATGCTTGGGAATGAAGTTAGGAGAAAACTTAGAAATGGAGAGAAAATACTCAAAGCTTGAGATGTCAAACATGGACTAAATCATGCATTCTTATCTCAAGTGGAAGATGGTTCCCATTTGGCTCCTGTGGTGCATTTGGACAGAAAGGAATGATTGGAATTTTAAAGATTGGGAATGCTCTCTGGATTATCTAGAGTTTTTTTTTTTAGCAATACCTTATTTCTTTGGGCCTTACCAGTAGATTTCAATGGATGCAGTTTCCATGTTTCCATGTATTCATCTCTAGTTCTTAATTAGGTGCATTCTCTTGTATACGTCTTGTGTACTTGCTATGCCAATTTTTGGTAATAATAAAATTTGTTTACTTACCAAAAACAAATTCAGGTGATAATAAATAGAGCGGCCACACAAGTGATTGTGTGACTGGCCAGTACTATGAATATGTTATTTTCCTACATTTTAGGGGGAGGCAGCACTGGATGTAGGCAACTGAAGTGTTTCTTCAGTTTTTATTTTTTATTTTTTTTCTAATACAGTGAATAAAAGATGTTAAGTGGAAAAGAGTTGGATAAGAATTGCCCTATAAAGAGGAAACATCAATTACAAGTACAAGGTGAATACCTGCAAATTTATCCCTGCTGTGTCGCAGTAGCATAACCCACCAACAATACCCTCTTGAACATCAGCCTCAGGGAGCGTGTTCTCATTATTGGAGATAGTGTTCACTTTTCTTTGACGAAGTATTGACTTAAGAAGAGCAGTTTTACCAGCACCCTACACAGGACACAGGTCATTTAAGTTCCTGCATAATTTACCGAAAACAAAGCAAAACATATTTAGCTAATGCATACATTATATTTATCACAATACCTCAAGGCCGAGTAGCCGGACCCTACGAATTCTGACTTGAACCTCCTTAGATACAGTAGCAAAATCACTGGTGCAGAATATGTGAAAATCACCCAAACCTTCAGCATGGATGAATTTTTCATCATGAAAGAATCCTGAAGTATTTACATGAGTGAGATTGGCAGCATCTGAATGAATAGAAGGAAACATGGGCACCAATGTATCTGCCACTATCTGATGCTTTAATGGCTGTCTCAATGGTGCTCCAACTACAACCCGCATCGTTTGCAATTCTGGCTCCACTCCATAATTTGAAGAATAAGCTGGAACTGAAGGAAACAATTCTACTCTAGTGGAACACCTGGATGGGACAGAGACATAATCAGGATGCATCCCATACCAAAAGACACCTATGTAAATTGGGGAAAACAAGCCACATAAGGAAGGCCGGGTATGTTATTTGCCAAATAAGAAATACAGTCAAATTTATATTGGCTAAATACATGGCAATTAGAACACATGATGCAGTACAAGTATTGACTATTTTGCATGAGAAATACAGATGGTATTGTAGAGAAAAGAAGGTATTGTAAAGAAAAAAGAGGCTAAGTTTTTTACGTAGCTCCTATCAATGATGTTTGTCTCAATAGCGTATTTTATACATATACAATACAATGACCAACTTAGCCATGAACTTATAAAAATAATGACCAAATTAGCCATGTAGCAAATGCATATTTGGCTTAGAATGAACACGATAATACCACTTCATGAAACTGATTTGGCCACAAATTCCACTATTGTGAAGTAGAAGGCATCATTTGTCGAATGAGATGTTTATTACCAGCAATCTCAAATGAATTGTGGCTCTGTAGTGTTCCCTTACTAAAGATAATCTGATCCAAGGAACTACTCTCAAGTCCCCAGCTTAAAAGAATAAAAGACTAAAGTTAAAATTGAAAAGAAAGAATAGAGTACTGTAGATATAATTGAACCAAAATATTGAACAAAGAGATAATGTACACTTCCTCAATGGCATACCAGTGCCTCAGTTTTTCTAATGAGCTTAGCAATTGGCAGTTTGTAATGATACAAACTGATTTGGCTGAAATTAAAAGATCCTCTCAGATAAATGGTCCCAGCAGAATGCTTATAAATATATATATATATATATATATATATAGCCAGCACAATTAGTGAAAAGGTTCAAGAAGCTTAATCTAATCAGTTGGAAAGACTTTGGTTTGTCCTATTAAGTTGAGAAATTGAAGTTTCTAATGCTAAAACATAGTTTTTGTTTCTGTATCTGCTCAAAAGGCACCAGTACAAAGTGAAGAACATATTGGTCAGGTCAAAGCTCAACAGGTGTAGCAAAAACAATGTTTTATCAAGACAGTACTAAGAAGCATATATTCAAAAAATAAAAAATATATGACAAGAACCACAACCATTGAAAATTAGTTTGCAAGAGTCTGTAGGATCCAAAAAAGACACCAATCATTGAAATGCTTGAAGACGAGGACGTTACCAATGACCAAAATATTGCTCTTGCAGATCATCTTGGAAGCACACAAGGATTGGAAAATTCAGTGAAAAAACAAAAACGAAAACAAAAGAGAGGCTGAGGCAGGGTTATAAGAAGGACAAAGGACAATACCAGTTACCGTTCACTTGAGCATGAACAAGTGTGCAGAGATGCAACCTCAATCCAGTGATATCAACTTTTAGAAAATCTCCATTCTTCTCATCAGGTACTCCATTCCATCCAAGAGGAGCGATTGACGTAGCTGTGTGAATGACTGGAGACTCTACAATATGCCCAAGCTCAACAGCACCTGCAACTGAAAGACCAAGCCACTGCTGTAGATGTGGAAACTGTGGCTGTTGCTCAATTCCAAGGAAAGATGTAGGATTATCACTCATGCATAGGTCATAGATTCTGCACAAAAGATAATTCCATCAAGAATGAGACTTGCAATTCCTGAATTTTCATTTTAATTATGTCAAAAAGGACCGTACAGAGTTCGCAAAATTTGGATGTTTTATTAGTTGGCCAGTCTAAGGAGATGTATCATTGATCATCCTAAAATTCATAGCTCTGAGAAAATCTTTCCAAGTGGACAATGGAATAAACCACATCACCACTACAGGATCTTAGTTGTAAAATTTATAGAAGTTGCACAACGAAAAAAGAATAAAAGAGAAACTATAGAAGCTCAGATAAATTAATACTGTTCTATTTCTTTAAATCACAGAGAACATGTCGGTCAGTAATTTCAGAAAAACTTTTAACCCGCCTAAGAAACTTTCTCTGTCCAACAACAGTGTCCACTGTCCATAGATCCAACACATAATTTGAATTTCAAAAATCTAAAAAGGATTTCATTGGACAAATTGCAGATAAACTAAATTAGTTCAGGGTTAAGTTTTTTAAGATAATAGAAAAATCAACAACATTCAGGAACCTGGCAACCAATGTAACCACTGACTACCAATTTTGGGGCAAAGGGTATACAAGCATAACTGAATGGCAAAATTGTCAAATATAATATGTACACTTTCAGTAATACAATAATTCACACCTCTGAAATCGAGATCTATATGACTTCATGGAATGTGACTGAAGTAGTTCCTTTAACTCCGTAATAACAGATTTGACCTGAAAATGTCTTTGCCAGAAGAAAGTAAACAAAATGAGAGATCCCAGGAGATACTACAACCAACTAGTACTCATAACCATTACAGGCTGTCAAGAATTTAAGATTTATCCCACAGAAATATTAAAAAGCTCGCCAACCCAGAGAGAAGACCCAAGAAAAAGATGGCTAACCAAAGGAAGCACATACCGAGGTTGACTTTAAATACTCTGCACCTGACAGTGATTCCACCGATGAATTCCCCAAGAGATAAAGCTGGAAGGAAAAATAATAGTTCCAATAAAGTCACTAAGATAAAATAGACTCACAAAAAAAGACTAATTTATATGAAATAAGCATGTGAAAAACAGAAACCTCAATAAAAACAAATTAGTATGAACAACAGAATGTAATGATGCCTATCATATTTAGAGAAAGCAACACAGAGGTGCACACACTTCATTTGCCAATGGATTTGGTTGCTGATAAAAGAATTGGGACCTCTCAGGTCATTTCACAAGCTTATCATTCGAGGCACAGAAAGTGAATAGCCAGGAACTCAAATTTACCAGCAAGTCAGTGATGTCAATATACAGTAAACAAATGGTCAGGGGACCACTACAAGAATCAATAGACTACAACAAGGCAATCTAATGACAACGAAGTAATTAACATAAGCCACCAAAGAAACAACAAAACATAGATTGCTGGCAAGTAGCAACACCATCAACATCAAAACTTCAATAATATCAGCTACTTTTCCACCTCTCCTGCATGCAACTATGTGATTATAAACCATTATAAAACCAAACAAAACATGAGAAATGAAGCATAATTTCCTTATATCCACCTGCCCAAATGGTACATAAGAAGGTAAATAAGGCACCCTGCGCCAGTTCCCACCATCCCCAGCTTTAATGATCCCTTGTTCTGCTAACTTTCCACTTGTTGCTACATCTGGTAGCACTTTATCAGTATCAGAAATTGGCTTAAGAGAAATGCCATCTGAACCCTCCTGGATTTCGAGAGACTGTGGTTCAACTACATCATCTTCAACCCAATTTTCTGCAACAGAATCAGCTGAAGAAGACGTTTCTACAGAGTTAACTCCTTTTTCTCTGTATTTGTTCAACTGTCTCCTCACACTCTCCAAAGGAACAAGCCTTGAGAGTCTCCAAAATGATCGCTGTACAGGACCCAACCCCAAAACCAACTGCTCCCCTTCATTGTCTTTTAGCTTCTCTATCCCCTCATCATGTTTTAACATTGAAAAATTAGAAGATTCAGTTTCAGCAGGCATCGGTTGAGCCTGATCATTATAGTGATGAAAATATGCTGGAGAAAGCATGCAGGGCACCAGATCTTCTGGAATGCAGTAACTCTTGAAATAATGCTGCCAGCCTTTTCTATTAACATAACTGAAATAATATACCAAGATATAAAAAACATAGATTTGTCACCTCAACAGAAAAGGGGGAGAGGAAAGATATTTAGGACTCTCATTATTCAAAAATAACATATTAGCCAAGAAGATTATTAGAAACTTACTCTCTTAAAGCAGCATTTCCAACTGGTGGCTGGGAGAATGTTATACATTTAATTAAAACTTTATCACCTTCCTTTGATGATGATTCAACGGCTATAACCCTCAAAATGGCGAGGGTAGCTAAAGCTGCAACCTACAAGGACAACATGGGAGTACATGACAGATATATCAAGTAATTCTATGAAGGAGACAAATTCACAGAAGAGGCCAGCCGGTTGTAGCAAAATTATACTACATCAATTAATCACACACAAAGAACTGGCAAAACTATAGTTTTTAATTCCGTTTTGTTCCGGCCATTTTGCCTAGAATTTTCCGTTCCGGTGTAGTACCCGGTACATTATACCTCCTCGTTCTGTTCCATTCTAAATTCCAACCAGAATTGGCATCCTGGGCCCTATTCCGTTCTGGACTGTTTTAATGGCAGTTTTGTAATTTTTTTGATTGGATGGCATTTTTGCAAATTTTAAATCTAGATGGTATTTAATTAATTCTAAAATCCAAAAGGTATTTGTATGATTTTTATTTTTTTATAATTTTTATTTATATATATATATAGTTAATCCCAAAACGGTACACAGGAATGCACCAAGTACTGAAATATTCCATTCCAGTACTTAAATTGGAATGATCACCATAGCGGAATTTAAAACGTTGGAAAAAACTGAAAGTAGGACAATCAGACTCACTGCTCCACCAAGTGAATGTCCGCATAATACAAGTTTCCTCTTCTTCTTCTGAGCAAGCTTGTATAGCTCCAAAGCAGGTATCCCTTTAGCACGAGCCAAAAAGCCCTAAAGACAATTGGAAGAAAAAATAATTAGAAAAACACAATATAGACGAGTATGCTACAAGGACCATCTCTAGGATGGAGGAACAAGAAACCTACATGTTAGCATACAAAAACATGAGTGAAATTTATGGTAATTAAAAACAGGGCTAGCTGGGGGAGGGGGTGTGGAGCTAGATTTATGTAATCTAATTGCTATAAGACAGCTATTGTTAATGGTTCTAGAACAGTCAATGATCAGTGAATTTAGAGATCAATTTACAACTCAAAAAAAATACTGCCTGAATGATATTTCTTTCACATATTTCAAATATTTTGTACAGTGCATCAACATGTTAGCATGGAAAAGAGCTGCTTAGGAAAATGAGAAAATGTTCGAAATATACTGATAGAACATGACCAAATGGACCATGAAACTATTAACTGCTATCTTACCCGATGGGCAGCAGGTTTAGATTTATCTTTAAGTTGCTTAGATTTTGTTTCAATGGGATTCCCCAAGTATCCCGAATTTCCCGTCGGACTTTCATGTTGTTTAGATTTGACAGCATCAATTTCCTCAGCATCTTCCACGGAATCATGAAAGATAGCACCTTGCAGTATATTTGCATCAGCCATGACATCCCTCAATTTGTACAAAACAAAATGAAATAAAAATCATAAAAATTATAGACTAATAGAAGCTGACAAATACATTCTGCCATGCTTACTTGTACTGCTTTGTTCCGACAAAGGAAGCAAATAATGTGTCACCTGCTTCTGCCAACAAGTACCTGCAACAAGCAGGATACAAGTAAGGCATATGATAAACCACAAAATTTAAAATCCCTTTTTTTTTTGGAAAAAATACAAATAAACATTACTTATAAAAAAAATTTGAAGGAAACACAAAAAATACATAGCTAGACATATAACGCTTAGATTTAATAAGAACTAAGAAGTGAGAGTAAGTTTCTTGGACCGATAATTTCACGCTACCAGCGGGTACCCGCCAACCCACTGCAATTAAGAATTTAAGAGCATCTATGATAAAAAAAAAAAAAAAACCTAAAATCCTCCTCATCCCCCTTCGAATCCAAAAGATTTTTACTTAACAAAATGAAGTAGTAATGCATTGGGAGAAGAGAAATAACTTCAAAGAAAATTCAGGAAATATAGAGCTGAACACACCCGTGTGGAACATGATCTGAAGAAGGTTGCACAAGCTCCAAAGAAACAACTTGTCCGCCAAAGTCAGCCTTGAATTTATTTACAGCTCGAACCAACTCATCAGCAGGCCTCTTCATGCAAGGAAGGATGGAAACCATAAGCTAAAGCAAAGTCATTTCAGTGTCTAACTAGCATCAATTAAGAACCATTCCACAACCAGACAGACATAATATGGGTCCCAACATTGTCACAGTTTTATTGCATTCTTACTTTGTAAACTGTCAAGATGAACACCATAGACAATTAGCACACATCTGTACGACTGACAGAAATATTTACCATTACATACTATATAAAGCCACCTTCGAATCCGAACGACAACAGGGCTTGAGGGAAAACAAAGTTAAAGGCAATGCCACTGATTGCCTCGCGAAAGCCCGAGATAATTATAAATGACAGGTGTCTATGTCCAAAGAAAATGCAGAGACAGTGGACCTTCGCCTTCTTCATTGTACCTGACTCTGGTGGAGAGGCCATTTCAAGTGACATCTATTTTGTGTCGTAGAGTAGAGGTGTAAGGCACGTCCTTTATACCGTTGAAATGGGAAGACTTGATATGTAAAAGATTTGGTATGTTTGGAAATAATTTACATTTCATCTCATTCTATCTTATATTTTTTTAAAATATTATTCAATTGCAAACACTTTTAAAATAATTTTTATAATTTTTTTAAATTAATTATTACAACTTTTCAAAATTTTTAAATAAAAAATATTTCAATTTTTTCAAATCTCAAAATAAAATTAAAATTAAAAAATTAATTTTATAATTTTTTTTATTCAATTCTTTCTCTATCATTTTTTAAAATCTAATAAATACTTAACTCAAACTATCTTACTACTATTCTCAAACCATCTTTCTACTATTTATAAAATTTTTATCCCATTTCAATTCCCAAACATTCTCTTCAATTATAAATTTTTCTTATAAATCAAATCTCGCCGGTTGCCATGTCAATTGTATGGTGAGTATGCTCTACACACATGCTTACAAATAAAATTTTTCAAAAGTAAAGGCATGTAATCTCTATGTATTTTCGAGAAGGCCATTTGGCCTTTTTATTTTTTGATTCCTGTCATTAAAAAAATATTTTCTTAATTATTAACTAAAAAAAGATATCCTACCAAGATTGACAAACCCTCGGTAGGTTTATTGTTTTCCTATATTTGTTTTGTTAAAAAGAAAAAAAATCATAATATCACAAAAAAATATTTCCTTAATCTCTAAAAAAAAAAATTGTCTGACTCAACATTCGGTCACTCTAACATTTTTGTTATTAGTTATTATGAATGTGCTTCGTATATTTCTACAGAAAAATATTATTTTATTCATTCAACTTGTCATCTTATTTTGACACTTTATATATTTTAATTTTTTTTAAATTTTTTTATTTAATAATTAAGAAAGTGAATATATTGATATTTTTTTATATTTTTAAAAAATATTTTAAAATGATAAAAAAAATATAAATTTGACCGTCATTTGAAGCGGTTCTACTCATTTCCATAATAAATATATTAATATTTTTTTTAATCTCGAATCATTTTATAAACCCAATAATCTCTCCAAATCCTCGTTTTCCTTCCCATTTTCTCTCATAAACCCAACAATCATTTCTCACTGGTTTGGTTAACCCATTTTGTTGAATAAAAGAAAAAAGAGTCGAGACCACCATCCCCATATAGTTTTATGCTAACTTTTCATTATTCAACCTATCAAAAGCTTCTCCAGAGTCCCATACCGTGTAAACGCACTCGGAGAGAACCATGCAGCAAAGAATGTCCTGCAAGTCCGAGACGGACTCGGCCTTGAGGGCAAGGCAGAGATCGCGGAGCTGCTTCTTGCGTCGCTCGTACTCTTCCGGGATCCTCTTCCTCTGCTCCCTGTCGTCGTTATTCCATGGCCATCGCATCGGTCGTTGCAGCGGCCCCCACGAGGCCTTGAGGATCTTGGCCCGCTGGTCTCTGATCCACGAACCCCCACTGCTCAGAATGGACTTCATTGGTGCCCGTACGAGAGTAGAGACTTGGGGGATCGAAGAAGGAAGACGAGTGATCCGGGATTGCGAATCTGAGAGTGTATTATTCCACTGCGAGTGATCTGGGATTGCGAAATCTGAGAGTTCGATTACGCTGGTAGTAATAGTCGAATCAAAATAAAAGTCGAACTACTAAGATTTTAAAAACAGAGATGCTAAAGCGGCCGACAGTCGTTTTTTTTTTTCTTTTACTTTTTTTTTTAAAAGAAGCTTTCATTCATAAATTAAAGAATACATGATCATTTGTCAACAAGAATAACGGGAGTAACCTCAGAAGGTTCCTCTCTATCCAGATCAATGCAGGCCTAACTTTGCACCAGCATCAGCTGCTTTTTTTTCTTTTACATAGCTATTAAGAAATTGTTTTATTTTTAATATTTAAAAGAATTAAAAAATTATATGTGAAAAAACAAAAAATTAAAAAATTTGCACTGTCGGATCCCCCATGCGGCCTTGTAGAGCCACTCTTTTCTACTTTGCCGTCCATTTTTTAATTTTTTCCCTTTTTTCTTTTTACATTTTTGTAACACATTTAAATATTTTTAAAAAATAAAAAATATATCAATACAATAATATATATTTTCTTAACTATTAAGTAAAAAAATAATAAAAAATAAAATAAAATACAGGGACGTTTAAAATGAGGAGCACACTAACATTATTCTTTAAAAATATATTATTTATCCTATCAAAAAAAAATATATATTATTTTAATCTATAATTGTAAATAAGTTGTTAACAAGAAGTTGCTAGTCTATATTTTTGTATGGGATTCGGATGACTCATCAAATGAGTTTACCGTATTAGCTAAGAGCATGATTGGCTAAATAGCATATGACTCAATTCTTCAAATGAAAAATTTGGATTCGAAATCTCTCACCTCCATTATATATAAGAAAATAAGTTTACTATATTATTAGTGGTTTGTAAAATGAGAAATGATACTGGTAAATTGGTGTCTTTCTTTAGAAAAAAATATATATAAATTTAAAATTTATATAAAAAAAATTATTTTTTATAATGAATTTTATTTTTTTAAAATTGAGTGCATCGAGACTTACACAATCTAGGACTTTATCTAACATTATATATCATTTACATTTTTTAAATGGCAAGGTTTAGTTTGTATGATTGTTATCTACACAAACTTATAAATAGAATTTTTCTTTATTGTTGTCCTAATAATGCATGATTTAAATCCTATAATCTACCTAAATACGTGAATAATTCTTTATAATTATAAAAAAAAAAGTGTTGACAAAATAATTTTATAAAAATAAATTTATAAATGATTTGATTTGATACGTCAGAAATTTTTTTTACTATAAAGTAGATATGACATATCAAATAAAGTTATGTCAGTTTATGAATTAACTTCTGTAAAATTCTTTTCTGGATTATTTGATAATCAATTTGTGCAAATATTTTATTTCACTAAAAATAAATTTTTTTCTTAAATTTTTACGAAGGTTGTAAGTTAATTATTTTCCATGTATCTAAAGAAGAGATTTCTTAATTTTGTTTGTCTTCTCTTAAAAGATAAATCCATTTGTATTTTTCAAGATACTACATTTGAGAATATAACGTCAAATTATTAAAATTGACATGTTAAATCATTATATTAAAAAAGATTAACACTTTATGATTCACTTATTTTTCTTAATCAATCTGACTGAAAGACAAAATAAAAAGTCTTTAATGATTTTTTTTTCTCTGTTTTTTCTTTTTTTTGAAATCCAACTGAATTGTATTACTAATCACTCTGGGGTATTACAATTTTTGTCATGCATGACATCATTGTATATTACAAACGGCCCCTCCTCAATCCATATTTTTTCCTCACCCAGCTCCAAAGCATGTTTAGCTAACAAATGGGCTACTTGATTCCCCTCTCTTGACACAAAACTTACATTCCAACCCCTTTTTTCTTTGAGAAACTACTTAATATCTTCAATAATATGCCCCATCCATGAAAGATCCTCCACGTCTCTGTTTATCCCATTGATGACAGCAGCTGCATCCCCTTCAAAAGTTACCCTTGAGAATGCCAGCTCATTACAAAGTTCTAATGCTTTCCAAAGTGCCCAACTTTCTGCTAAAGCAGGGTGATCAACATGTTTCCAAACATCACAGGCAGCCACAAGTACTTCCCCTTCCTCATCTCTAATAACAATACCCATACCCATTCTTTTAGCCTCCATGTCAAGAGCTGCATCCCAATTAGCCTTCACCTTAAGAGCACCTGGTTTTTTCCATTTCTTCTGCATTATATTGTTAACAGCAGTACCCATAGTGGGAGAAGATCCCCCTTGGCTAATCTATGCTGATTTATAATCCTCTAGCTCTTCACCCTCCATTTGAATAAGTTTACTTGGACTATAGAAAGTATTCTCGAAAACCACCTTATTTCTTCTCAACCAGATCCTGCGCATTATGGTAGCAACCCATTCCATCTCCTCTTTCTGCAATCTGCTCATCAGCTTGGACCATAGATCAAGAAAATTCACTTCCTCTGTGACACATTTTTGAACTGGACTGCTAGGCTCTACCCACACATCAGCTGAGGAGGGGCAGCTCCAAAGTATATGAGTAACAGTATCCTCTTCCCTTCCACATATTGGGCACATTGGATTTTCACCAATTTTTTTAATGAACAGATTCCTCTTGGTTGGAATAATATTATTGGCAGCTTTCCACAAAAACGTTTTGACCACTGTTGGCACCTCCATTCCCCATACATATTTCCACACTGCTTCATCTTTCCCTCCAGTAGAAGCTTCCCCTCTCTCCTTCCTCTTCAAGCTCACAGCCAAATGGTAAGCACTTCTGACATTGAAGTTATCATCCCTTGTAAATCCCCAATACCTCATGTCAACAGCCCCCTTTTTGCTCAAGGGAATTCGAAAAATGACTTCAGATTCTTCTGGTTTAGAAATCCCTCTAATAAGATCTTCATCCCATGAGTTAGTAGATGGCATAATCAACTTGTTCACCTTCATGTCCTCCCAGGATCTCTTCACAGGGGATTGCACACACCTTGAAGTAGGGGTAGGCAACCACTTCTCCCCCCAAATCCTTATGTTATTCCCATTCCCAACCCTCCATTGTAAACCTTCCTTCAATAAATCCCTAGCTGACAGCACACTCCTCCAAATATAAGAGGGATTTAAACCCAGTTTAGCTTTTAGAAATTCTGAGTTCTTGAAATATTTATCCTTATAAACCTGAGCACAAGAGAAGATGAACTTTTAATCATACGCCAACCTTGCTTTGCCAACATAGCTGTATTAAAACACTCCACATCCCTAAAACCCATCCCCCCTCTTGCTTTTTGCACTCCCAGTCTCTCCCAGCTCCACCAATGAATTTTCTTTGAATTTTCCTTATGACCCCACCAGAACTTTGAGTACAAAGAGTTCAGCTCCTTGCACAAAGAAGATGGCAATTTGAAAACACCCATAGTATAGGAAGGAATGGCCTATAGGACTGCTTTTATGAGAACCTCTTTACCAGCTAGTGATAGGAAATTATTTTTCCAGCTTTCTATTTTTTTCCACACCTTCTCTTTAACACCTCTAAAGGTCTTGTACTTTGACCTTCCCACCATAGTTGGAAGTCCCAAGTATTTTTCATAGCTGCCACAAATTACACCACCAGCTTCAAACAGTATACGTTTCTTCTCTATTTCATCAGTATTGGAGCTGAAAAACAAAGAAGATTTTTCCTTGTTTAACATTTAGCCTGAAGCCACCTCATATTTCTGCAAAATAAGGCTCAATCTCCTCCATTCATCCCTTTTAGCTCTTCCAAACAGAACACAGTCATCTGCAAATAGCAGATGGTTAACTCTCACCCCTCCTTTAGCCACTGCAACCCCCTTGATTTCCCCCTTCTGGTCAGCATAATTGAGCATAGAGCTCAACCCCTCAGCACACAAAATAAAGAGGTAGGGAGAAATTGGATCTCCCTACCTCAACCCCCTAGAAGGAGTCACCTTACCACCAGGTTTACCATTCAAAAGAACAGAGTAAGTTACTGAACTAACACAGCTCATCACAAGCTTCACCCAATTCTCATTAAAACCCAACTTCCTCAAGACAGCTTCTAAGAACTTCCACTCGATCCTGTCATAGGCTTTTGACATGTCCAACTTTAGAGCCATACTCTCATTCTTACTTTTCAGTCTTGTCTTCATTGTATGTAGCACTTCGTAAGCTACCATAATATTTTCAAAGAAAGATGAGTCTTCCCGGGAGGAAAGCACTTTGGTTAGGAGAAATGACACTAGGCAGTACAAGCTTAAGCCTATTAGCAATAACTTTTGAGCACAACTTATACATTATATTACAAAGGCTGATTGGCCTGTATTCACTAACCAACAAAGGCATGTTAACCTTAGGAATTAAAGCAATGTAAGTATAGTTAAGAGTTTGAGGGATATTACCACCATTCAGACATTCCAGCATTGCTGCACTCACTTGTTCACCCACAATACTCCAATGTTGTTGAAAGAAACTTGCCCCCAAACCATCAGGTCCAGGGGACTTTAAGGGCCCCATCATCTTCAAGGCTGCCTCAATCTCCACTTTGGTATAGGGTAGACTCAGTTTTTCATTCATCTCCATAGTGACTTTAGGTGCCATATGCTGAATACACTCCTCAATAGCTTCCCTCGTAGGACAGGAAGAAGTAAAAATATTTGTAAAATAACTGTTAAAAGCCCTTTCAATTGCATCAATCTCATAAGCAAACCTGTTAGGACCAACTTGGATTTGAGAAATCAAGTTTTTCCTCCTCCTCTGGTTAGCACAAGCATGAAAGAATCTGGTATTTCTGTTCCCCAGCCTATACCAATCATTCTTTGCCCTTTGTCTCCACTTAAGATCCTCTTGATCCAATAGCAGCCCCACTTCCCTTTAAATTCTTTTAATCTCCTCCATATTCTCCCTACCCTCCACAGCTTGTAAGTCTTTTAAGGCTTCAGTTTTATTTTTTATTTCCTTCCCACGATCCTTTTCCTTCTTGAAGCTCCAATTGGATAAAGCCTTGCTGCAGCTTACCAACAGACTCTGTACCAAGGAAATATGGGAAAGTCCAGCTCTTTCTTTACCCCATTCTGTTCCAATGACACTACCACAATCCTCTTCCAAGGCCCACGATGCCTCATACTTAAAATTCCTTTTTTTAATAAAGTTATTTCCCCTTCCAGCCTTCCTATCGAGCCATAACACAAGAGGCCTATGATCTAAACATCTGACTGGCATAACCTCTAGCATCTTATCAGGATAAAATTCAAACCAATTGGGATTTGCCACAGCCCTATCTAGCCTTTCTTTAGTGAAAGTTTCATCCATATGCCCATTACTCCAAGTAAATTTATCACCATACCAGCCCACATCATGCAGATCACTCTCTTCTAGCACCTCCCTGAACTGAACCATTTGTTGTTCCCCCCTTTGTTTACCTCCCTCCTTCTCATCCTGTATAATTATTTCATTAAAATCCCCCATTACACACCAGCCCTTCCCACAACCAGGTTGAAAAGACCCTAGGAGTCTCCACACCTCCTTCCTTTTATGCAATTCGGGATGGCCATAGAAGCCAATAAACAACCACTTATTTTTTGTCACTGAATCTGTTATCCAGCAATTAATGTGCCTTTGAGAGTAATTGTAAATTTCAGCCACTGTCTCCCCCTCCCAACATAGCATTAAACCACCTCCCTTACCCACAACACTTACTTCAAAACAATTATCCATACCCAACTTCCTCCTCAACCACTCATTCCTTCCTTTTTTCAGCTTTGTCTCCATTAAGAAGACAATATTGGGTCTCTTTTCCTTTACTAACAAGCAAAGGTCCTGAACTGTCCGAGGGTTCCCAAGCCCTCGGCAGTTCCAACTTAGGATTTTCATAATGATTGGCGGGGTTGTTCCACAACCTCCGCCACTACAAGCTCAAGAGCTTCTACCCCAGCCTCTTGTCTTCCTTTTTTCAGTGCTCCACCCATACCTTTTTCTCCTTTACTTCCTTCCATTCTTCGTTTTAACAGTGGTTGTGTCATACAAACTTCAGAAGCCTCTATATTCTCTCTTGCTCTTCTCTTCCATCTCCCTCCACCTTTATTACTAAGACAATTTTTTGGACTAGCTACTAGCTCAGACTATAGCTCATCAGCTTCGGTAATGCCAGCATCTTTCTCCTCCCTGATTCTGCAATCCACAATAGGAACTGGATCTCATTTTGTTCAGCCTTCGAATTAGTACCCTTAACATCCTTCCCCATTGACTTTCCTAGTTCTCCCATTCGAGGCATCTCCTTTATTCCCCTCTTACAGGATTCTTTAACATATCATCACACTACTCCTCAGCAGGTCCAGTTTAACATTGTATCTAGGCCCAAAAAACCTCCTCTCAACTAGATCTGCCCTTAACCAAGAGCCATACTGCCCCTCCCCTCCTTGTTTCTTCATGGTTCCATCATTTCTATTTGGACACACTCCCCCTTTATGTAAGATTTTCCCACACTCAAAATAGATCCTTGGGAGCTTTTCATACTTAAAAGGAACCCAAATACTCTTCCCCTTTACCGTGACCATTTTCCCCCTAGCCAAGACCTTAAAAACATCAAGTTCAACCCGTATTCTCAAGTACTTCCCCCACCCACACCCATCCTCATTAGTATCAACATCGATTATCTTCCCTATCCCTCCTCCAATTTGCATTCCACATTCTCTATTCATGCATGCCAAAGGAAGGTCGTGTAGTTGAACCCAGAACCTTTCTACATCAAAGGATAGAACATCTGGTTGGGTTAATCCATCATATAGATTAAGCACAATCAAACAGTTGTCAAAAAGCCAAGGCGTCCCTTCCCACACCCTCATCTTATCGGACAGTGTTGCAAAAGTTATCACAAATATGTTAGGTCTTACCTCCCGAAATAATGCAGGTTTTGATATTCTCCACACTTTGGCCATGGTTGTTTCAATCACTCCTCTCCCTATGATTCTTTCCTTCATCACCCTTCCCACCAAATTCCTTTCCCCTTTATCACTCAGCTCATCTAGAATGTTATCATCCACCACCACCTCGTGGTCTTCTTCCTCCGTAGGTTTAGCTTCGCCCACTTCTTTTCCATTTCCTCCATTCCTTCTACTCCTTCCACCGTACTCTGCAGAGAGCCACCACTGTTTTCCTTTTCTTCCGCACCAGCTTCCGTCTACAGACGTGGTTTCCCCCTGGGACCACCACTAAAGACCGTTATAATTGTCTCGCACTACAAACCACACCACCCCTTTTCTAGAGAGAAAAGAGAGGAGACTTGGGGCCTTTTCTCTGTTTTTTCTAGTTACGTTTGTTTATGCTTTTCATGGTAAAGAAGATTAAATAAATAAACAAGAGCCAACCGAATAAGTCAGCTATAGTCATTTAGTTCTAAAAACTGATGAACAAATATTTCATCCAACAAATATTATCTCCAATTCATACTATTAATTATCATATTTTCTATTAAATGTGTCTGATATATATAAATATATATTCTTTTAATGAGATGGAAATATTATGATTACTTTTTTCTTCCCAAGGTAATAATAATGACCACAACATCCAATGTAAGCATAGTGATAATTGCAATTTGTTTGTCAACATAATCGCCACCTACTCTGTAAGTTAAGTTGCAGTTATGAGTATATAAATGATGCACAATCATTTTTAATTATAAGTATATAAATGATGCATAATTATTTTTAAAAAGTAAATAAATATAAGATTTATATGAAAAGTTAATTAATTTTTTATTAATAGACTTTATTTTTTTTAAAACGACTGCATGACACTTACAAACTTTATGATTATATGTAGCATTACTCATAAATTAAGTGAGGACTGTTAGAGACACATAAAAATCTCACAAACTGATGTGTCACCCTGTCTAGTTAAGTTTTCTTTATCTTTTTTTTTTTTCCCTCCCCAACCCCAATCTCCCTTTCCCCTCCCGTTCCCCCTCCCCCTCCCCCTCCCTTTCCCATCTCAAACCCACGCCGTTCTCCCCAGCAAAAAGCTAGCGCATTTGTCGGAGCCAGTCTTAGAAAACAACCGACGCTAACGTCGCTGCCGCCGTTCCCATCCCTCACCAACAACAAACAACAGACCTCTCTCTCTCTCGATCTCTCTTTCTCTCCTATTCATTCTATTTTCCTTTGCAATTTTCTCAACAAACAAATAGATTAGGATTTTCCCTCTCAACAACCAAACACAGAACAAATTTTATTTTCCATTCATTTTCTCAACAACCTAACAAGAACAAGTTGTGATTTTCCCTCTCAACAACTAAATAGAGAACAAATATTATTTTCTTTTCATTTTCTCAACAACCAAACAAAATTTTTCCTTTCATTTTCTCAATAACCAAAAGTAGAGAAGTATCCGGCGACAGAGGGATGAGCAGCAGGGGAAGAGAGTGGGTTGTCGGCGACAGGGTTGTGGGCGACAGTGGTACTAGGTTAACGCCAGAAAGACGTCTGCAATGGCACTGGGTAGAGAATCTCGTCGGCGGCACTGGGAGGGTCACGATCTTTAGCTGACAGTGAGGAGAGTGGTGGAGGAGGGGCTTCTATGTGTTGTCGGCGGAGGAGAGTCACGATCGTCGTTAACGCTGAGGAGAGTGGCCTTCGTATGGGTAGGGGCAGAGGAGGGGAGAAGGGGAGAGGGAAGAACAAAAAAAAAAAGAGAATAAGAGAAAGCGATGTCGGGGAGAAGGGAAAAAAGAAAAAAGAAATAGACACGGCACACTAATCAGTGTGCTATATCTGTTTGTGGGATCCTTTTGTATCTATAGTATTTTTCTAAGTTAAATCATCCTTTTTTTTTCTTTTTCAGAGCATTAATATTGATCTATGTATATGCATATGTAAAATTACCTCTTTTGCATAATCATTTGGCCATTCAAGCAAAACTCTCACATTGACTTATACATATTTGAGACAAAATAATAATAAAATATTATTTTTTTTATTATTAATTTTTTTCTAAAATCAAAATTTTTATATATATTTTGTAATTAACATCCACTATATACATTTGACATTAATAATACAAATACAATAATAAAAAATATAATTTTTTTTATATATTATATTAAAAATATAATAAAATGAAAAAAAATATAATATATTATAATAATAAAATGAATGTGTATGTGAAGATTTGTTGTGTTGTTGAGAGAGGAAGAAGATGAAAAGATTGAGAGAAAGAGTGGAAGGAGAGAGAAATAACAATTAAAATATGTTTGATGGAGTGAATAATTGTTATCTAAATTTGGATAATAACTGTTCACTATTAGCTAAATTTATGTATATGCATAAGTCAATATATACGTTTTTTGAGTCATATTATGCAAATATAATTTTGCATATAAATATGCATAGACCAATGCCAGTACTCTCAAAAGCCATAATCCAAACTATCCAATAATTTTACAAGGATAGAATCAAATTCATCAAATATATATATTTTTTCAAAATTAGATTATTTAATTTCATAAGATAATTAAAAAAAATCGTTATTTATCGAATTTGTGAAAAAAAAACGTACTTATTACATAGATAAGGGGACGTGGAATACGCGTGGATTAGAGGTTATCATCAAAACATCACTTGAGCAAAAGCATAACAAAAGTGCTTCTATGTCAATTTTTTTTTTTTTTTTCTGTAATCTTCCACATATTTAGGTAAGTTGCACCAACCCTGACAACTATCCTTCAAAGGAAGGGCATCCCTCCTGGTATCAAGGAGAGGCCGATGCATCGAGAGAGAATCCCAAAAAGGAGCAAAATAAAATGGCTTAATTACTCTGTTTTGGTGGTTAAATTTGAGTTAAGTGGGACTTCACTGCTTAGTCAGTAAGTTTAGGATTCCAAAAGAAAGGTCATCAATCCCCATTTGGAAGAAACTTGAGTTTGCTGTTTTGTTGATACGGTACCTATGCACACAATCTATAACTTTGGCAACCACTTTGAAATCAAGTAAGACCTTTGGGACTGTGAAAAGAGCTTTTAGGAGCTGAAGCCACTAGCTGTTCAAGAGGAATCCCTTTTCAGTATTCTGATAGTGATGGGTGCAATCTAGAAAGTAAGAGCAATAAGATTCTAGATACTGATAAAAAAAATTAACGGGACATCATGGATGAATAATTCTCTTCAAGTTTCTTGTCATTAGGCATGCATCCTAGAAAGTTTCATCAATCAAACCTCTGGAACACAGAAGATATGTATAGCTGAAAGATTTGAACAATCTTTACGTGTATAATATCCTAGAGAAATCAAGCTGTTATACACAAACCAAACAAAAGTTTGGAAGAGAAAGTTATATCACAAATCAGGAAGAGAAGGATATTACAAAATCAGTATCTGCCAAGAGAGAACGGCTCCAAAGGTGTATTTGAACCTAAATGAGCAACGAATGCCTGCCATCATAGTTGAATCCATCTAGCGCTTGGTGGAATTGCTGGATTTCCTCTTCAAGACTACAATCCATGTAATCGCTTCCAACAATAAGGCAATCGCACCCAATACAATGATCACAATTATGTAAGCTGATTTCCATTTCTTTGCAGGTTGCAAGATGTCATAACCTTTAAAAATATTGAGAATGCCAAGGACAAGTATGGCATATCCAACGGCATGGTGGTAGATATTCCAATACAAGCGGTACTTGTGGTCCTTCTTTGGCCTCAAGAATAAAGCAAAGATCTGTAGAAGCCAAACAAGGATGTTCCATCAGTAGAAAATTAGGCATCACAGCATGTAGTCAAATTATACAACTTTCACCATTTGAAGCCAACAAGATGTATAAACAAACAAAACAAAATACAGCAACATTACTCAACACAACCTCAAACGTGGAGCTCTAACATTCCACAGTTTCTTTCACTTACAAATATCTTTGAGGCAAAAAAAAAAAAAAACGGCTGAAAACTCTTTGAACTCCAACATTAATTAAGAAAAATGAAAGTGGGGGTTGACCAAAAGGTTCAAGTCACAGTGGCAAATATGGCATACCTAATTCCTCTTCAATATTTTGAGCATCTAGCAACTTCAATATCCGAAAGCTCAACTAAGGCTTTGAATACTAATATCAAACATTCGGATAAGAAATTCAGTTTAATACATAAAGAAACAACAATCACTAATGAGTCACTGACAACTTTTTTATGGAGCTTACGACAACATACAAAACTAGCTAATCACCAGATAGCAAAAGATACCACGTTTGCACATTTTTGGGAAATGACATTACCTGCACTGTGGAGAGGCAAAAGAGGGCTATCCCGATATTGCGGTGATCAGTGAATTGGATTCCCTCCGACTCACTTCCAAGCTTAAGACCAATCCCCCAGCCAGCCACCCCAATTGCATAAGCAGATACTTGGCACAAAACATGAAGATAGAACCATGCCGGATCCGCAGACTCAAAAGTCCTCATGTACCTCGCAACGATAGCCCCAATAGGAAACAGAATGCCCCAACTGAAGACATTCAGTATTCCATGTATCTGGCACCCAAGAGAGACAAGGCACATTCAGCAATTTGTTAACAACCCACAGAATCGATTAACATAAATAAAGGATAAAGCAAGCGTGCCAATAAAAAAGGGTTACAGCAAGCTTTGTATGTTCTCAAAATTGCAGCAAAAAACTATACGAGATATCAACAAGAATGATAAATATTGCATTTGTTTTAGATTTAATTGGCGTGAGACTTCCCAATGATTATATCCCTGATAAATAATAAATATTTGAAACTGAAATATTCTCTAGAACTATATGCAAATTAAAGATACTTTCCTCATAATTTTGAAGTTTTTCCTAAGGGAGAAAAGTAAGAGAGAAAATAACAACTATTTACACATCCAATCTAAAATGTACTCCCACAAACTATCCCGAAATGTTTGCAGCTCCTGGGCACCCAGAACCCCCTTACCATGAATTTACAGTTTCCCAAAACACTAAAAAAAGAGAATCCGTTCCAATAATCAAAGAAATGGAAAAAAAAATGGGAAAGAAATTAAGTAAGAGGGAAAACAAAACCCACATTTTTCATCTTGGTCCTGGAGTCCCCTCCGGAGGGAGATGCCATCTGTTCCCCAACCAAACTTAGCGTGGACTTGGCGTTCAAATTGGCCGTTTGCAACTCATGCTGGTCCGGCAAGCCAGCGGTGATGGAGGGACCCACCTGCCAGACCTGGTTAATCGTTTGTGCATTGCCGGGGACCTTCACCTTGGCAAAGAGCCTCATGACGCCGCCGTCAGACTCGGCACTCAGGTCCCAAACCTCGAAGGAGATCTTAGATTCCATGATGGGGCCGATTTCCTTTATGTTGTAGGTCTTGACGGTCATGGCGTCGCCGTCGGACTTGAAGGCAAGAAGGGTCTGGGCGCCCTTCATGCCCGTCCCAGTTGGGTTGATGGCCCACGCGATCCAGCCATCGGACTTGGGCGGAGGGGCGATGAAAGCGATGGAGAGGGAAGAGTTGGACTGGTCGTAGGTCCAGTGGAGGTAGGAAGAAAGCCTGGGGAGGTCAAGGCACTGTTTGTAGACGGCATTGTTGGTGAAGCTCTGGGAAGTACATGTGAGTGAGTGAACCGAAGAGATTACAAACAGAGCCGAGAGGGAAAGAAGCAGAAAAGCCGTAGCAGAGGATGGAGGAGAAGCCATTGATGAAGCTTCTGCGCGAGAACAGAGGAGTAAAGAAAGAGAACTGGTGGCGAAGAGAGAGGAGCGAAAGTCGACGGAGAGGCAAGGACTATTTTATTAGTTGAGAAGAAAAGGCCAAAAAAGGCCCAGCGCGCCGATTTTGCAGGTGTCTTGCAGCGGCAAAAAAGTCGAATTATAGGGCGGACACGTGTCTCGTTGATGGCCCCAGTTAGTACGGAAGGTACTGGGTTGCGTGGTTGTACTGTTGATGGCTCGGACAGGCGTTGCATGGTTGTACTGTATACATAACATGTCAGGTGGATTTTACTATACGACTTCTAGATTTTATATTTTATATTTTTTTAAAATTTTAAAATTTTTAATATTTTTTTAAATTTTATTCTTTTTAAATTATTTTAAATTTTTAATTCACTGTTTATATAACAAATATTTGATAAAATAAAATTATAAAAAAAATATAAAGTATGAAATATGAATGAATAGTAAGAAGTTATAAAGATTTTTTGATTATATAAAATTATCGACTAAGATAATAAAATTTTATTTGAATTTTGAAATATTAAATGCATTATAAAATCTATTTTATTATCTATCTTATATTAGAAATTCTATTTATAATTCTTATTTTTTATACATATAATATTGTTGATGTGGAATATTTTCATATTAATTATGTCAAAAAATTATTGATATTTTGATTTAATTTAAAATTATAATGGTTCTTACTGTGTTAATGTGTAGCAAAAATCAAAAGCCACAACCCAGATTACTGTGTTAATGAAAGACAGGTGCCTCCAACACAGAATATGCAGGACCATCCCAGCTAGCTGTATAAAAGCCGAACTCCAGATTAGAATTAGGGATTATGCTCTTTTGCTTACTGAAATACTATCTAAAGAAGAAGAAACTGACTTAGGCATCGAAGGTTACCCACAACCCCAAGCCCCCACCTTATTTGTGTTGTAGGTGTCTGGATCCGATATCCAGTGTGTGAAACATGTCATCAACAAAGGGCTTGTTTGGGAGTGAGATGATCCCATCTTGTCTCATCTAAAAACTTTTCATAATTTCCTTTTCAAATATCATTCAAACACAAATACTTTTTAATTATAAATATTCAATTTTTTTATCTAATCATTGCAACTTTTTCAAACTTTTAAACAAAACATAAAAAATAATACATTTTCAAATTTCAAAACAAAAATAATATTAAAATATTATATTCTAGCAATATTTAATTTTATAATATTTTTATTCAACTTTTTTTTTTATCTCATTTTTTAAAATGAAATAAAATATCTTAACTCAAATCATTTCACTACTATCCATAAATTATTTTACTACTATTTACATAATTCTCATATCATCTCATTTCTCAGACAAGCCTTAAAATCCAAGATGGGGGTGAACGATCCACCTCATTGGTTTTCTTATGATCAAAGCTTGAAAAATGGGAATCAAATTTGAACGAGTAATGGTATTTATTGTGATAATATTATCCCTTTTGGCTTTCATTATTATTCTCTCAACATCACATTATGTGATATTTATATTCCACTTGAGGATAAATGATTTGGTGTTGCATTAAAAGATGTTAAGAGGATAATAATAAGAAAGATAGTGAATATAACTTCAATTTGAAATCGGCATATGGTTGATTCAATTTGCTGATTAGAGCTATTCATGACAAGTTTAAATCAAATATTTATTTAAAGCATATTAAATATATATATATATATATATATATAATGCCATTCAAGCATTTAAATTAATGTATACAATAATTTTAAGTATGATTTCATTTACTGATTTCAATAAGAATATAGTATTAATTTAAATAGTTTCAATAAGCATACAATCTATGTATTTGACCTCATTTATCATCATTTTTGCCTCAAATACTCGTGTATGAAGAAGAAAAATATTTTTAAGTTATAAGGTCATGGGAATGGTAGTATTTGGTGTAAAACCACAAATTAAATAAAATACTCATCCTCCCCTATTTTATTTATTTATTTTTATATTCAATTAAGTAAAAAAAAAAAAATACTTCGTGTTTTTATCTTTCGAATTTGCTACCTCTTTTTATTGAATACAAGGATTAATAAAGTAATATATGTTTAGTTCTCTTGTATTTATGTACGAGAAATATAAAAAGGAACTCATTTTTCAGACAAAATAATAATAAAAAAAGA
The DNA here is from genome assembly GCA_029856935.1 of Cyclocarya paliurus. Classification (NCBI taxonomy): domain Eukaryota; kingdom Viridiplantae; phylum Streptophyta; class Magnoliopsida; order Fagales; family Juglandaceae; genus Cyclocarya; species Cyclocarya paliurus. The sequence goes on from CM056958.1 coordinate 20,120,579, forward strand.
GCTTAAAATTAGTTGAAATTTGTTCAAATGGGCTTGAAATGAGTTAGAATCTGATTGAGTAGGCCCATTGGACCAGTTCTATGAGCGATTATTAAAATGTACTAAAATATACTCGGTTTTCAACTGATTCAAAGTTGTGGTGAGATTTTTCAATTATCGACTTGTGTTGTTTTTCTTATCACAAGTATGTTTGCACAATTTAACATATTTTTCTAAAACTATAATATATAATTGTAAATTTAGATTTCCAGGATTCGTATATTTATATTTATGCTTATAGTAGACCATTTCTTTTGAACATCTCGGGCTCATTCTCATTTTCTTAAGTTTACAATTATATACATGTATTGAATTTTTTTAGTAGTTGTGGTGAATATAACTCATAGAAAACAATTTTTTGGCCGCAAGTTATTCGCAAAATAGACATTTTTGAGCTGGAAATAGTTATTTTTTCATTGGAAATGACTATTTCTGATATGGTTTTTGTGATCAATATTTAACTTCTTGTGCTGGAAAATTGAACATTTGCGACAAAGACAACATGTCATTGCAAAAGGCTTTTTATTGTTAGTTATTTTTGACAATATTGTGACGATAAGTTTTTGTAAGAAAAAGTGTTTTGCAAGAGGAAGTTGATTATTTGCCATGAAATTATGTCGCCCCCAAAAGTTATAGTTCTTATCGCATCTCTTTATAAATTATTTTATATAAATATCCATAATTTAAAATATGATAGCGTAAAAAAAATTGTGAAAAAAAGATAGGTGTCTATCATTTTCCTTTCTTCTCTTATGTGTACATAGGGGTGTAACCGGTCTGGTCCGGTTTTGAATAAAATTTAGGACCGAACATGTATGTATCAGTTTTGCATTTTTCAAAACCGATTACGTACTGTTACCCTTCTAAATCGGTACATCCGGTTTTATCAGTTTCCGGTCCAGTCCGGTTTTCTGATTTTTTAAAATGTAAAAAATATATGATAAAATTTTACTTCTCATGAGAAAATGTTATTAACAATTTAATATATATATATATATATATATATTTTATGTTTAAAGCATATGATCAATTAAATTTTCATCTTTAAGATTAAATTTTTATTTCATAAATTATAATAACTTTATCTTATATATAATTATATTAATAACATATTATCAAACAAATTACAAATGTTAATATTTAAGATTAACATTTTATATTATAATTTGTAATTTATAATATGAAATTATTTCATATATGATATATAATTATATATATAAATTTTATATATAATTATATATTATATATACAACTTATATATAAGAAATATTTTATATAATATATAAAATTAAATTATATATATATATTTCAACCGGTCCGGTCCGGTCTTGGAAACTATGAAACCGAAACGGGACCAGATCCGGCCGGTTTTCAAAATATTGGAACTGGTCCTGGACCGGATCGATTCAAAACCGGACAAATAGGTTCGGTCCGGTTCGGTTCGGTCGGATTTTTTGATTTTTAGATTTAAATTTACACCCCTATGCACACACTACTGGAATTAAATGAAAGTCTACCTGGCAAGTAAGTATTAGGGGTGGTGCAAAGATGGGTTTTTCAGCCGATTGGTCTGGAGGTTTTGTCCAAAAATAAATGTTGTTTTCCATGGTTCTGCTAGTAACTTGCACCTTTGTTTGCTTTCTTCCTTTAAATGGTACGTAAAGCACTGGTAGTGAATTAGGTACGGTTAAATTTTAGCTAAACTTTAGCTAGTTTGCTACATCAAACTAGCTACATTTACAGTAAATTTGTCTATCATCTTCTTGGCTGGCTAGATTTAGCAAGCCCAAATTGTTGGCCAAATTATGTTTTAGCCTTCAAATAATCTTTCAGCCTTGTGGGAGAAATGAACTCAATAACTCATGAGTTTTGCTATTCCAGAATAAAGGGAAGTCTTATACGGTATACGTTTGGCTATTTCAGAATTTAGAATTTCGATTTCACAGTAACAAAATAAAAAATCTAAAATACGTTTTTCCCATTTGTAAAATTCTCTAATCTTCAAAATGACCATTAAAAAATTATATCAGTTGGAAGTAGGGATGTAAATTGGTTGGTCAGGGAGATGATCATTTTTCCCAAACCGGATTGGGTCGAACATCTATAGGGACTGGACCGAACCGGTAGTTCTTGGTCCGGTCGGTTGGTCCAATTATTTCATTTCGTCTTTTTTTTTTTCAAATAAATTAATAATTTTTTTATTTAAATTATAAAATTAAATTTAAGTGAATTATTAATGTGGATTATATAACTAACTCATTAAAATAAATATTTTATATGTTCAATGATAATAAATTAGATGAAAATTATATAATTAATTATACAATTATTATATAAAATATATTTAAAAATTTAAAATATATATTTTTCCAATTTAATCGGTCTGGTCCGGTTCGAGGAAACCTCACTCAGGAACCAGATCGAAAACCGAAAGTTGAGAAATCCTTGGATCGAGATCGATCGGTCCAAGCTTCAGTCCGGACCAAAACGATTGGTCAGGTCGGTTCTTCGGTCCAGACCGACCGGCTTTCACCCTTAGTTGGAATAATATGAACAACAGAAAATTAATATGTACTTTTTTAATAATGAATAAATATATCAATATTTTAATATAATAGTGATAGATTTGAAGAGTTTGTTATTTGGTGCTGTTGAAAAGTGACTAGCTACATTTATAAAAATGAATTTCCTAATCAAAATTTGTCCAAACTTTAATTAGGCCACTACTTGTGGTCACTTTTTTTCTCTGATATTTTTAACTAGTTGAAACTCAAATCCTAATGTTACCTTTCTTTTATTGTTTTTAAAAACAAAAATTGTTAGTAGATAAGACTTTTGATTAAAGTTTTAAATTTCGTACCATATTAGCCGGTACAGTCGAAATATATATTTTTTATGGCATAGCTAGTAAAGATAAAGATATATTTTTATACCGGTCAGAATTTTGGCCATTTAGGCATGTACCGGCTGATATTTCGGTCATTACTTTTTTTTTTCATTTATTCAAACTACAAGTTCATTTTTTGACTCCTCTACTCAGACCAAACTATTTATAATTTATATATATATATATATATATTTATATATAATTTATTCATATATAGACTATTCTGAAACGGTACCGATATCAAAATATCTCGTTTCAATGCCTCGACCAAAATGGTCACCGAAACGGTATTCAAAATATTATTTTTGATTTCCAAGGAAAATTTTGAGAGAAAAAATTATGCAAATATTTTAAAGTTTCTCAAAAAACACAAAAAGATATATTAAGTATTAAATATTTTTTATCAACTTTTTATATATCCAAAATATGTGGATAGATTTTTCAGTATTTATCATTGTTTTTTAAATATATACATTTACTCAAATTGATTCACTAGTTAATTAAAAAATTTCCTGAGTTTCTGGTATTCTACCTCTGAATCTCAGAAAATGTAATTTTTCCTTAGTCCTTTTTTTTTTTTTTGTAATAAATTTTCAACACAAAATGATATTCGTTAGTTAATAGTGCTATTAAAAACATTGAATCAACGACATGTTAGCCCCCAGAAAACTGAACATTAAAAAAATAAAAAACACATACACCATTCAAAAGTAAAGAATCAATGATCCTTAATGGTCCTTACTGATTTGAACAAAATACTTTTTTGTGGAAGAAGTAAGAACATCTTAAGAGACGAGAAAGGAATAAGGGAACCAAACGTAATGCTTTCCTTTCATTTCCGACACTCAAAAGTTTTGGGAACCAACATCCAACTTTCTAATAAGGGTGTACAATAATGGAGTAAACAGGTGGGAAACCATTAGACTGGTCGCTAGAGCATGAAACCGGCCAAAATTGATAGGGAATCGATTGGCTGGCGGTGGAAAATAAGCAGAATTGATGTTGGCCGGTTCGGTCTCAGTTTGATCAAGTGAAAAACCGTTGAACCGGCCAACTGGTTATACCATTTTTTTTTTTCATTTTATACCTATATATAAAGTTTCTAATACCTTGCTTTTATTTGCCGGCTTCAAAAAGTTGCGAGAATCAACTCTCCAATACCTTGCTTTCATTCAGCAACATCCAAAGCAAAGGCAATAAAGTGACCTCCTTTGAAACCCCCCCTTGCTTGCCTTCATTCAGCAATACCTTGCTTTCATTCGGCAACATCTCTAATATATCTTGCTTTTATGATTTGACGACATAAAAAACGAAGGAATAAATTTTTAATTAGTGTTTGTAGATCTATTAATTAGTTTGTCTAGAATATCATGTCAAAAGATCAAGTACTTTTTATATGGTTACTACTAAATATGTCCACCAAACATACCCACTCATATATTTTTATTTTTATTTATTTATTCTTAATGGTTTATAAGAAAGTGATTATTATTAGTGAATTTTTATTTATTTTTATTTTTTTCTTAATGGTTAAGGATGTTTAAAAAATGATTAAAGAAAAATGAAATAAAAAACTCATTTGTACTAGTGTGCACATTTGGTAGTCACCCTAGCATTGTCCTTCTTTCACAAACTTAGTGCAAAAACTAATGTTGTGTAGATAAAATCATATGTGTGCAAGTTGCTCTTAATTGTTTGGATAGGAAGATGAGATATTTGAGTATTATTTTTTTAATATTATTATTATTTTGAGATTTGAAAAAGTTGAATTGTTTATTATATTTTGTATGAGAATTTTAAAAAATTATAATGATGAAATGAGTTGAGAGTGTTTCTCAATCCAAACGGATTTTATATATAGTGATAGACCTTGTTCTTCAGTTCCTTATGTGTTGTGGGTATAATATATCTAACCATCCAGCCTCTAGGTTCGTCGACTACGGTTGTGCAGTGGGATAATTTGTAGCGGCGGCTTTGGAACAACACACGTCATCCATCGACAATCCTAATTGTGAGTATGATCATCGATCGGCTTCGATTGTTATTTGCATCAAGTTAATTTTTCATATCCATGCATCAATGTAGAGGCGAAGTTCAACTTTTTATTTGATCACCTAGCATTAGGCAACTTTTCTCATTGCACGTGTTGGATCACCGAAATCATCACCATCAAATCTTTCATATTTGACTTTGTGGTTGAAAATAGATAAGTGTGGTCCCTTCACGAGCCGTCACAGATTTCGAAATCTATCGGAGTTGGTCCAGATTTCAAACTGTTATCCGTCTATTTTTGCATCTATCTTACTGTTTTCCTTATTGTTTAGTAAAAATTAGAAAAACGAGTTCATCTTTTGGACGTTTATTTGTAGAGGTTGATCCCTCTCTTGCTATGAAGGGTGAGGTTGAGTCTCTATTTAGAAAGAGTGTTGTTTCTTGAATATTTGTCTGTAAAGAGTATCAACAATAATGAAGACTAGGCCAGTCACAAAAGAAATAGTGTACTGGTGGTATTCTAAATACATTAATTGGTTTATGACTTATGAGGTAATGTTGATATGAGGATATCCCTACATGTATCCGGTTAAAAAAAAAATGATAATTGGCATCGTTTGATTTACATTTTGGAAGTACTCTCTATAAAGCATAAATTTCTTTTTGAATAAAGAAAAGCATAATAAGTGCTTACTGTAATAAAATTAGTTAGTTAGAGAGATGATGCTTCACATTTGGCTACCAAAATTTTTGAAAGTATTTGAGAATTTTGGGAATTTGTTTGAATTTAAGTTTTGAAAAATGAGAAAGAAAAAACTAAATAAAAATATTTTTTTAAAATAAGAATTTTATTGGAGTTTGTAGAAGTAGATAGATAAAGTTGAAAAGTTATTTGAATATAATTGTTTACAATTATTTTTTGTTTTAAAATTTATAAAAATTGTATTGATTTTTGTATTTGAGAAATGATTAGGTAATTATTTGATAAAAAGATGAAAATTTGAAATATAAATTTTTGTTGAGATGTTTGGTTTGATTTGGAAAAAATCTTGAAAAACTCTGAAAATTTCTGTGAAACCAAATATGTTAATTTTGTCAGGTTTCAAAGTCAAAGAAATGTTATCTTTAGAAATAACACAAAAAATGAAATATATCACAATAGTTCTCTTTCTATTCTGAGTTTCGACTAATATATGTACTTCATAACTTGACAGACAACATGGAAACAAACATTTTTCCTCTCGAACTTCTTAGAAATGATAATTATGTAGACTGGAGTGTCAAGATGAAAAACAATCTGTTGGCTCAAGGTCTTTGGGACATTGTTGGAACGGGCTCAAAACCTCCAAAACTAGATGATGATGTGGTTGAATTCGAGGCTTGGAGAGAGATGAATGATGCGGCTTTACATGCAATCCAAAGTTCGTGTGGGATGGAGATACTATCTCAAATCAATAAAATTAGTTCTGCCAAAATTGCTTGGAAAATGCTTTGTGAAATGTTCATGGAAAGTAATGGACAGGACAAGCTAATACAGATTGAAGATGATAATTCAAGTACAAACAACCCAGGTCTCTCTCTCTCTCTCTCTCTCTCTCTCTCTCTCTCTCTCTCTCTCTCTCTCTCTCTCTCTCTCTCTCTCTCTCTCTCTCTCAATATGCACAAACATTAATGGAAAAAAAAGGCTTATAATTGCAGGGAAAATTGGGAATTTATCAGTACCCCTTAGCTAAAGCTAATCTTGTATCTTATTGAGAACCTTAGAATTCCTGTACAAAATCTGACACCTAAATTAATTTGCAAAAGAACATAATTTGTGAAATCTACGACAATTATTGCTGAGTACCATTGGACATTGGGTCTAATACGGTAACATCCCCCTCTTTGACATACAATATATTGACATGCATCGATTGTTTGAAAGTATTCTTTGACCTGCACATAATTTTAAAAGAAAAAATCTATTCAACTAATTTAAAAAAACCTTTAGACACATTGCATGTTTGCTGCCCAAAAGTAAACAACTTAATTTTCACTAATAAGGCTTTTAGTAAAGCTCTGCAATTAAAAGCTCTACTATGCAATCCAAAACATGTTAACCCAATCCCTAACATGCACTTAATTGAAGAAATTAAAAATCTTTTTTCAAAGTCAAGATCCAAAATAGAAATAACAATATTAAATTCTTGATTTTAAAAACTAAGATATATCACATTATTAGTGTCTCTTTCTATTCCAAGTTTCGAGTAATTTGCAAGAAAGATTTTAGATTTAAATATTATATATCAAATCTTATCATGTCAATAATGTAGATGGTGTGTCATTCATATTAGCTTACAAATAGAAAGAATCAACCACAAAAAAAAAAAAAAAAACAATAAAGATTTGAAAACTCGAACATCCTTCTCACTCAACTCATGGACAGATCTCGATCATATTTGTTGGAGATTAAGCACATTTGCATATCGACTAATTAAGCACAGTACGCAATTAATAAGTTGAACGTAGAAGATGATAGTAAAATGAAATGATAGAGAAATTACACTTGATCATCTGCTCAAACTACCAGTACTCATTTTACAAGGTGACCATCATATCATTAATCCAACTTTATCTCTCAAACTTCTCCTTTTGCAATTTTCCTTCTCCCATTAAGATCCAATGGCCTTTTAGATCATACCAGTACATTACTTATTTTTTAATTATCAATTATCTCGAAGTCAACAATATTATATAAGATTTAAACAAGGGTTAAATTACTTATATAATTTGGAGGTGAAGTGTTAAGTTGGTTGGAGATTAACTAACTTTATTGCCATTTTGCAAAATGTGTCAATTTCAAGGATAATCTGTGATTTTTACTTAACAGAATGATACGTTAAAAAACAATAGGGATTTGATTAAAGATTTTATTGGGCTTGAATATGTGTGAGTGGTAAGTTGTATGAGAATGGCTGGAATAAAGCCCACATCGAACACTCAGTTCGTTGGGTTGCATCTTCACAGAACATAAATAAACTTATGGCCTTTGCCTGTTGCCAATTATTTGAGCTATTTAATTTAGACTGACAAACAATCTATAAAAGCCTAATTTAGACTGACAAACAATCTATCAAATTTGAAAAATGATTAGTACTGGTCCCAATAAATAAGTCACGCATAATCCTTTTGTAAAAACAAAGTGCTAAAAAAAAACTATTCTTTTTAGGGGGGCTTATTTTTTTATAGAAGGCCTATGCGAAACTTGCTATTGGGACTTATACCTAACCTTATTCACCAAATTACTAGTTATAATATAAGTTGCATTAATATCATTATATATATATTAACATACATGCATACAAAATCGACATATGCATATAAAAGATGCATACAAAAGATGATATCGTTATGCACGTAGTAGTTTGCTGGAAAGTAGGTAGGTGTCGGAGTTGTTTCGTTTAATTTATTTCATAATTCTATGTATAATATGAAAACTGGAGATCAAAAAGCATATATATATATATATATATATATATATATCTCAATTATCATGCATAATATATATGCATGGCAGTGCCAGAGATCAGGGAGGATGATTATTCGGCCTTAGTCGAGGCTGTGCGAAGAGGTGACCTGAAAACTACGAGAGATTTTCTCGAGGTCCACCCAGCTGCGTTGACAGCAAGAATATTGATTACGGGTGGGACAGTTCTTCACGCTGCTGTTGAAGCTGAACAGGAACATATAGTGGAGGAGTTGGTCAATATGATTTCGGAACAAGATTTGGAAATGCGAGATATTGACGGTTTTACAGGTCTACATCAGACAACTGTTAGTGGGAATCAGAGTATGGCAGAGTGCCTGATTGCAAAGAACAAGCGCTTGGTCAGCATTAGAGATAATAAAAATCATGAACTTCCAGTTTCTCTGGCTATGGGCTGGGGGCATAAAGAATTGGCTCGCTATCTCTATTTTCAAACTCCGTTCGAAGATATTCTGAAGGAAGATCAAGACGTCAAAGGTTCCCATGGTGCTACACTTCTTAACCGTTGTTTTTATAACAGAGATTTAGGTAACAAATTATTACTGCATTCTCTTCTAACCATTCATTGGACGTAATTTCTGGTGATTGGATTAATTAATTGGATATATGGACTTACGTACGTACGGTACAACAACACATGATGATCATGCAAGATATGGCTTTGGATTTAATGGAGCGTTGTCCTCGTTTGGCTTTTGCCTTGGACGGACGAGATATGTCCCCTTTGGAGGCATTGGCTAATAATTCAACTGACGCATTCGAGAGTGGAAAAGGGATGGTGTTTTGGAAACAATGGATCTACAATCACTGTTAGTACCACTCTTGTTTTATCTCTTAGCAGCTTTTCCATTAATTGGGGTCTTTTTAGGTAAAAATGAAATTTCTAAAAACTAATCTTACTTTTATACATCTTTTATAATTTTTTTTTTTTAAAAAGCGGATCACCCTTCATTAAGATAGGACATACAAATATGACTTGAAAACAAGTCAATTACAATTGTTAATAGCTCCCCAGAACACATACGTACTTGACAAGGTTTAGTCTAGACGATAAATCTCTAAAAACCTAAGTCTTAGAGAAATATTATCTCTATACACGACAGAGGTTACATAGTCCCCATACCTCGATTAAGCAGGGTAGGGCTCACCAAACCCCACCATCCAACAGCATGGAGGGGGGACTTCTTTTTTGAAATTTTATTAATTTAAAAACAACATTACATAAAGGAAATTACAAATAAAAAGGATTACAAAAAACACTACAGTGGCACGTGCACTATAGAACAGCAACTGCATAAACAGTGCACAAAAGGGGTTGTTGTGGTGCATGTAGCCCACTCGCCCAACTGGACGGGGAACCGGTGGACGATCTTGGAAGTACCAGACTTGTAGATTCCAGAAACGCCGCGAGTGGCGACGTCAAAGGGCTCTCCGGTGGCACGTGGCAACCACGCGCCAGAGAACTTCGGGAACTTCGACCTGCATGTGCGGGCCACTCGCTGCTCCGTTTGATGTCGCGTTCAGTGGTCTTAAGATTAGCGGCTGGGCAACACCATGGTGTGGCCCGTTCTGGCCTGAGCTTGCCGAGAAGTCCTAAATCGGCGATTCACCCTTAATAGGCCTGAAAAACACAAAGATAAAACACAAAAACAGCTACATAGAGGAGGGAGGGAGGGAGGGAGGGAGGGAGGGGGAAGGGAGCCGAAGCTCCCACCCCCTCTGGATGGCTTGAAGACGAGTTTTCTTTTCGTGATTTAAAACATAAAACACAAAAATCAAGACAAGTTTTCTTAAAAAGTACTCAAAAAACTTACAAAAACTTCTCCGGCCTCAACAACATTTCTAAAGATCTTACCGGTATCTTTTTCATACTACTCTGATAGAAACATATCACAAAACACTTCACGATATTCCAAACATACTTTTTATGAGCCTTCTTACTCTTATACAAAACCTATATAGGTTGAAATTAAAGTTTTCATCTTGATTATATTAATATTATTATTTTTACCTTTATAATGAAAATATTTTTAAGTATTCAAGAATCGTAGTCTTGAATTTAATTTGCTACTTCAAGATAGAGATTAAAAATACTGCCTTAATATATACTTGACTTTTATTTGTCTCTTTTGTTTTTGGGTGGGTGAAGGTATACACATTTCATTAGTTCCTGCTGCCGATCAACTCCGTTTGAACATTCAAAATGGTCAAGAAAAAGCAATCGGATCAGGTACGTACTTGCGTTAATTAATGCCTAAACTTAATTTCTTTCCCTCGAATTTTTTGACTCCTGACATTAACTAATGTTAATCAAAGTTTGGGCGGCTTCATTTTTCGGTCAGAATTAATAAAGATCATGATGAGCAAGTTTTGGTTTTACTTAATTTGCAGTGCGAGCTGATCTATGGCGCCAACTAGTTTCAAGTCTCTTCAACCTCTTGGGTATAATTTTCATTGCACCCATATACTTTTTTGAATAATTTTTTATAAAAAATTGTTATTCTTGATCATTTATTGTTTCAACCAACTTATAAATTAACCGGCCAGCATGCATTAATGTTTCGTAATTGCCAAATTATTGCATAGGATTCAAGCGTTTATATGAAATGAAGTTGATACGAGCTCAATTCCAACAGCTTCTATCCTGTATGAGTCAAGCAAGCCAAAGAAGTACAAATGATAATTTTATTATAAGTCGAGCAATGTTCGATGCTATCAGGAGAGAGAACTTTGAATTTGTTTATCGTATAATCAAAGCAAATCCAGAACTTTTGTGGTTGGTTGATGTTGATGAAAGAAGGAACATGTTCCAATGGGCCGTCCTACATCGTGAACATAGGATCTTTAGCCTTATGTACAGCTTAAAAAAGAAGAATGCTCTACTACTTACGATAGATGCCTCCAACAATACCATATTGCATATGGCAGGGAAGTTAATACAAAATACTGCTATCGATCATATAAGAGGAGCAGCTTTGCAAATGCAAAGAGAAGTTCAATGGGTTAAGGTCAGCTCCATCCATCTCTCTTTGCTGCTTTATTATTTTGCTCTCGACCATACACTCTTTAAACTAATCTAGAGATAGATTTTCAAATAGAGAAAGGAGAACAACAATAGTACCATGTAATGTAGGTATAAAAACCTTTCAATTTTTTAGGCAAGAACTCATGACCTTGAGCCCATTTGTTTTACTTTAATATGTCTTAAAATCTGCATTTCTTACCAAAATTATTTCTAATATTGTTTTTTAATTCTCCTACATTAATGTAGGGAATGTGGGGTGGAAAAATCTGTATCACTTAACTTCAAAACAATGGTACTTTTGATTTTAAGAACTCTACTATGGAATAATCTTAATTAGAAACTTCAACCATATTTCTGCAAGTATTATATTTATTATATAAAGAACAACTTTGCTTTGCATTATATGTTTGTTGGTGTCACAAGATTGCTACCAAGCAGATCTTTATTATAAGAAAGCTAAAATTCTCGCAGTCAAATTTTCAATAGAGAAATCTAATAAACAAATTAAACTAAAAAAAAATTACAAATTTGAAAAAAAAAACTGACATATATACAATTATTTTTACAATTCTTTACACATTCATGTTTTAAATGAATGCCATTTATAAAATAAGTTATAAAATAATATTTTTTTTACAAAAATACCCTCAATTAAAATATGGTTGTATAAAAATCAAAACAACAAAATTCATTATTCAAAAAGCCGAAAGATTGAGGGGATTGTGCACAGAAGCAAGGGGAACAAATATAGAAAAAACTGGATGATAGTCTCAATTTGTTGAATGTTGATCATGGCTAATTCTTTTGCAATATTCTAGTTGCGATTTTTTCCTCATATTTTTATTTAATAAATGCAGGAGTTGGAACGCATTTGCCCTCCCTCTCAAAACGAAAATTTAAACAAAGACGGTTTGACTTACAGACAATTGTTTACAAGAGACCACCAAGAAATGAGAAAAGAGGGAGAACGATGGATGAAGGACACAGCAACTTCTTGTACTGTGGTCGGCGCTCTCATCATTACCATTATGTTCGCAGCAGCATTTACCATTCCTGGTGGTAACAATCAAGATACAGGCATGCCAATCCTCGTGCATGACAAACTATTTACACTCTTTATAATAACTAATTCTATATCGCTATTTTCTTCCACGATTTCAGTATTGATGTTTTTAGGAATTCTCACATCACGTTATGCAGAAGAAGACTTTCTTAGATCCTTACCTAGAAAGATGATTATAGGCCTTTTCGCTCTCTTCTTCTCTATTGCAACTATGATGATAGCCTTTTCTGCTGCTCTTTTACTAATATTGTTACGCGGAAAATACTGGATCGTCGTTCCTATTATTGGTTTGGCTGGTGTTCCCATTATTCTATTTGTATTGATGCAATTTCGCCTTTTGATTGACATGCTTGTTTCAACCTATGGATCGGGCATCTTTGATACGAAAATGAAGCCTTGGTTGTAACTTTTTACGTTATTTGTTATAAAGTTGTATTGATATATGGCAAACTAAATAGAATTGATGATTATATTTCATTGGGACGAATGGTTGAACTTATGTCACATATTTTGTTATTCATATTTTGTTACCATCCCTTCTCCTTTCCCTTGTACGTAGCTTCATCCATTCCCACACCCTTCACCTTCTTCTTCATCCATTCTGCACCCTTCTCCCAAATCTCGTTTAGAAAAATCCTAACTCAAACGGTTTTGTCCATTCATTGAGAATTTTCGTCGTTGCTTGAAGGATTTTCGTTGTCGCCGATGTGGCTCGCTTGAAGGATTTTCGTTGTTGCCAAGCGCAAAATATAATTTTTTTTGCTGTCTCATACATGCAAGCATTCACATTCTATGTCTGTCAATCGGATATTGACATATTTATTGCTATTTTTGTTAAAAAAAAAACATCAAATTATATGTTAAAACACAACTGTACGTTACCTTTTTTTTCTCTGATATTTTTACTTCATTTTACGTTTCTCAGTAAACAAACAAAGCCAGGCAATTTCCAAGAAAAATAATACAAAAACCAAAAGAGTTGGAAAATTCATAAAGATTGACACCCTGATCATCAAACTAATGCTGATAATGTTTTTGTTTTTACACAACGACAGATGTGCATATTCATGTGCATGGGAGGCAACAACACGACATGGATGAACACGGCGGTGGTAATGAGTTGCATAAGGAACTTCCGCATGAATTGGGGCCTGGTCTTAGGGATACTCAAAGGCCCGGTCTCACCGTCATTCCCTTAGGAGTCTGCATCATTGTTGCCTTTTTCCTCCACGAGCCCCCTCCCGCAGCCACATCCACTGAGGAACAAGAGGAGTCCCACTACTTCTGGGTCTTCAACGCCTTGGCCATAGTTGTCGCTGTCTACCTCTTAGCCTATGACTTCATACCCAGCCCCAACACCGTTTTCTCTCTAGTATTCACGGCCATACTATTAGTTCTCTTGGCCTCCCCACAAGCAATCCCGATTTACTATTTTTTCAAGAACTGGTCTGGACCTGGTGGGGATGTAGAGGGGCAGGTTCGTGAACCGCTGCTGGTGGTGGAAGAGGAGGAGGAGGAAGAGGAGAAAGCGACGGAGAGTCGGGGAAAGGAGGATGATTTGATGACCGGGGAGGAAGTGGCGAGGGTGAAGAAGAAGCCGGTGATTGGAGAGGAGCACACGATAATGGAGGCGTTAAGGACCGTTGATTTTTGGATAGAGAATTTCTCAGGGACGAGAAGATGAAGTCTTGCAGTTTTGCCAGACTTCTTCTCTCTTCTCTTCGTGTTTTCTTCTTTTATTTTTTATTATATATATATATATATAACATTAACATTTGACAATACCGTCAAAGTCAACATCGGTACGCATATCGGTATGCAAATTGCTTGTATGTAGCAGTTTCTCTTAAAAAATACTTAACTCAAATTATTTTATTAATATTTACAAAACATCTTATTACTATGCATAAAATTCTCATATCATCTCATTACCCAAGCATGTCCTTAGGATTCAGTAAAATCTATCTCATCTCAAAATCCAAACACCATTTAAATACAAATAATTTTAAATTTTTAACTTTTTTATCTAATCATTACAATTTTTCCAAACTTCCAAATAAAACATAAAAAACAATTCAATTTTTTCAAATCTTAAAACAAAAATTATATTTTAACAATATTGTAACTTTATAATGTTTTTATTTAACTTTTTATCTCTCATTTTTCAAAACTCTATAAAACATCTTAACTCAAATAATTTTACTATTATTCATAAGCTATCTCACTACTATTTATAGATTTCTTATCTTATTTTATCTTTGTAACCAAAGGAGAACTCTTAAATAAGCTCAAGCTTGGGGATTAAAATACATCATACCATGAGGAGACTCCCGTGGGGTCATTTCATTAGAAGATCAATTCGGCATTGATGGATATCAGATTCTTTTTTAAACATTTTTTACAATTGGAGTGACAAGAAAATAAATCAATCTCAAAATCAATATAGGCATAATATTGCACAACTATATTCGAATGCATACCCCTTATCACCATTCCATAATGTTTATTACCCTTTAATAGTGACAAAGATGAATCTCTCTAGTCTACATTTAATTAAACAGCAATGTAACTCTTTTTAGTTAGAAAAATGATTATACAATTATTTTTATAGTTCTCTACACAATTTTATTTTAAATTACAGATATTTTTATAAAATAACTTATAAAAAAAAATATCGTTTTACATAATGTAACTCTGTTTACAAGATGGATCTAATTGCTGACATGATTGCATATTTGTTTAGTGTTTGTCTCACCAATAAAGATTTGATAAAGGGATGGGTCTCACCAATAAAGATTTGGAAAACTTGAACATCCTTCTGACTCAACTCATGGCCGGATCTCGATCATATTTATTGGAGATTAAGCACATTTGAACGTAGAAGATGGTAGTAAAATGAAATGATAGAGAAATTACACTTGGTCATCTCCTCAAACTACCAGTACTCATTTTACAAGGTGACCATCAAATTACTAATCCAACTTTATCTCTCAAACTTCTCCTTTTTGCAATTTTCCTTCTCCCATTAAGATCCAACGGCCTTTTTTTCTCCCATTAAAAATCAATAGGGATTTGATTAAAGATCTTATTGGGCTTGAATATTTGTGAGTGATAAGTTGTACAAGAATGGCCGGAACAAAAGCTTACATCGAACTCTCTGTTTGTTGGGTTGCATCTTCAGAGAACATAAACAAACTTATGGGCTTTGCCTGTGGCTAATTATTTGGGCTATTTTGGACTGACAAACAATCTATTAAAGCCTAATCCATGAAAAGAAGTGACATTATCAAATTTGAGAATTGATTAGTACAAATGCCAATAGATAAGTCACAACATAATACTTTTGTAAAAGTAGACCACACATTTAAAAAAAAAAAAAAAGTGTAAAGAAGAAACCTTTTTTTTTTTAATTTATAAAAGGCCTATACGATATTTGCTATCTAGGACTTGAACCTAATATTATTTATCAAATTTACTAGTTATAATATAAGTTGCATTAATATCATTATATATTTATTAATATACAATACGGTACAAAACCGTAAGGAAAAATCTAATTGTAAGCAATTCTATGCACTAATACGCGCATCCATTCAATATGATTTGTTAGAAAATAAACTTTATTGAAAACATTTTTAATTTGAATTTAGAATATGAAATCAACATCATTAGTATGCAGATTGGTACGCAAACTTACTTGTATATAGCAAAACTCAAACCGTAATGACTTCTTAAAAAAAACTTTGGTAATGACCAAAGTTATTAGTAAATATTATTTATTAAAAAATACCAACATGAATTCGGTAAATAATACTTAAATAATTTACAAATAATAATAATTTGAGTTAAAAATATTTTATTTTCTCAAAATAAAATTATATGAATGACTTATATTATTTTCTCAAAAAAAAAAAATTTATTCGATTTTGAAATAGGAGAAAAAATGTGACGCCCTAACTCCCACGTACGGCAACGCGGGAATCATGGCGTGGGATGATGACAATGCTGGTCATACATTTCAACGATAAGTGCTCAAGTGTAAGGTTGTAAAAAAAACCAGTGAACCGGTAAACCGGACCGGACCAAACCGGTGAGTTTATTCCGGTATCGAGTTTGGTTCGGTCCGAAATGGGTTTTATTTTTCTTTAAACCGGCCAAAATCGATCCGGTTCTGATTTTTTTTATTTAAAACCGAACCGAACCGGTTTATACATATATTATAATTTTTTTATATTGTAAATAATTTTTATATATAATATATAATTATATATAACATAGTTTTGTATTATATGATAAATTACTAATTAATATAATATTAAATTTTAAAATCTTATATCACTATAGTCTATTGTATTAATAGTATACTAATACGATATCACTATATTATATATTATAATATATTACAATATATTATCACTATAGTATTATATAATATAATATATTATTATATAATATAAAATATAATATATTAAAACCGAAAAACCGGACCGAATCGGACGGGAACCGATAAAACCGAAAGTACAAGTTTAGGGGGGTAACCAGTACGGAATCAGATTTTGAAAATGCAAAACCGGTGCATATCGGTTCGGTCTCAAATTTTGTCCAAAACCGGACCAAACCAGACCGGTTACATCCCTACTCAAGTGTGTGCAATATGCAACAAGAGCACCATAAAAGTCGCAGCGGATGAATTAAATAACTCAACTAAATACCAGAATTGTTTAATACAGATATTCAAAATAAATTGTCTTTAAAAAAGTTATACAATTATCCACTATAAATATAATAAAAGCCAAATACATATACGAGTGAAAACAAATCCCATAATCCAAAACAAAAGCAACCACATGTCACCTCCTCCAGGGAGCCAATCCCTCAAGCTCCACATCCTCATATGCACTAAAATCTACGGTACCATAAAATGGTACCGCAGGTAAGTAATAATCCAAACAACCCACGAGATAAAAGTGCATTAATGCAACTAACATGCATGCATATGATGAAATATGCCTTGGCCTCAAAACATCGTTTTTCCCAAAAATAGATATTTTTCCAACATGCCAAAATCCCATTTTGGCTTTTCCCAGAAAATGATTCACACGAAATCCAACAATTTATCGGACACTGTAGGCGGGAATCGCAGGCGAGACTATACCACCATCCCTGCTTACCACCATCCTTACCGCGTGTACCTTAGGCGGGAATCAAAAGCAGGACTCTACCACCATCTCTACTTTCCAGTTATCACCATTTCTACCGAATGCACCATAGGCAGGAATCACTGGCGGGACTATACCACCATCCCTGTTTACCACCATTACCACCTTTCTCTCACATGAAAATCTAGTTTTTAATTAACACATGAACATGAATGCAATTACACGAAAATCTAATTTTCATTTACAAACATGAACATATGTGCAACCATGCTATGTACAAGACACGACATCAATATCCAACAACCAACAAATCTCAATATAAACCAATCTCACAAATAATTTCATTTTCCAATCCAATCAATTTACAGTAAATGAGTTAGTGCAAAAATACATTTAAATCTCAAAAGTTATTTGAAAAATATTTACAGTGCTTTAAAATAATTTTTGAAGGATTACAGAAGTGCTAGAAACGGCAACACAGCAACCAATCAGTGCAAAATGCACTATAGCCGTGGATCTCAAAAATCCACTTTTGAACGGGGACAAACTAAGACTCGAGATTACTAGGAAAGGGCTTAGAGGTATCGGTGAAGCTAATGGTAGTGGTGGTTGGCCGTGGGTGGCGGCGTAGGTGGCCGTTTAAGGCTAAAAAGCTTAAATCGGAAATGTAGATGAAAGTGCTTCATCGGTGACGGATCGGGGCTGGGGATGGGTGCATTAGATAGCTGAGAGGTCGAGGAAGATGCGGTGAAGAAATGGTGACTGAAGGTTGCGCGGCGGTGGCGCTAGAGCACAAAAGGCTGTGCGGCTTTAGGCGGTATGTGTGGGTCAACGACGGCGCGGGAGGGGGTGAGATTGGAGTGGGGTGGTCGCCGGCCGGTAGGGAGAAGATTGGGAGGGGCGGTGTCAACTACGGCGGCGCGTGGCGGTGCCGACTGGAGGAGGAAGAATCGGACGAAGGAGAGAGAGAGAGAGAGAGAGAGAGAGAGAAGAAAAAGAAGGAAAAGAAAGAAGGAGAAAGAAAAATGGAGGGAAAAAAATGAGGTCTAATCATTATAATTTGGGTCATAAAATTGATCTAACAAAAATAATTTTAAAACAATAAGTTTAATAAAATAATTCAAAAGCAGTGAATAACTTAAATAAAATAATAATAAAATCTAACAATAATAATAATTTTAAAACTCATAAACAAACTGATTTAATTAAAGATCAATTTAAATGCAAAAAATTAATTAATATTAAGAAAACATATCATAAAAATAATTTTCATAACTAAAAAATATAATAAAATAATATATCAAAACCCTCAAAATTTTAAAATAAGAGAATTATATTTAAATTAATTAAAATAATCATTTAGTTAAAATATACTAAAATACAGAGTATCACAAAAAAGTTGAATAAATATATTATAAAGTTAAAAAATATTGAATATAATTTTTAAATATTTTTTTTAATTTAAAAAATTTGTATTGTATTTTGTGTTTTTTGGTGTTTAGGAAAATCCTAATGATTAGATAAAAAATTTAAATATTTAAAATTAAAAAATATTTTATGTCTGAGTGTTATTTGAAAGAAAAATTATAAAAAATTTTGAAATTTGAAAGAAAAATTATAAAAATTATAAAATAAAATAAGATGATGGACGTAGATAAACACCGAATAAAAGATGACTAATCACAACTTTTTTATTGTGCATTGACCTTCGTTTGATCTTCTTTTGCTTTTTGAGTAATTTTTATAAAATTAAATCTATTTTTAATTAAATTATATAATTATGTCGGTTTATTAAATTTATTTTATTTTAAATTAGGCAAGTAGTTTATGTTTTGGAATTGTTAATTTAAATTTAAATTATAAAAAAAAAGAAAAGAATATGAAACAAGTAGTAAAAGAAATGTAAAGTATCGTTATCCTTCCCCTTTTTCTTTTGGAAAATGATACGCTTACATTTTTCCTACTACCTCTACAACTCACCTCACGTGGCTTTATTTTTCTACCTTTTCTTTAGTACCTTTTGCATTCTGTGATTAAAAACTTTGTCAAGCTCAGACCACGTCTCTTCTTGGCACCCACACCACACACGCTTAGAAGTTCAGAACTCTACCTTCTTCGCCCAATGCCGTCGTTTATAAGATTGACCACAACCATTACCTCAAATCACCCACCCAACAGACACCCACCAACAAAGATTTTGGCACCCACCCCAAATGGAACTTCCTCGTCAAGTTCACCATCGACGATACTGCTGCAAATCAGAACCCCCTCACTCTAATCGTCAACCTCAAGTTCGACAGGAGCTTGGGCAAAAGAGAGATCAGCCATCTTTAAATATAAGAAAGTTCTTTGAACTTGAAAGAAATGCTGTGGCAGGAAGTGGAGGTCAATTTCTTTAAGATTCATTCGTCAAAGACCCAGAATAATCTTGAGATGATGATTTTAATTCATCTGTTTTCTTAGCATGTACTGTAAAAAATCATGAATGAGAAAATAAAAGATAATTCTTTTTGAAAGGAGGTTCCGAAGAAAATGAATTCAAAGATGGATGCTCAAAAGTATGCTAGTTCAAAGATAATTATGGACAGAAAGTTCCATTTGGGCTTGTGCCGCAGTCTTTCTCCATTAGTGTCTTTTGGGTGGATGATTTGAGTTAGTGGTAGCCCAATCTAAACGATGGCTTTTGGGTACAGAGTTTTGAGCGAGCGTGGCAAGTGGAGATGTGTTTTAGAGCGTTTCTGACAGCTTTCTGATTGTGAGAGAGCAAAAGACAAAAAGAAAAAAAAAAGCCACGTGAACTGTGGGTAGTAGAGCGGTAATAAATAAAAGAGCCGTGCTATGCATCAGCTCCTGTTCACGGGCTGATGCATAGCACACCTGATGTGTCACTTTATGAGTGGTTTGGATGTAAGTGATTTGAATAATGTGAGTGGTTTAGATGATGACACGTAGGGTGTGTTGTGGCTGATCCTAAATAGTAGGCTGATGTAAAGAATTTTCCTAAATAAAATATAGGGGTATCATTGCCCTTTTCTTTTACATGATTGAGTGGACCTTTATTTTGGCGTGTCGGCCACTCGGACGAATAAAGTGATGCTGGACGAATAATTGACGGACTTGTTAAATTGCGGTGGGCAATGTGACCAATGAGCGATATCTTTGGTAATGGATAATGCTAGAGCCAACATGTGTTTTTTTATGTGTATTTTTTTTAGTTCTTTTTCGTGCTGCATCTATGGCCTAGAAACTATTCACATGAGAGTTCTTGGTCATAGTTGGCGAGTTCCTGTAGAAGGATCAAAGGATTATTTTATTCTTTCTGTTTAACTGCCCTCTCTCTTTCTCTCATATTTTCCTTTCTTCAGAAACACTACCCTTGCTCGTCTTATCCTCTTCTCTACGTTTCTTTTTTTTTTTTTTTAAACTCCTCTCCCTCTTCTCTCCGTTTGCCTTTTTTTTTTTTTTCCTGAAACTACTCTCCCTCTTCTCTCTGTTTTCTCTCTTCCTCAATCGATTGTCTCTCCGTTCCTGAGTCGATCTTCCACGATTGTGCAATTTCTTCTCTCTCTCGGCTTGGCTCAAGAACGCTGCACTCTCTCTCGATTTGGGTTGGTAAAAATACCAAAACTTTATTTGGGTAAGCTTTATATTGAATATTTTGAGTATGAATTTATGAATTTGTGAATTTGTGAAATGGGTATGAATTTGTTTGGGTAAGCTGGTTATTAATTTTTCTGAAGTTGGTGTTGCTGATTTTTCTGAAGTTGGTTATTATCGAGTCCAGCCAAACCTACTTTCAGAGTCTCAGAGCTGAGCCCCCATATTTTTTTCTTTGTTTTCGGTAACTACAATCCTCTATTTCTGCTTTCATTTTTTGGGTTTGTTTGCTTTTTGTGCATGGTCATTTTCTCGTATCTCATTCTGTTGTTTTACTAGTCATCTCAGTTATCGATTGGTTTTGTATTCGCTATTGGTTACTTGGTTTTGTGAAACTAAGTTGCTGATCTCTTCTAAGAATTTTGATAAGCTTATTCTGGAAGGATACAAAGTTGTATCTGGATTTGTTGATTTTTATGGTTTAGAGGGTGCTTTCATTCTCTGGCTAAAACTGGGGGAATAATTTTTTAAGCATTGTATGGTTCATATTTCTTAAATATTTGAGAATAAAAATATCTCTTCAAAGTAGTATTTCTTTTTTTGGCTGTAGGTAGGTGTGATCTGTGCAATTTCATTGATTCATGAGTTATTTTTAGGTCCACATGCCATGCTCAATTGAAGCAAGAGAACCATGACTTAGTTTGTATGGTTAATTAAGGGTTAGTATTTGATATGCAGGCATGTAACTAGTATGTGATGTGCAGTAGTAGTTGGCAGTCACGGTATAGTGTGTAGGACATGCCTTTGAAGGGTGTTGGGAAGGTGTTGTTTATTGTTAATAATGAACTGCCCACTATTTGATATTGATAGCTTTTATCATCTACAATAAATAGATTGGGAAATTGCAGGTTATATAATGTTTGCATTCGTCAGAAGAAGGTCAGAATGTCACTCTCTGTTTCTTTTAGTTATTTTAGTTGATTTATTTTCACTTCATCACAATCTTTAGCAACTTTATTTTCCTTTGTTTTGAGATGCTGCTAATCCTTTTAGTGAATTGAGTTCAACTTATCAAGCTTAATTATCTGGGTATTTTCAGTGTTCAGAGAACAAGGAATTATAAGAAAGAGTGAATAGTCTTGAGCAGTTGGTCTCATTCACAGGTGATAAGTCATCAATGTCTACAGAACAGTATGTCTATGGAGAATTTATTGATGAATTGAAAAAGAAAATTCAGTCTCAATTGATCATTTGGCCTTTTTTGGATCAGAATGGCTAAATAGATTCAATTGTTTTGGTTGTTGATGGTTTGGAACCTTTTAATTATCCTGCTACAATTGAAGTCACATTGATGTATAGTTTTTTTCCCATCTACATATTTACAAGGGCTTGCATTTATAGAATTCATTCTGCCTTTGTTTGTTTGGACAGAAAATTGAGAACTATGGTAAGGGTAATGAACTATGCAATGACTGAGGTGGAGAAGAATGCATATTGTAATGGGGACTCACAGCAAGGGTGGTTGTGTCTGTAGAGTCTCTCTCCAGTGGCAAGGGTGGTTGTTTTATTTCATATACCAAAGATTATATGTTATTCTATTGAAAAAGTCTAGTTGCAACCGGCTGGGGAAACCCCCGCATCACCGGGCCCACATATTATAAAAAAAAATTATTTTTTCTACTTTCTCTCTTGTTCAGCTCCACGACTCTGCAGCTTTATCAATGTTCCTCAAAAGTCTTTTATCAGTGTTTCTCAGGAGAGAAAGAAGAAATCAACTCTGCGCGTAAAACTAGCAAAAGAGAAGAAAGACATCAACTCTGCAGAAGCATGAAGGAGATCAAAATAAGGAATAGTTCCTCGGTAAAAGCTCTTGCCATCCAAAAGCTTTTCTATTTTTAGATAAATCCTCAAAAACTCTTCTATGCTTCATAACCCATCAAAAACTCTTCTACTCCTTTTTTTCTTCATAATCACTCCGATCAAGCTCCTCTCAACTTTGCTTCAATGAAATATCTTGCTCTTTTTTATTTTTATTTATTTTTTCAGACTGTGCTTTTGAAACCCCGCCCGACTGTAACCATAAAATTCACTAAAAAAACAAGAGAAAACAACATAAACCTAAGTAACCAGCAATGACCCAAATAAGATAACTAAAAAGGAGGAAGACAACTGGAAAATGATTTTTGGTTAGATCAGAGAATTGACGGAAGACCCATGGAATAAATTGAGAGGAGCTATATCAATAGAGTTATACAAAAGAATTTTGAAATTTTTCTAAGGATTTCGTCCATTGCAGCAGTGTGTGTCCCTTTTTTTCTTGAAATAAACAACCGGTTGCAATGCGGTTTCGCAGGCCGGTTGTATCTAGCAAAGTTGTGTTCTATTTCATATACCAAAGATGTGTATAATTCAAACTAAAGAAGAAGAACTTGGATAATGTGCAATTTATATATGATCTAGTGCTCGAACCCTTTATTTTTTCTTGTTATTTATAGGGTTTCATTAGCTCAAATGAAAGTTGTTGTGCATGAAGTAGTACTTTATTTAGAAAGTAAAGTTGTAATATGTAGGAAAAATGAGTAAGGAGATAATTATTATATATATTTTTTTCTTTTTTGTTTTGATTTATATGCCTTATATTTATTATTTAATATATGGAATGCATTTGAAAAATATAAAAAAAAAATTATAAAATATTATTAAAATATATAATATTATATTACTATTTTGGCTTTAATATAACTAGTCCAATATAAATTCACCTAACCAAAATTTAACCATATAGCCAAAACTTGAAATTTTAGCTAAATTTTGGACTTCTCTAATAATTTAACAAGGAAAAAATAAAGGTTGGTTGGGTGGGTTATTAGCTTTTGGAAAAATCTATTCATCATCCTAACTTCTATCATCTTTCTATCATCCCATGATATGTTATTAGATGACAGGGTCACAAGTGAAATATAATAAGTAATCTCTAATTATCTAATGTCACATCATAAGATGATGAAAGAATAATAAAAATTAAGATGATGAGTAGCATTACTCGCTTTTAGCCTTCCCCACCCCCTCCCTTGCACGCAGCACCGATTGCAGCAACGATCTTCCCCCTCCCTTCCTTCCCACATGAATATGCAACAATAAATCGTTCAATTTTTTTAAATGATAGAAGAAGCGTTATTAATTATCAATTCCATATTTCTCACGACAGAATAGTCAAATCTCATTTTGTTTGTTAAACAAAATTAAACATGAAAATAGCCAACTGTCTTTCTTCTTGTTTTTTTTTTTCTCTGAATAAGTAGTATGTCAAAGAACCTCATTGGTCGACCCAAACTGTGCTTATGATTGATCCAATGTGAAGATGAGTGCTAGCTAGATCTAAGCTAGTTATCCCAAGTTTAAAGTTATCAACTTTTAATCCAGAAGCTGATCTGCGAGAAGGATCCGATCAACCATGCATGTGGCCAGACGATCTGATCCCAATGGAAGCTGGTTTTTACCCATAATAAATCAACGTCTCACAATATGCCCTCCAATGCTATTTGTGATACATATATGCATCTATAAAATGCATAACTGCCGACCCAAAAGTTGTAACACGAAGATTTTTTTTTTTTTTACTTCATCTGAAAGAGAGGAACAATATTGGAGGGAGAGAGAAAGAGGCAGGAGAAAGAAACTGGGACGTGGGTGGGGAGAAAGGAGAGGGAGAGAAATAACTTTCTATCACCTGTATGCGGGTGTAATTGGATTTTCATGAGATCCCTATGTGGCAGCTGCTGATTGGCTGGTGTAAAAGCAAATAACCCACCCGACTGGTTGGGAGCGCTACTCTTTCAACAAATAAGTATTATATTTGCTAGCTTTTTTGTTGGTCCATTTTTTTTTTGCATAATATTGTTAGTTTAATTTACCTGTTTGCCGTAAATAATTTAGGAAATGTTTGAAAAATGAGATGAGATGAAAAATATATTAATTGTAGTGAAATGATTTGTGAATAATGATGAAATAGTTTAAGTTAAGATGTTTGATTGTGTTTTTAGAAAATGAGTAAGGAAAAGTTGAATAGAAATATTATAAAGTTAAAATATTTTTAAAATGTAATTTTTAATATTATTTTTGTTTTAAAATTTTAAAAAGTTATATTGTCTTTTATGTTTTGTTTAGAAGTTTGGTAAATTTGTGCTGATTAACTGATTTAGTAATAATTAGATGAAAAAGTTGAAGATTTGAAATTGAAAAATATTTGTGTTTGAATGATTTTTGACAAAGAAATTATTAGAAATTTTGAAATGAGAAGAGGTAAGATGATTTGTGTTCTCCAACAATTCCTTAAAATTAATGTTTATTGTTCTTTCGGGTTGCCATTTTGAAGATGATATCGTTATTTTAAATTAGCAAAAGATCTCAATCTTTTTTGAGGTACTTGACATTCTGGAATGATTTTTTTTTTTTTTGAATGAGTAAAGAAAACATTACAAATGGTAGTTGAGATTGTTTGCATTCTTTTAAATTGGCTGTTTGCTTCAATCTAATCTACTTGTGGTTTTGTTTGCACATGAAGCTATTTTTATGATTGATTTGACATTGGGCATTAGTGGCACTATGAAGTTGTTTCAACTTTTTAATCAACACTAACCCCTAACTATATACTTTTCCACTCTACCTGTGTTAATTACTTGGTCGTTGAGTCATTTGATCTTCTTAATTTTCTTGAATAAAATTGTATCTTGATATAGGAGGCATACCCATGGAATCATGGATTGAGAAGTATCTATTATTGTCTTTTAGATGAAGATAAATGATTTTTTTTTAACAAATTGAAGTTTTCATCTGTGTGTGTGTGTGTGTATATATATATATATATGTTTTTAAAACTTGTATTGAGAAGTATTATTGAATTTTTCAAGTATGTATGTTTTTAAAATCATATTTTTATTATTTTAAAATGCAATTTTTTTATATATACATAAATTAATTATCATTTTTCAAAGTCAAGATCCAAAATATATTCCATAGAATAACATTAAATTCTTGATTTAAAAAAATGAGATATCACATTTTTAGTGTCTCTTTCTAATGTGAGTCTCGACTAATATATGCACTTGATCATAACTTGACAAGCAGCATGTAAACAAATATTTTTCCCCTTGAGCAAATGATAATTATGCGGATTGGAGTGTCAAGATGAAAAACAGCCTGGTGGCTCAAGGTCTTTGGGACATTGTTAAAACAGTCTCGAAAGCCCCCAAACCAGATGATGATGTGGTTGAATTCGAGGCTTAGAGAAAGATGAATGATGCGGCTTTACATGCAATCCAAAGTTTGTGTGGTATTGACATACTCTCTCAAATCAATAAAATTAATTCTTCCAAAATTGCTTGAAAAATGTTGGGTAAAATGTTCATGGAAAGTAATGGAGAAGACAAGCTAATACAGACTGAAGATGATAATTTGATAATTGATGAAGGAAACTTTTCAAGTTCAAACAACCCATGTTTCTTTCTCTCTCTCTCAATATGCACAAACATTATTGGAAGAAAAAAAAAGGGCATATAATTAAATGAAAAATTAGGAATTTCTTAGTACCTAATCTAAAGGTCTTGTAACTTAGTTGTAGTTCTTCTTGTCATTGAGGTGAGATTTGGATAGTGAGTTGAGAAGTGATGAGTTGAGATGAAAGTTGAATAAAATAATGTTAAAATATTATTTTTTTAATATTCTTATTGTTTTGAGATTTGAAAACATTCGAATCACCATGATTAGAAGTACAAATGATTTATTTTAGGTGATTTATCTTAAAGTACCTATCATGATTTAATTTGTAAGAGAGATTTTAGATTTAAATATTGTATATCAAATCCTGCCATGTCAATGATGTGAATGGAAGGTGTGTCCTTGACACTAGCTTGAAAGTAAAAAGAATCAACCACAATAAATAAATAAATAATAAAGATAAAGAATTTGGAGACTAGGTTACAAGATTTCAATAAAGATAAAAATTTGGAGACTAGGTTACAAGATTTGGAAAACTTGAACATCCTTCTTACTTATTTTTTAGATTATGTCAGTACATTACTTATTTTTTAATTATTAATTATCTCGAAGTCAACAATAGAATTTTAACAAGGGGTTAAATTTTCTTCAAAAATAAAAAATAAAAAAAAATCAAGGGGTTAAATTACTTATATAATTTGGAGGTGAAGTGATAACGTTGGTTGGTGGTTAACTTTATTGCCATTTTGCAAAATAAGTGACAATTTCAAAGTTAATCTGTGATTTTTCTTCAAAATAATTATGATACATTAAAAATCAACAGGGATTGATTAAACATTTTATTGGACTGGAAAATTTATGAGTGGTAAGTTTATTAGTTATACGAGAATGGCCGGAACAAAGCCCACATCGAACACGTACTGAGTTCATTGGGTTGCATCTTCATATATTGAACATAAATAAACTTATGGCTTTGCCTGTGGCTAATTATGGGCTATTTTAGACGGACAAACATTCGACTAAAGCCTAATCCATGAAAAGAAGTGACACTATCAAATTTACTAGTTATAACATAAGTTGCATTATTATCATTATATATATATTTGATAAATCATCAAAGATCTCAAGTAATCGAGAGGACAAGCTAATACAAACGAAAGATGTTGATCCAATAATTAATGAAGGAAATTCTTCAAGTTCACACAAACCAGGTATGTTTGTGTGTGTATGTGTGTGTGGGAACATTATTGGAAGAAAAAAAATAGGCTTTTATAATTGCTAGAAAACAATTACTAATCCAACTTTATCTCTCAAATTTCTCCTATTTGCAATTTTCCTTCTCCCACTAAGATCCATCGGCTTTTTGGATCATACAGCCAATACATTACTTATTTTTTAATTATCAATTATCTCGAAGTCAACAATATTATATAGGATTTAAACAAGGGGTTACATTACTTATATAATTTGGAGGTGAAGTGATCATAATTTGGTTGGTGATTAAATAACTTTAAAAAAAAAAGGGCTTATATATATGCATGGCAGGGTCAGAGAGGAATGATTATGTGACGCCCCGACTCCCACGTACAAAACAACACGAGAATCGTGACGTCAAGATGATGACAACATGAGTTATGCATCCCAACGATAAGTGTTCAAGTGTGTGCAACACGCAAAAGTACATAACAAAATACAACGGATAATATAATAAGTCAATTAAGTACCAGAATTTGTTTAATATAAATATACAAAAACGAAAGCATTTTAAAAGCAATACCATTGTCCCAAAAATAATACAAGAGCTGAAAATACAAAAACATGTGATCCCAGATCACTTCTCCAACGGAGCCAAATCCTCAGGTTCAACATCTGCATCATCAACATCAAAATCTACGATACCAGGAAATGGTACCACATGTAAGTTATAATCCAAACAATCCAAGATAAAAACGCAGTAATGCGACTAACATGCATGCATATGATGAAATATGCCTTGAGGTTTGCTACACAATCTCCACCACACTCCACACTCCACATTTTTTAAAAATTTTTTAATTTTTTATATTTTTTAATTTTTTTTTGAATTTATTATTTTTAAACTATTTATTATTTTGTATTCATTATTCATATAATAAATATTTGATAAAAGAAAAAATTAAAAAAATTAAAAAATATGTGGAGTGTGGTGTGAATAGTAGGAGGTTGTGGAGATTTTTTGAATATGCCTTAACCTCAAAACATCATTTTTTTTTCCGAAAATAAATATTTTTCAACACACGCCAAAATCTCATTTTGACCCCAAAAACAATAATCCAGTCTTTTTCCAGAAAATGATTCACATAAAAATATTTATAGGATACTGTATGCGGGAATTACAGGCGAGACTCTACTACTATCCATGCTTACCACCATCCCTACCGAATGCACCATAGGCAGGAATCACAAGCGGGACTACACCATCATTCCTGCTTACCACCATCCCTATCG
Source organism: Cyclocarya paliurus (assembly GCA_029856935.1). NCBI lineage: Eukaryota > Viridiplantae > Streptophyta > Magnoliopsida > Fagales > Juglandaceae > Cyclocarya > Cyclocarya paliurus. The sequence goes on from CM056958.1 coordinate 20,149,850, forward strand.
CGTGCACCGTAGGTTGGAATCACAGGCGGAACTATACCACCATCCCTGCTTACCACCATCCTTACAGTTCCTTTCCGCACAAGGGGTACCCATTAAAACACTGTAGGCAGGAATCACAGGCGGGACTCTACCACCATCCCTGCTTACTACCATCTCTATTGCGTGCACCTTAGGCGGGACTACACCACCATCCCTGCTTACCACCATTCTATCGGGTGCACCATAGGTGAGAATCGCAGGCGGGACTATACCACCATCCCTATAGTCTTTTTTCCTTTTACTCGCATGAAAATCCAGTTTTCAATAAACATATGAACATGAATGCAATTACACGAAAACCCAGTTTTCATTTACAAATATGAACATGCATGCACATGCAATGTACCAGACCGACATCAATATCCAACAACCAACCAAACACAGCACAATCTAATCACAAAATCAACCAGTATACAGTAAATGAGTGTTAGTGCAAAAATACATTTAAATCTCAAAAGTTATTTGGAAAAATACTTACAGTGCTATATATTAATTTTTAGAAGATCACGGATGCGCTAGAAGCCACAAAACAGCAACCAAACAGTGAAAAATAAACTGGCCGTGGGTCTCAAAAACTCACTTTTGAAAGAGGTCAAACCAAGACTTGAAATTGATAGGGTATGGCCTAGAGAGGTCGGAGAAGCTAATGGTGGTGGCCTTTGGTCGTGGGTGGCGGCGTAGGTGGCAGTTTAAGGCAAAAAAGAGTGAATCGAAGATGTGGTTAATGCGGCTTCACAGGTGACGGATCGGGGCTGGGGTTGGGTCCATTGGGTTGCTAGGAGGTCGAGGAAGATGTGGTGAGAAATGGTGGCCGGACGGCGGCGCTAAAGCTTAAAACGCCGCGCAGCTTTAAATGATGAGTGGAGGCTCACGGCGGCGTGGGGGAGGCTGGGAATGGAGGGGTAGGGTCGCCAGTGGCTGGGGAAGCTTTTGGGCTAGGCGGTGTTGGAAGGGGGCGGCGCACGTGGTGGCTGGGTGGAGAGGCTGGAACGCACGGGGAGAGAGAGAGAGAGACGAGGAAGAGTGGGTCGAGCTGGAGAAGAGAAATTGAGAGGAAAAGAGAAAAAAGAAAGAAAAGAAAAAAAAGATAGAGGAAAAGAAATGAGGTCCAATCATCACGTCTTGGGTCACCAAAATGATCCAACGAAAATTATTTCAAAACGGTAAATTTAATTAAAATAACTTAAACGCAATGAAAGGCTTAAATAAACCAACAATAATTTTAAAACCCATAAACAACTAATTTAAATTAAAGATCAATTTAAATGCAAAATAATAATTAATATCAAGAGGTGATTGGAACGCTACAAGAGAATTCCTTGAGCTCCACCCCCATGCATTGACAGCAAGAATGACTATATTTATGGGTGGGACGGTTCTTCAAGCTGCTGTTGATGCTGAACAGGAGCATATAGTGGAGGAGTTGGTCAATATGATTTCAGAACAAGACTTGGAAACAAAAGTGCTAAACGATGATGGGGATACAGCTTTACATCAAACAGCTATGAATAGTGGTAATTACCGGGTTGCAGAGTGCCTGATTAGAAAAAACAAGAGGTTGGCCAGCATTAGAAATGATAACAGCTATCTTCCAGTTGGTCTGGCTATGGCCTGTGGGCATAAAGAATTGGCTCGCTATCTCTATTCTCAAACTCCGTTGGAAGATTTGGAGGCAGAAGAAGGTTACCATGCATGGTGCTTCACTTCTTAGCCGTTGTATTTATAACATGAGAGATTTAGGTAACAATATTTGCTGCCTTCTCTTCTAAACATTCATTGGCCGTAATTTCTGGTGATTAGATTAATTAATTGGATATATGCACTTACGTACGTACGGTACAACAACACATGATGATCATGCAAGATATGGCGTTGGATTTAATGGAGCGTTGTCCTCGTTCGGCTTTTGGAGGTATATCCTCGGCCCCTTTGGAGGCACTGGCTGTTTCGACGAGTGAAGCATTCGAGAGTGGAAAAGGGATGGTGTTTTGGAAACAATGGATCTACAATCACTGTTAGTACTACCACTCTTTTTTATCTCTTAGCTTTTCCATTAATTTACGTAAAGAAGAAATTTCTAATAAACAATTCTTACATGCATATATATACAAGAATTTCCTATCTCGCGTATATTAATTATTATACGTAATTAGTTGCGTAAATAATTATATTTATACATTAATTCACAGCTCAGTCAACTAATATGATAGTGCAACATCATCAACAATACTAGCGTACGTTTAAAATAATATGATAGTGAAATTTGATTGAATTTCAAATTTTGTAATAATATTATAAAATAATCTTAAATGTGTCATCAATCTTAAATAATTTGTATCTAATCATGATTTGCATTAATTGTTTTCGTGGTTTAAAATTAAAAACACAAAAATTAAGACAAGCTTTCGCAAAAACTTCCACAAAAACTTGTCCCTCCAAACATATCTCAAAACACTTCTCTATCTAAGCATACTTTTTCACACTGATATAAGAAACATATCTCAAAATACTTATCGATCCAAACATGCATTATGAGCCCTTTCGCTTTCCCAGAAACCTAGCTTAATTTAAAAGTTTTCATCTTGATTATTAATTTTTTTTTTAAAAATTTAATATCGTAATTAAGAAGCCTTTTGGGTAATAACAAGGTTTCATCTTAACAGTTTCATGGTGATAACATAATATATATTGAACCCTCTTCCAACCCAAGTTCTAGCCTGCTAGTAAACAAATCTAGTCGACAAACCCAAGTTCGACTTGATTCATTTATTAAATGAATTATTTAGAAATCAATTTAATAAATGAATTGTACTTGTACTTGTACTTGTATTAACTCAAATAACTTTCACATTTATTATTTATATTATTATTTTTACCTTTATAATTAAAGTACTTTTAAAGTATTTAACAATATAAGAGGAAATCACATAGTTTTAATACTTCGAAGATATTTACAAAAACTCAAAGTAGTTTATTTGTTAAAATTTGTACATTACAATTATAATATAAAATATATTATATATCTAGCCGCGAGAAAATGCAAACTTTGTGTATCAGATACTTATTTATTAGATCTCTTGTTTCAACTCAACCGAATAATATTATTGCTCTATCAAGTATAGATTAAAAGTAATGCCATAATATTAGTTGGCTTTTATTTGCCTTTTTTTTTTTTTTGGGTACCGTAGGGGAAGGTATGCATGACATTAATTCAAGTGCTGGTACTGCGACCGATCAAGTCCGCTTGAACATTAATCAAAATGGTCAAGAAAAAACTATCGGATCAGGTACGTTAATGCCGGCTAAACTTAATTTCTTTGCCTCGAATTTTTTTACTCCCGACAATGTCAATCAAAATTTGGGTGGCTTGATTTTTCTGTCGGAATAATGACCTTTTCAACGAAGAAACAAATTAGATTAGTTTTTTATTCTCCATTTAGTAATAATTATATTGATCTAATTGATGAGCAAGTTTTGGTTTTACTTAATTTGCAGTGCGAGCTCCATGGCGCCAACTGGCTTCAAGTCTCTTGAACCTCTTGGATATGATATATTGCATCCATATAATTTTTTTCAATACTTTTTTTTAAAAAAAAATTGTTATTGATCTTGACCATTTATTGTTTCATCCAACTTATAATTAATTAACCAGCATGCATGCATTAATGTTTCGTAATTTCCAAATTAATTATATAGGATTCAAGCGCTTATGTGAAATGAAGTTGGTACGAGCTCAATTCCAACAACTTCTGTCTCGTATGTGTGAAGCGGTTACAACTTTAAATAGAAACCCAAGAAATCGATATGAGACTATTGTGCCTGTAATCTTCCATGCTATTAGTAGAGGGAACTTTGAATTTGTTTACCAAATAGTCAAAGCAAATCCTGATCTTTTGCTGATCGGTGATGTTACTGATCGTAGGGGCATATTCCATTGTGCCATCCTGCATCGGCAACATAGGATCTTTAGCCTTATATACAACTTAAAAATAAGAATGTTCTACTAAGTGCGGCAGATAAGTCCAGAAATAACATACTGCATGTGGCAGGGATGTTAACAGAACATACTCCTATCGATCACATAAGAGGAGCAGCTTTGCAAATGCAAAAAGAAGTTCAATGGTTTAAGGTCAGCTCCATCCATCTCTCCCTCCTTTATTATTTCGCTGTGGGCTATATGCGGTACACTCTTTAAACTAATCTAGTGATAGATTTTCAAAGAGAGAAAGGAGAACAACAGTAGTACCTTTTTTAACTCTGTCGCCTCGACTCCATTTGTTGTCCTTTATGATAGAAATTACCATGGTAGCATTAATTTGCTGCTATTTTTTTTAACTTTTTCTTTTATTTTTTCAATTCTTTGTGTCCGAAATGTAGGAAATGTGGGGTGGAAAAATCTGTATGATTTCACTTCAAAACAGTGATTTTAAGAACTCTACTATATATGGAGTCATCTAATTAATTAGAAACTTCAAGGACGCTGGAAGTATTATATTTAAGTATAGAATAACTTTGTTTTGCATTCTATGTTTGTTGGTGTTGCGAGATTGTGCTAATATGATTCTTTATTATAAGAAATTAGCTAAAATTCTCACTCTCAGATTTACATTACGGAAATAAGATAAAATCATTAAATTTTAAAAAATTACAAATTTTAAATGGGGTTATTTTTATAAAATAATTTATTAAAATAATAACTTTTGTAAAACTATACCCTCAATTTAAAATGTGATTGTATTAAAATCAAAACAACAAAACGCATGGTTCTAAAAGCCAAATGATTGAAGTGATTATGCACAAAAGCCAAGGAGAAGCAATACAAAAATCTTTGATGATAGTCTCAGTTTGTTGAATATTGATGGATAATTCTTTTGCAATATTATAGTTATGATTTTTTCTAAATATTTTATTTAATAAATGCAGGAGGTGGAATGCATCGGCCCTCTCTCTAATAAGGAATATTTAAACAAAGACAGTTTGACTCCCAAACAATTATTTACTGTGACTCACCAAAAATTGAAGAAAGAGGGAGAGCAATGGATGAAGGAGACTGCAACTTCTTGCTCTTTAGTAGGTGCTCTCATTGTAACTATTATGTTTGCCGCGGCATTTACTATTCCCGGTGGTAATAATCAAGATACAGGCCTGCCAATTCTCATGCATGACAAATTGCTTAAGATCTTTATAGTAAATGATTCCCTATCGCTCTTTTCTTCCCCAACCTCAGTGTTGATGTTTTTGGAAATTCTTACGTCACGTTATGCAGAAGAAGACTTTCTTAAATCCTTACCTAAAAGGATGATAATTGGCCTTTTCACTCTTTTTTTCTCCATTACAACTATGATGATAGCCTTTTCTACTGCTCTTTTACTTATATTTCGTGGACAATCAGTGATTATTATTCCTATTATTAGTTTGGCTGGTGTTCTCAAAGTCCTATTTGCATTGATGCATTTTCGCCTTCTTGTTGATATGTATGTTGCAACTTATTATACTTCAGGCATCTTCAATAGAAAAATGAAGCCATGGCTTTAAGGTTATAATGTTTCATTAATATGTGGCATACTACCCAGAACTGCCAAGTTCTTTTTTAATGGGACACATGACTAATGAATTGTCAGCCAACTTATACATGTTGTATATGTTGTTATTTTTCCTATTTTAAATTGATGTTCACTCAATATAATTTTACGCTCTTCAGTTTTGTCGAATTAGACATATTTTGGCAATGGAAAAAGATTCAAGGTTCTCAAAGTTTCTTCTCAACTCTAGGATTTACGGTGAAAATGAGTCAAATATGAGAAGTACTGGATCTCAATTTTGCTTGTGCAATTAAAGGCTCAATATGTTTCCTTCTCCTCCTTTGGAGAATGAGGGTGGTTTTCATCCTCCTCTTTTGGAGGAATGGGGTTGGATACCCTTTCTTCCTTTGGAGGTGGGAGATTGTTTATTTCTGTTTTTTTACATAGAGTGATACCCTCAGACAAACTTGTTTTGTCATTAGAGAGTTTCTAGAAATTAAGATAATGTCCGTCACAAAGGAATTTATATGCAGGGAAGCGTACAACAGATGTGTAGTTTAGCTTGTATTCAGAGTTTATCTTTGTATTAATTAGTCACAGCTGTAATTTCCTTCATGAATGAAATGAAATATATTTCCTATAAAAAAAAAAGGCTCAAAAAAATAATAAGATAAACTTTATGTGTTTATTAATGCTTAATTCCCAACTCAAAATCTTATACCTCATACATGAAAATTAGGAAACCCAAATCCAAGAAGATTCTCTCCCAGTTTATTTCTTGATGCAATAAGGTAATCTAGGACTTCTAAGTTCTAACGTTATTGTCGTGCCTATAGCTCATGCTTATTTTTAGAACTTGCTGATATTTTTGGACTGGACTGATTCAGTCAGCCAAGTGAGTCCGCCATTATTAGACCTCGAGATCAACCATGTAGGTTTTAGTATTGGACCGGGCCAATAGAAACTAGTCTGATTGGTTTAATCGGGGTGTTCGAGCTGGGTCTTCTTCATTTTGGAACAATTTGGTTTTAAAGCCCCAAATGAGAAAGTATGAGTTGAAAAATGGTAATTGGACCAATTATTTGAAGCCACATTAAAGAATGAAGATAGGATGAAGATTTTTTTCAATTTGAAATCTGCATTTGATTGATTCAACTTGTTGAATAGAGCTATTCATAACAATTTAAAATCAAATACTCAAGCGTTAATAAATATGATTTAAATCAATTTTAAATCATAATGTAATTCAAGCATTTAAATTAACGTATACAAGAATTTAAAGTATGATTTCATTTTTGTCTCAAATATTCTCATCTACGAAGAAGATAAATATTCTTAAGTTATATGCTCGTGAACAAATAAAATAAAAGAAATTAAATACTCATTTCTCCCCTATGTTATCTTTCAAATTTAATTAAGTAAAATAAAAAACTGGATGTTTTATCTTTTAAATTTTCTACATTTTTTATTGAACACGGATGAATAATTACTTCTGTTTTATTTATGTACAAGAAAGAATAATTACTTCTGTTTTATTTATGTACAAGAAAGATAAAATAAACTCATTTCTCAAACAAAGTAATGATAAAAAATAGTTTTAAATTAATTGGAATTGGTTCAAATGGATTTCAAATCATTAATGTCTGTAATAACCCAATCCTAAACTAGGGGTGGTGGAACCCCACCGCCCACCCCTAGCCTAGTTCATGGTACCTTAAATTGCCGTGGTTATGTGGCAATGATCATCTTTGTTAATTGATCGTTCACCGGTAAGGCGACCACTACTGCAATGTGGATTTTAGAGACAGCAGTTTTGGAAGACAACCTGTCCATTCCTCTAGCCATTTAATCAGTTTGCATCAATATTTTCTGAAGATGGACTCGGCACACCCAATTATTAACATATTGTTGCTTTAGAACCGAATTACCGCATATACATTTCAGTAAGAACACAGATAGATCTGGGAACTCAGGAAAAAAATAGAATTGTATTCGTCTCTTATTTTGTTTGAAGTCAGATATCGATCAATAGAAGGATATAAAGGATGTAGAGTTGTAATCGAGCCGAGCTGAACGAGTTGGTTTTTGGCTTACCAAGCTCGAGATTTTTATTTCACTTTAGCTCGACTCAATAAGCTAAACTCCCAAAAACGAGCTCTATAGAATTTGTATAACTTACGAGTAAAACTTCTATTGAATTATAAGATTTTAAAAATTTATAAATAATTAATTCAAAGCTAGCTAATTGATATTTATCCATAATAATAATATATTACATGCCTACATAAATTATTAATATATACACATAATATGATAGTATATATCTATTTCATATAGTTCCCACATACTAGTAATTAGGTTACATATTATATATTTAATAATGAAAGTGCTATGCTGATATTATTAGCAAATACATATATATATATATATATATATATATATATTCATAAGTGTATGTATATATTTATCAATGTATGAATGAGTTTTAATTGAGTCGAACTAATGAGTTGACTCGGGCATAAACGAGCGGGGCCTTAATGAGCCTTAGTTGAGTTTAGTTGGATATGCGTCATTTACTAATCAAGCGGGTATCTGTTTTCATGGTTGAGCTTTTCTTTTAACGAGTGGAGTTCGATTCGATTTTAACCGGACGAGTACCAAACAGGCTATCCAATAGACTGATTCATTTACAGTCCTATTAACATACGCTCAGGCCACCACAGAAATTTAAACGTAATGCACACTCTAATTAAGAGTTTATACTTTATCTAAGAACCACCTAATTTTTAACAAGTACAAACATTTGCACATACATCTGTTGACGAGCGAACATTAATAATCCTCACAACAAGTACATATCACGTAGATTAAGTTCGAATGTAAACAATAAATGTTCGAATGTTATATTGATGACGTTGCTATGTACGTCAGGCCAAGTTTCCTAGAATTCATGCGGGAAAAATCCCTCCAATAATTTCATTCACGTTCGAACATAGAATTTAATATTCGAACATCAAGGCGTGACGTTCGAACGTTAAATTGTACACATTCGAATGTGAATTGAAATTAGGTTCCACATATATTGTCTAATAATTAACGCGAAAAATGTCCCGGCAAATTTTTAAAAATGTTCAAACGTGTAATTAAACGTTCTAACGTCACCTCAACATGTTCGAACGTACATTTGTATTGTTCGAACGTGAATCACATATTAATATATTTTTTAAACAATAGTGGTTTATATAATATTCTAATTACACACAATATGTAACATAATTATCTAACATAGTAATGTATATATTATATAGTATAGGGAATGTATTATATATTATTTAGTAGTATATATACTATATAGTAATGTATAGTATATAATGTAGTAATATATAATATATTATAAGTTAGTAGCTTATAATATATTAGTATATAATAGTAGTATATTATATATACCCCAACAATATATTAACAACACTAGTATACTAGCTAGTAGAATATGTACTTGTATATATACTATACTAGTGCACTATGTACTAGTATAGCATATATACTAGCTTATAATATATTAGTATATAATATTCGTTATTAATTATACTTTATTAATATATTAACAACACTAGACTAGTACATATACTATGTACACTACGTCCACATAAGGAAGGCCGGGTATGTTATTTGCCAAATAAGAAATACAGTCAAATTTATAATGGCTAAATGCATGGCAATTAGAACACATGATGCACTATGCAGTACAAGTATTGAATGTTTTGCATGAGAAATACAGAAGGTATTGTAGAGAAAAGAAGGTATTGTAGACAAGGAAGAGGCTAAGTTTTTTACGTAGCTCCTATCAATGATGTTTGTCTCAATAGCGTACTTTTTACATATACAATACAATGGCCAACTTAGCAAATGAGATGTTTATTACCAGCAATCTCAAATGAATTGTGGCTCTGTAGTGTTCCCTTACTAAAGATAAAATTGAAGAGTACTGTAGATATAATTGAAACAAAATATTGAACCAAGAGATAATGTACACTTCCTCGATGGCATACTAGTGCCTCAGTTTTTCTAATGAGCTTAGCAATTGGCAGTTAGTAATGATACAAACTGATTTGGCTCAAATTAAAAGATCCTCTCAAATAAAGGGTCCCAGCAGAATGCTTAAAAGAATATGTATATATATATATATATATATATATATATAGCCAACCCAATTAGTGAAAAGGTTCAAGAAGCTTAATCTAATCAGTTGGAAAGACTTTGCTTTGTCCTATTAAGTTGAGAAATTGAAGTTTCTAATGCTAAAACATAGTTTTTGTTTCTGTGTCTGCTCAAAAGGCACCAGTACAAAGTGAAGAGCATATTGGTCAGGTCAAAGCTCAACAGGTGTAGCAAAAACAATGTTTTTTCAAGACAGTACTAAGAAGCATATATTCAAAAAATAAAAAATATATGACAAGAACCACAACCGTTGAAAATTAATTTGCACGAGTCAGTGTAGGATCCAAAAAAGACACCAATCATTGAAATGATTGAAGACGAGGATGTTACCAATGACCAAAATATTGCTCTTGCAGATCATCTTGGAAACACACAAGGATTGGAAAATTCAGTGAAGAAACAAAAACGAAAACAAAAGAGAGGCTGAGGCAGGGTTATAAGAAGGACAAAGGACAATACCAGTTACCGTTCACTTGAGCATGAACAAGTGTGCAGAGATGCAACCTCAATCCAGTGATATCAACTTTTAGAAGATCTCCATTCTTCTCATCAGGTACTCCATTCCATCCAAGAGGAGCGATTGAAGTAGCTGTGTGAATGACTGGAGACTGTACAATATGGCCAAGCTCAACAGCACCTGCAATTGAAAGACCAAGCCACTGCTGTAGATGTGGAAACCGTGGCTGTTGCTCAATTCCAAGGAAAGATGTAGGATTATCACTCATGCATAGATCATAGATTCTGCACAAAAGATAATTCCATCAAGAATGAGACTTGCAATCCCTGAATTTTCATTTTAATTATGTCAAAAAGGACAGTACAGAGTTCGCAAAATTTGGATGTTTTATTAGTTGGCCAGTCTAGAAGTTGCACAGAGAAAAAAGAATAAAAGAGAAACTATAGAAGCTCAGATAAATTAATGCTGTTCTATTTCTTTAAATCAAGTAATTCTATCAAGGAGACAAATTCATAGAAGAGGCCAGCCGGTTGTAGCAAAATTATACTACATCAATTAATCACACACAAAGAACTGGCAAAACTATAGTTTTCAATTCCGTTCCTTTCCGGCCATTTCACCTGGCATTTTCCGTTCTGGTGTAGTACCTGGTACATTTACCTCCTCGTTCTATTCCGTTCTAAATTTTGACCGAATTGGCATTCTGGGCCCTATTCCATTCCAGACAGTTGTAATGGCAGTCTTGTAATTTTATAAGTTTGGATGGCATTTTTGCAAATTTTAAATCTAGATGGTATTTAATTAAAAGTAGTGATAGGGTTACTGCCCTATTAAAATTTAATATCTCATCTACTACCCAAGTGCATTTCAAGTTTCTTTTTTTTTATTTATCATTTTTTAAAGTATTTTTTTAACATTCTTAATTATTAAGAAAAAATTTAAAAAATATATAACTTTACTAATATTCACTTCCTTAATCATTAAGAAAAAAAAATCAAATAAAAAAAAATAGTAGATGGGTAGTAGTAGGGTAGTAACCCTATCATTATTTTTTAATTAATTCTAAAATCCAAAAGGTATTTATATAATTTTTATTTTTTTATACTTTTTATTTATATATATATATAGTTAATCCTGAAACAGTACACAAGAATGCACCAGTATTGAAATATCCTGTTCCAATACTTAAATCGGAATGATCACCATAATCGAATTTAAAACTTTGGAAAAAACTAAAAGTAGGATAATCAGACTCACTGCTCCACCAAGTGAATGTCCGCATAATACAAGTTCCTCTTCTTCTTCTGAGCAAGTTTGTATAGCTCCAAAGCAGGTATCCTTTAGCACGAGCCAAAAAGCCCTAAAGACAATTGGAAGAAAAAAAAAAATTAGAAAAACACAATACATATATTTATATTTATGCTTACATCTCGGGCTCATTCTCATTTTCTTAGTTTTACAATTATATACTTATATTGAATTTTTTTAGTAGTTGTGGTGAATATAACTCATAGGAAATATTTTTTTTCAGCCGCAAGTGACTAGTTGCGGTGAGTAGAGTTATTCGCAAAATAGACATTTGAGATGATACTCTTAGCTGGAAATAGTTATTTTTTCCTGGGAAATGACTATTTCTGATATGGTTTATGTGACCAATGTTTAACTTGTGGTGGAAAATATTTGCTGGGAAATTGAACATTTGCGGCGAAGACAACATTTCGTTGCAAAAGGCTTTTTATTGTTAGTTATTTTCGACAATCTTGTGACGAAAAGTTTTTGCCAGAAAAAGTGTTTTGCAAAAAAAAATTGATTATTTGTGACGAAAATATGTCGCCCCCAAAAGCTATATTTCTTATCGCATCTCTTTATAAATTATTTTATATAAATACCCCTAATTTAAAATATGATAGCGTAAAAAAATTGTGAAAAAAAGATACGTGTCTATCATTTTCCTTTCTTCTCTGTTGCGCACACTACTGGAATCCTGGCAAGTAAGTATTGGAGGTGGTGTAAAGATGGGTTTTACACCCGACTGGTCTGGAGGTTTTTTCCAAACAAAAAATAAATGTTGTTTTCCATGGTTCTGCCAGTAACTTGCACCTTTGTTTGCTTTCTTCCTTTAAATGGTACTTTCTTTTCTTCTCTGTTTTTTTTTTCTTAATTACTAGTTGAAACTCAAATCCTAATGTTACCTTTAATTCTTTTATTGTTTTTAAAAACACAAATTGTTAGTAGATAAGACTTTTGATTTCCAAGGAAAATTTTGAGAGAAATTTTTTTGCATATATTTCGAAGTTTCTCAACAAATTTAAAACACAAAAAGATATATTAAGTATTTATTATTTTTTACCAACTTTTTATATATCCAAAATATGTGCATAGATTTTTTACTATTTATCATTGTTTTTTAAATATATATAACATTTACTCAAATTGATACACTAGTTAATTAAAAAAATTCCCTTTTCTGGTATTCTACCTTTGAAACTCAGAAAATGTAATTTTTCCTTAGTCCTGATTTTTTTTTTGTAATAATTTTTCAACACAAAATGATATTTGTTAATTAATAGTGCTATTAAAAACATTGAATCAATGACATAATAGCCCCCAGAAAACTAAACACACAAAAAAAAAAAACACACACACACACACACACACACACCTTTCAAATTAAGTAAAGAATCAATGATCCTTAGTGGTCCATACTGATTCGAACAAAATACTCTTTTGTGGAAGAACATCTAACGAGACAAAGAGTAAGGGAACCAATTAAATGTAATACCTTCCTTTCATTTTCCGACACCCAAAAATTTTGGGAACCAACTTTTAAATACCTTGCTTTTATTTGCCAGCTTCCAAAAGTTGCGAGAATCATGTCTCCAATACCTTGCTTTCATTCAGCAACATCCCAAGCAAGCAATGGTAATAAAGTGACCTCCTTTGAAATTCCCCCTAGCTTGCTTTCATTCAGCAATACCTTGCTTTCATTTTGTTGAAGAATAATCCTACATTACCTGTTGACAAAGTCTTAGATATGTTTATAAAAAATGAACAATCATATTTTGTTGAATCGGTTTTATGAGATGAGTTAGGCCTATAAATTTCTTCATAATATTAGAGCTCGTCACAAGACGAATGGGGGCTCACACTACTTACCTCATGACAAGGACCAGAAAAAATACTGACTTACAAGTGAGAGTGAGTGTTGAGAAATAATCTCACATTACTTGTAGACAAGGTCTTAGTCATGTTTATAAGGAATGAACAATTCTCTTTTGTAGAACTGATTTTATGAGATGAGTTAGGCTCATGAATTTTTTCATGGTATCAGAGTTTGCCACAGGACGAATGGGGCCCATACTACTTTCCCTGTGATAAGGATCAGAAAAAATACTGGTTTGCACGTGAGGGAGGGTGTTGATGAATAATTTCATATTGCCTGTGGACAAAATCTGGGGCATATTTATAATGAATGAGCAATCATCTCTTATTGAATTGATTTTGTGAGATGAGTTAGGTCCATGAATTTCTTCAAACAACAATTCTAATATACCTTGCTTTCCTTATTTGACGACATAAAAAAATGAAGGAATAAATTATTAATTAGTGTTTGTAGATCTATTAATTAGTTTGTCTAGAAGATCATGTCAAAATAAGTACTTTTTATATGTTTACATTTTTGTTTATATTGTTTTTTTCATGGAAAATGATAATATGGCTACTAAATATGTCTACTAAATGTGCTCACTCATATATTTTTATTTTTATTTATTTTTTCTGAATGGTTTATAAGAAAGTGACTATTAGTGAATTTATATATTTTTTTAATTTTTTTCTTAATGGTTAAGTATGTTTAAAAAATGATTAAAGAAAAATAAAAAACTCATTTGTACTAATGTACACATTTAGTAGTCACCCTAACATTGTTATTTTTTCACTAACTTAGTGCAAAAACTAATGTTTTGAGTAGATAAAATAATGCCTACGTAAGTTGCTCTTAATTTAGAGCTCATTTGGATATTGGATAGTGAGGTGAGATGAAATGAAATGATTTTAAATGAGTTGAATAAAATATTGTTAGAATATTTTTTTAATATTATTATTGTTTTAAAATTTGAAAAATTTGAATTGTTTATTATATTTTGTATGAGAATTTGAAAAAATTACAATGATGAGATGATATGGATCAGATTGAGATTGTTTCTCACTCCAAATGAGATCTTAATATATAGTGACAGACCTTGTTCTTCGGTTCCTTATGCGATGTGGGTATATATCCAACCATCCGGCCTCTAGGTTTGTCAACTGAGGGTGTGCAATGGGATAATTTGTAGCTGCAGCTTTGGAACAGCACACGTCATCCATGGACAATTGTAATTGTGAGTACGATCATCTACTTCAATCGTTGTTGCATCAGGTTAATTTTTCGTATCCATGCATCAATGTAGAGGCAAAGCTCAACTTTTAATTTGATCACCTAGCATTAGGCAACTTTTCTTGTCACATGAGTTAGTTCACCAGAATCGCCACCATAAGTTCATATATGATTTCTGTGGCTAAAAAGGGATAAGCGTGGTCCCTTCACACACCGTCATAGATTCTGAAATCTACCGGAGTTAGTCCAAGACTTCAAATCGTAATCCGTCCATTTTCGTATCTATCTTACTATTTTCCTTATTGTTTAGTAAAAATTAAAAAAAATAATTTCATCTCTTGGACGTTTATCCGTAAAAGTTGAGTCATCTCTTTCTATGAAGAGTAAAATTGAGTCTCTGTTTAGGTAGAATGTTATTTTTTGAATGTTTATTTGTAGAGAATATCAGTAATAGTGAAGACTAGACTAGTTACAAAAAGAAATAGTATAGTACTGGTGGTGCTCCAAATACATTAATTGATTTATGAGGTAATGGTCGATATGAGGATATCCTTACATGTGTCCGGTTAAAATAAAAAATGATAATTGGCATCGTTTGATTTACATTTTGGAAGTACTCTCTGTAAAGCATAAATTTCTTTCTAGATAAAGAAAAGCATAATAAGTGCTTGTTGTAATAAAATTAGTTAGTTAGAGAGATCTCCACATTTGGCTACCAAAAGTATTTGAAAGTATTTGAGAGTTTTGGGAATTTGTTTGAAATTAGATTTTGAAAAATGAGAGAGAAAAAATTGAATAAAAATATTTTTAAAATAAGAATTTTATTGAAGTTTGTGAAAGTAGATAGATAAAGTTGAAAATTTGTTTGAATATAATTGTAACACCCCCTTCCCGTAGGCTAGGAGTGTCACGTGTTTTTTATAAAATAAACCCAGTAAGATATCTCATATTAAATAAAAACAATTTAGGATTTATTTCATAAAATTTTGTCTGATAAAAATGTTTTCAAAAACTTAAAAGAATAAACTGAATAAATTTATGTCATAAAAGTAATAAAATAAATTTCATTCTAGAAGGTCTGAAATTAAAAAAAAAAAAAAACTGCTCCTTCTAATCCTGGCCTGCCTGCTCGTAATCATCATCCTCATCTGGGTGGTTAAAAACATGAAAACAAACTAAAATGAGTCGAATACTCAATAAGAAATCCATCACAACGTTAAAATACTAAACATAAGGTTTTTCATAAAAGTTTTTCATGCTAAGAGCTTAAAATTCATGACTGTTCATACTGATGTTTATTCTATACATGACTGATGTATCTGAATTAACTGATTGTTCTGTTTTAACTGACTGATCTGATTTAACTGACTGTTCTAACTGACCAACACACTTAACCCTGTGTGCGAGGTTGTGCACTGGCCCCACGTCCCGCTGCAGCAAGGGTAGCTGCTGATAGTATTCTGGCATATTATGGTGGACCACGTTTGAGTCCGTGGCTTGCACATCTACCCTAAAACTGAACTGCATTGATACCATGCATCTGAATGACCATCTGATTAACTGAACTGATTTTATCTTGCGCTTGAACTTAAGATAGCTTACGTGTCTTATGACCATGAGATGCATGACATAATACATACATAATTATAATTTCTAAATCTGAACATGATGCGGAATGAACTGATTGTGTGCTGTGTTGGATGATATGTTTGCATATGACATGAGTGATACATAAAAATTGGCTATCAATGAACTGACTTGAATAATACTTATATATAAGCTAAACTGTGATGATCATAATTTTGTGATCAAATAACTTAACTTGCTACGTTTTTTCCTGAATCTCAAGTCGTAACTCGTCACCTATACACAATATTTAAACGTCACTAAATTTGTCTAGGAAACCATATCCTAATATCCTACTTAATTAAATTCATAGTTTAAGAGATAGTCAAATAAATATTTTACTTAACACTATAAACAATAAATCCTAATATTTTTAAATTACTTAAAAAATACTAATAACATATTATAACTTAATAAAACACTTGGGTTATTTTAAATAAGTTATAAAAATCTAAATTCTTAAAATAGATTTACTTTCTTAACATAATTATTTAATCTTATAAGAAATATAATAATTATCAACATTATTTAAATACTCTTAACATATTTCTTTATTTTAAAAATTTACAACTTCAATAGCATAAATATATCAAAATCTATTATAAAAATACTAGAGGTTCATTTCATACCATAGATTTAAAGTATTTAAAAATAAACGATTAAACACTTGCTATTTACTAGTGAATTTAATTGTAAAATTAATACTAAATAATATAGTTTAAAATTCCTTAATTGTTTTCTATTTAAAATATAACATAAAAATTTTATTAAATTACATTAAATAGGCAAAGTAATATTAACTAAATTATTAAGCTCAATAATATACTTTAAAATATAGTTCAAATTCTTTCAAACACTTCTTTATAATAAATGAGTCTTTAACTAATATATATATTGAAGTAAAAACTCATATTTAAAATATTTAGCCCAACATAACTTCAAATAAAATGATGTAATAGTCTCCAAAATTAATATATACTTAAGTACTGTAAATTTATAAATGTAATTGAAAACCATCGCCTAAGATACTAGATTAAAAGATGGCATATATGTAATCTCACCCACAACTGCATTTAGTAAACTAAAACCTAAAACAACAAATATATATTCTGTAGAGAAACAGGGAGAGTGGGAGAGAAACGTACAAGGCAGGGGCTTGCAGAGAGAAGGACAACGGTCGTAGGCTTACTGGGAAGGCATGGGTTTGATGGGAAACAACTAGTCAGCAGTTTCTGTAGCACGCAAGAGGTGCTCCGATGTCCTTAAGGTGGCTGGCGAAACCACTTGGACTGGCTGTGTCGAGGTGTTCGTCTACGAGTACAAGAGGCCGCAACGTGATTAAGCTGGGTTCTCGGGCAGTGTTGGTCCATAAGTTGGCACCGGCGTGATCTGAAAGTGGTGGTTGTTGGTTGCTGGGAGGGAGGCTGCGGCGGCTGCTGGAGAATAAGGCTCACGGTTGGCAGCTTTCTGTTGCATGGAGGTGCTATGTTTTTGGGGGCTAAAAACAGGGGCTTGCCGTATGGGATTGTCCGTGATTTACGGTGGACTATGGCGGGTCTAGGTGGTTATTCGTGGTGCTGTGGCTGAGGGAGGAGACGTGGGGGAGCTTCCTGCGGTACGGGTGCAAGCAGGGGCTGCGGGCTTCGTTCATGGCTGTTGCGGCTGAGGGCGGTCCGATGTCTTCTAAGGTGCCTAGTGGTGGCGTTGGCGGTTTTTGTGATAGTTTCCGGTGAGGTGGTTGACTTGGTTGAGGAAGGTGGGTTCTCGGTTTGAAGAAGCTTGCTACGGTGGCTATGGTTTCTTGTGTTTTTTCTTCATGAGGTCTCGACCAGGGGTGGTTTTATAGGCAACGTGAAGGGTAACGTGGTTCATAAGGAGTTTGGATAGAGTTTGGAGTTGGAAGTTGGCTGCACCTAGAAAACTTTAATCCTACGAGAATACAAACACTAAGAGTTACATACTAAGAGGAAGATAGGCATACGTGCATGTGCATGTGAATGTGAGTGGAACCGTGAGTATAGGTTTTAGGAATCTTAATCATGATAGAACTCTAATTTAATAATCCTATAAAAGATGATGATAATAATAATAATAATAATAATAAATATTTATAGCTCTAAGAAAATACATAAAATGTATCTATAGCCTAATATTAGGATCGGGTTGTTACAATAATTGTTTATTTTTTTTGTTTTAAAATATATAAAAATTGTATTGATTTTTGTATTTGAGTAATGATTAGATAGTTATTTGATAAAAAGATGAAAATTCGAAATATAAATTTTTGTTGAGATGTTTGGTTTGATTTGGAAAAAATCTTGAAAAACTCTGGAAATTTGTGTGAAACCAAATATGGCCATTCAGTTTTCAAAGTCATAGAAACTTAATTAGTTTTGTCAGTTTTCAAAGTCAAAGAAATGTTATCTTTAGAAATAACACGAAAAATGAAATATATCACAATAGTGTCTCTTTCTATTCTGAATTTCAACTGATATATGTATTTCATAACTTGACAGACAACATGGAAATAAACATTTTTCCTCTCAAAGTTCTTAGAAATGATAATTTGCATACTGGAGTGTCAAGATGAAAAATAATCTGTTGGCCCAAGGTCTTTGGGACATTGTCGAAACGGGCCCAAAACCTCCAAAACCAGATGATGATGTGGTTGAATTCGAGGCTTTGAAAGAGATGAATGATGCAGCTTTACATGCAATCCAAAGTTCGTGTGGGATGGATATACAATCTCAAATCAATAAAATTAGTTTTGCCAAAATTGCTTGGGAAATGTTGGGTAAAATGTTCATCAAAAGTAATGGACATGACAGGCTAATACAGATTGAAGATAATAATTCAAGTTCAAACAACCAAGGTCTCTCTCTCTCTCTCTCTCTCTCTCTCTCTCTCTCAATATCTAAATATGCACAAACATTATTGGAAGTAAAAAAATAGGCTTATAATTGTAGGGAAAATTGGAAATTTCTCAGTACCTTAGTTAAAGCTGATCTTGTATTATAACTTAGTTGTAGTTCTTCTTGTCATTGAAATTTGAATCACCATGACAACAAGTACATATGACTTATCTTAGGCAGTTTATCTTAGATCTGATATGATTCAATTTGCAAGAAAGATTTTAGATTTAAATATTATATATCAAATCTTATCATGGCAATAATGTAGATGGTGTGTCATTCACATTAGCTTACAAATAGAAAGAATCAACCACAAAAAAAAAAAAAAACAATAAAGATTTGGAAAACTTGAACATCCTTCTCACTCAACTCATGGACTGATCTTGATCGTATTTGTTACAAATTAAGCACATTTGGATATCGACCAATTAAGCACAGTACGCAATTAATAAGTTGAATGTAGAAGATGATAGTAAAATGAAATAGTAGAGAAATTACACTTGATTATCTCCTCAAACTATCAGCACTCATTTTACAAGTGGACCATCAAATTACTAATCCAACTTTATCTCAAACTTGTCCTTTTTGCAATTTTCCTTCTCTTATTAACATCTAATGTCCTTTTAGATCATATCAATACATTACTTATTTTTTAATTATCAATTATCTCGAAGTCAAAAATATTATATAGGATTAAAACAATGGGTTAAATTACTTATATGATTTGGAGGTGAAGTGGTAAGTTGGTTGGTGATTAACTAACTTTATTGCCATTTTGCAAAATGTGTCAATTTCAA
Source organism: Cyclocarya paliurus (assembly GCA_029856935.1). Taxonomy (NCBI): domain Eukaryota; kingdom Viridiplantae; phylum Streptophyta; class Magnoliopsida; order Fagales; family Juglandaceae; genus Cyclocarya; species Cyclocarya paliurus. Next base: position 20,169,796 of record CM056958.1, read on the forward strand.
GAGTAATTTGTGATTTTTACTCAAGAGAATGATATGTTAAAAATCAATAGGGATTTGATTAAAGATTTTATTGGGCTTGACTATTTGTGAGTGGTAAGTTGTACGAGAATGGCTGGAACAAAGCCCACATCGAACACTCAGTTCGTTGGGTTGCATCTTCACAGAATATAAATAAACTTATGGGCTTTGCTTGTTGCTAATTATTTGAGCTATTTAATTTAGACCGACAAACAATTGATTAAAGTCTAATTCATGAAAAGAAGTGCCACTATCAATTTTGAGAAATTATTAGTACAACTTTGAATAGATAAGCCACCCATAATCCTTTTGTAATATTAACAAAGGGTAAAGAAAACTTATTCTTTTTAGGAAAGCTTATTTTTTTACAAAAGATGTATGCGAGACTTGCTATTGGGACTTATAACTAACGTTATTCAGCAAATTTACTAGTTATAATATAAGTTGCATTAATATCATTATATATATATATATTAACATACATGGATAGAAAACCGACACATGCATACAAATGATGCATACAAAAGAGGATATCGTTATGTAAGTAGTAGTTTGCTGGAAAGTACGTAGTATAGGTGTCGGAGTTGTTTCGTTTAATTTATTTCATAATTCTATGTGTAATATGAAAACTGGAGATCAAAAAGCATATCAATTATCATCATGTTATATAATATATATGCATGGCAGGGCCAGAGAGGGAGAATGATTATGCCCCCTTAGTCGAGGCTGTGCGAAGAGGTGATTGGAAGGCTACCAAAGAATTCCTTGAGCTCCACCAAGCTGCATTAATGAGAGCAAGAATATTGATTACGATTCTTCACGCTGCTGTTAATGCTGAACAGGAACGTATAGTGGAGAAGTTGCTGAATATGATTTCGGAAGAAGACTTGCTAATATCAAATGATGACGGTTATACAGCTCTAGATGTGAGTATTGATAGAGGTAATTGCCAGATTAGAAAGAACAAAAGCTTAGTCCACTTCAAAAGAACTAGTTGGACCAAGCTTCCAGTTGTAAGGGCTATGGGCAAGGGGCATAAACAATTGGCTCGCATGCTCTATTCTCTTACTCCGTTGGAAGAACTAGAGGCAGAACGTGCTTGGCAGGGAGGTATGCTGCTTTCCTACGCTATTGATGCCAGAGATTTAGGTAATAAGTGCTCCACTCTTCTCTACTCTACTCTCGTCTAACCATTCATTTCCCGACGATTGGATATATTAATTGGGCAATGTGATTTAATTAATTCCTTTTTATTTATTTATTTGTTTTATGTACGTACGCATGCACCGACGTTACAACAACAAAAGATCTCGCCTTGGATTTGATGGAGCGTTGTCCTTCTTCGGCTTCGGCTTTGGCTTTCTCCCCTTTGGAATCATTGGCTGTTGTCATGACGAATAGCGCATTCGCGTGGAGAAACCGGCTCGCACGTTGGATCTACAATCACTGTTAGTCCCACTCTTTTCTTTAGCTTTTCGGTAAAAATTGTTCCTTTTTTGATAAAATGAAATTTCATTTATGGTTGTATTATTCAATTGAGATGAATTGAATTTTTTATAAATAATAATTAGTAGAGATAGTGAAATTGATTTTGTGGGACTCACTTAAGATAATTTTAGACATATATGGATGGTAAGATAAATTTAAATGTATTTATAAAAAATTGAAAAAGATTGTAAGTCTCGCATGTAAAAATGTATTTAGTTGAAAAAAATTATGAATTCTACATGTAAAGAGATTTTGAGTTGAGATGAGTTTAATGATTTGAGAGTTGGGTGTTTGGATGTTGACTCAGCTTAAAATTACACTGAACTTAATTGATCTAAATGCAGTCCAACATCCAAATGAAGCTGTTTGGATTGAGAAACTATCTTAACTCATCTCATTTGATTATTATAACTTTTTTAAATTTTCATACAAAATATAATAAATAATTTTTTTAAATCTCAAAATAATAATAATATTAAAATTTAATATTTTAATAATATTTTATTCAATTTTCATTTCATTTCAACTCTCTATCCAAACCGAATACTGATACGTGTCCGCCACTGTAGGGATGCACACTTTGCACACCCTACGTGGCAGTTTTTTTTTTTTTTTCATCTCCCTCAAGCTCTTGTCTCTCTCTCAGCTCTCTCTCTCCTTCTCACCGTCTCTCTCTCTCCTCGACTCTCTCTCTCAATCCAAGCTCTCTCTCTCCTAGACTCTCTCTCTCATCCCTCACAGTCTCTCTCTCAATCCAAGCTCTCTCTCTCCTCGACTCTCTCTCTCTCTCCACGACTCTCTCTCTCTCTCCTCAACTCTCTCTTAGTCCAAACTCTCTCTCTCATCCCTCACCGACTCTCTCATTCTCATTCAGTGTAAATTTAAATTTGTGATGTGTGGCTTAGATGAAACCACGTAAAGTGTGCAAAATGACCTCTCTTAACAGTGGCTGATCCCAATCTTTTTTCATCCAAACCACACCTAATATCACTTATCAGCTAGTTATTAGAAAGGAATACCTATATAGTTAGTTTTTTCATTTTTGGTATGTAAGTTGATATTATTATTTTAGCCTAAATAGTAAATTGTACTGTACGTGATCCGTTAAAAAAGAAATTGAAGTAACATCACAGACAATAGTTAAACTGCACATGATCTTTTATTTTCTCAAAAATAAAACTAGTACTAAAAAAAAAGTACATATATGAACAGACATTTATTTTCCTCTTATTTTTGGGAAGGTGAACACATTTCGTATGCTCGTGCTACCGATCAAATACGTTTGGATATTAATCAAAATGATCAAGAAAGATGTATCGGATCAGGTGCTCTTGCTACCGATCAAATGTGATTGGATATTAATCAAAATGATCAAGAAAGAAGTATCGGATCAGGTACGTACATTAATGCCTTATAAACTTCATTTCTTTCCCCTAAAGTTTTTTAATTGTGACAATATCAATCATAGCTTGGGATGGTTCCTTTTTCGGTCTGAATAATGACTTTTCAACAAAGAATTTTATTGTGAAATATTTGGATTAGGCACCTATATAGTAACAAATAAAATCAAGTGTAATTCCCAGTCACAGGAATATTACCAATTTAATTACTCAAGTCAATTATCAATGGAATACCACACATAAAAAAGTATTACAACTTAATAATATAGTAGTAGTCAACCAACCAACACAAAGATTTTGTAACCAGGTAAAAACGGCCCACTTCAAAAAAATATTCAAATTATTGTAAAACCAATTTGAGGTCAGCTAATCCAAAGGTCATATCCACTTCAAAATCTTTGTACCCTCACAATATCCAACTTAAAACTACGAAAAATGACCAGTTCATCTACCGCTGCAATAGCTCTAGAACCTTTGGATCTTTTCCATGTGGGTCGTTCACATTCAAGAAAAACCCATTTTCGACTTCAAAATGGAGCTCTAGCGGTTGTAGGCTTTTCTCTAGTTTGGTACGAAGAAAAACTTAAAACTGTACGTTATAAAATTACTTTGAGGCTCAAATTACCATTTTAGATGATCGGAATGCAGTTGACTAATTTCTAAATTAGCTGATTCTACAAGGAAGTTACATAATCGTTTACAGAGCAACAGGTTTTAGTAATGGGAATATGCACAAACACCTCAAAGGTATATCTCAATATAAAAACCACAATTTTTATTTTTCGATTTAGTAATAATTTTCTAATTGTTGTTTTTTATGAGCAAATATTTTTGCTTTTCAGGGCAAGCTCTTTTGGGCAGTTTCAAGTCTCTTGAACCTCTTCGGTATATATTGCATTCATTCAATTAATATAGTTTCTTGATTAATTTTAAATTTTGTTGTTTTATTTTGTTTTGCCCCTTTCTTTTTCATTTATTGTTTCATCCAGCTAAATCCGTATTGTTTCGTACTTGGCAAAGGACTCAAGGATTTATATGAAGCAACGTTGGTAGATGTCCAACTTCAAGAACTTCTTTCTCGCATGTGCAAAGGGATACGAACTTCAAATATTAGTTCAGAGAGTAATATTGCGGACGCAATCTTCATTGCTATCGGCAGAGGGAACTTCGTATTTGTTTATGAAATACTAAAAGCAAATTCAGAATTGTTGTTGATCCGTGGCTATGATAATATGACCATATTCCATTATGCTATCCAGTATCGTCAACATCGAATCTTTAGCCTTATATACGGGTTAAAAGAGAAGGACGACCTACTGCATTGTGTAGATGATCACGGCCATACCATATTACATAAGGCAGGGGCGTTAACCGATTACACCCATATTGATCACATCACAGGTTCTGTAACATCTCGAATTTTAGTGTATTTTTAAAAAAGATTTATTTTAATTATTTATTGTGTAATTCTCTTATTTTAATATTTTAGTGGTTTTATTTTATTATTTTATTGAACTTTCCTATTTTTATTAATTATTATTTTTGAAGTTTTAGAATATTATTTTAGAATATTTTAAATTGTGAAATTATTTTATTGAGCTTTCTTATTGTTAATTATTGTTTTAGATTTAAATTGATCTTTAATTTAAATTAGTTTATTTGTAGGTTTTAAAATTACTATTATTTTATTATAGCATTTCACTGCATTTGATTAATTTTAATTAGTGATCTGTAATTTAATTCTTCTTTATTTTAAATGATATTTTTGTCAGAGTTTAATATTTTACTTTAGTTAATTTTGAGTTAAATTGATTTATTTATTTTAACTGTTTTAAAAATAGTTATTGTTTTATTTGAATATTTCACTACGTTTGATTTATTTTAATTAACTTTCTGTTTTAAATTCATCTTCATTGGATTTTTTTAGGACCAAAATTAAAAGACTGAATCTTCCATTTTTCCCTCTTTTTTTTCTTTTCTTTCTTTTTTCTTCTTTCTTTTTTTTCTTCTTCCCCTGTTTCCCCGTGCGTGCCCGAGCCCCCTCTCCCTTCTCTCTCCTCTCTCCACCGTGTGAAACGGAGTCACCTTCGCTGCACCGCCGCCGGCCGGCGTTTTTCCTACCAAACCCGGCCCCGATCCGTCTCCGGAGCCGCCCGTGCGAGCTCCACTTCCGATTTGAAATTCTCGACCGTAAACCGCCCATTTCCGCCGCCATTCACGGCTAACCACCACCACCATTAGATTCCCCACCTTTCATAGGCCCTACCCTATCAATTCCAAGTCTTCGTTTGAACCCGTGAGAAATTCAAAATTCACTGTGTTTCGGCCACAGTGTTTTTACACTGTGACATTTGCTGTTTTGGTGTTTTCCAGTGCCTCGGATTCTCCTTAAATATTTTTAAAGCGCTGTAAGTATTTTTCCAAAAGACTTTTAAGATTAAATATATTTTTACAATAACCTGTTTTATAAACTGTGAATTGGTTATCTGGTTAGACTGTTGGTTATTTGGATATTATTGATATCTGGTGGTTGTTGGTAATTGGTCATTTTCATGGCATTGTGCACGCATGCGTGGGTGTGTAATTTGAAAATATTTTTTGGGTGTGTGTGTATCACCCCCAAGCCGAGATGGGTTATTATCTCGGTGAAGCTCCTCTAGGCACTCGGGAGCGGAATATACTGAGTGTTGTCCCCTGGAGCTGTTGCTCGGGACTTGGACGAGATGGTAGCGCTCTCGATCCGACTTTGTGATCTCTCGTGCTGGTGGAGATCAGAAGATGCTTGGCTATGTACGCGGTGGGCGCGGAACTGGGCATCACTCGTGTTGTATCACTCGCATGGTCGCTACCTGTGGGGTGACGAAGGGAGTCAGGGTATGTGGATGGTCCCTAGGGGAAGCCATGGTGCATATGGGTTAAAATTGGAATAAAAGTAACTATTCCTGGATATTAATTTGTGCCAAATGGTGATTTTTGGCGTGCGTGGAAAATTGTGATTTTCGAGAAATGGTGTTATTCCGGGTTTGGTGTCTTGGTCATCATGTGCATGCATAGTGGCTGTTGTACTTATATATTTGTTATCTTGGAGTATTTTTAGGTTTTACTTACCTGTGGTACCATTTATTGGTACTACAGATTTTGACGCAGGTTTTGAAGAGGTTGAGCCCGAGGATGCGGTTCCACCTGAGGAGTAGGGACATTTGGCTATATTCTATGTTGTATTTGTATTTTTATTTGAGGTTTTTTTATGAACAAGAAAATTGTATTATGTTGACTTGTAGATTTCTATATTATTTTTGTATTGTATTAAATTCTGGTACTTAGTTATCTGACTTAACCTTTCCGCTGCATTTTATTTTGTACACGTGTTGCATTTCACACACTCGGCACGTGTCGTTGGGGTACGTGACCGTGTTGTCATCATCCTGACGTCACGATTTCTGAGGCTTTTTGTACGTGAGAGTCGGGGCTTCACAGGTGGTATCAGAGCGATTTGGCTCTGGGTAAAGCCACATGTCCCTTAGGTGAAGTACCAGAAAGTTTTAAAGTTGTGATTTAAAATTATTTTGGTTGGAAGTATGTTATTTCAATGGTTTTAAATTTATTATTTGTTATTTTTATTGATTTCATCTATTTTGTTGAATGTTATTTTATTTTAATTGTTTTATTCTGTAGTCGGTTATTTTATTTGTTTTAATTATTTATTGTGTACTTCTTCATGGTTTTACTCAATTATCGTATGTCATTTTATTTATGGAATTTTATTTATTTGTGAGATTTTGGTTTGTTTTAGTTTTATGTTGTTTGAGGTATGTTATTTTAATTGTTTTAATTTATTGTATATTGTTATACTTGGTTGGTTGATATTCTATTTTATTTGATGGCATTTTGTTGTGTTTTAATTTATTTTTCTATATTTAGATTTTAATCCGTTTGAGTTGGAAAGTGGGTTAAGGGCTACGCTATGACAGGAAGATGGTACGACTGTGAATGTCATTGTTAGGCTTGAACATTTAGTGTAGTAGGCCTGAACTCTTAGCTATTGGTAGGTTTTAATATCAAGACTCGAACGGAACGACATGGTCTAAATGAACTCTATGGAGTAGGAACTCAAGTTGCAGCTAAGGTGGGATAGTTTTAATTCGCCTAGGATACCTGAAGTCTTAAGTTCCGTAGAATTAAGTGTTGAGTCTTTAAAGTAGGAGGTCATAAGTTCAACGAACTTCGAGGATAGATTTATGAGAAGTTATCTAAGGTTTGAGGCCTTATAGTTTTAGGAAATAAGTTTATAGGATCTAAGGCGGTAAGTTCAACAAGCACTTGAGGGACTAATTAAATTAGAAGTTTTAGATTTTTGCCGACTCAGTTAAGCACTTTGGTATTATTTCGAGTTTAGAATTTTGTCAGGTTTGTAAGGTGAGTGCTTTAGATTTAAGGTCATCGAATTTGAGGATTTCAGGAAATGATTCTTTTTTGTTAAAGGTTTTAGAATTATAGATTTGAAGGATTGATTTGTAATAATATTTAAGTTTTAATTCCTCGAGCTTGGTGTGCTAACTTGATTTATTTTGGAGACTATTTAGTCTGTGATCATTATAATGAGGTTGATCAGAGTTGAATTATTAATATAGAAATTTTTAATGAGAATAATTCTTTGGAGATGGAAGGTAATGATTTAACTTGTGTATTTTCTGAGAATTGTAGATTTGGATCGAATCTGAGAAAATGATTGTTTTAACTTGAGGTTACAATAGTAGATTTAAGATTTGATCCATATCAATTTTAAGGATTAAGAAGGTGTTGATTTAAGAAATGATTCTTGTTGATTTCGAGGATATAGATCCAGATGATAGAAATGGTAGTGATAGATAACTTGCACGTTGGAGGAATATGGATTCTAACTAAGGATGCACGAGATCGATGTGTAGCAGTTGTGAGTTTGTAGGGATTTCGGAGAGTACAGGTTCTAGTCTCATTCTTGGCTTGGAAGAAGTAGTTTTGGTAGGTGTTGTAAAGGAGTCGTTACGACAGTATTAAGTTCAAGAGTTTTGGTGAGTTGATCGAAGAGTACAGTCGAAGCAAGTTACTTGATGGAATGATGATTGTCAATAATTATTGTGATTAAATTAATTGTGACTTGAGGTCACATAGGAATTTAAATTTTTGAGACTATACTTTCCTTTGGAAATGGAACGTCAAGTTAGGTGAGTTAAGGACTTTGTTATTTGACTTAATTGATGAATCTTGGAAGTTGAAATTTAGGCATCAACGGTGGATAGCATAATCAAGTATGCGAGATATTAAATATTAAGATCCTTAGATGTTGTATAATAGTTTTTGATGGATTGAAGATTTGAACAGTAGGGCGTGCCTTGAGGTTTATTAGTGAGGTGCTATTGAAGGATCTAAGTCATGCAAAAAAACTAGCTTATAGGAGTAGAAGTAGGTGGGCAAGTTACCAAGGTTTCTGTATTGTTTTAGTGAAGTCTTTGGTGGTTCGTAGTGAGTTTAGTCGCCGCTAGATTAGATGATATTTAGAACTTAGTTGTTAAACTTTCGGGTTTAGTTTGTCGGTAGGATTTATAGATGCTCTTACTGGTTGGCTGGAAGGGATTTGAGCCTTTTAAGATAAGTTCTTATCTAAGATGTGCGGGTGCATTTTGGGATGCTGAGGTTGATTAATATTGATCTTGCTTAAAGTAGCGGGAGTTATTTGAGTAATGTGTGTGATAATTCGTGATTTTGGAAGAGGGTATTTCCACCAATTGTGGTAAGAGTTTCTGGGTTAATAGGTATGGAGCTACCTTGTACTCAATGGAGTTATTTTTGAGGACGTGAATTTTCGGTATGTAGTGATTATCAGAGTACAACAGGAGCATGATACTGCGGTTGTAATTAGGAGTTTAAATTTTTGTTATTTTGAGGAATTAGTGGTGACTTGGAATTTTTGAGGAATACCTGTAATTATTGATGGTTAATTTTTGGAAGTGGCCATTAGGTTACTAAGGTGTAATATTCAACGAAGGTTTGGAAGTTTTACCGTAGGAACCAATAGAGGTTAGTTCAGATTATCAATTGGAGCTAGTAATCAATGGAATTCCTTGGGTGTTGTGTTAAGGTTTTGTGGATATTGAGATCTTGGTTTACCTGGCCGCTCTAGGAGTGATAATCGTGATATGTCTTTAGGAGAAAGTGCAGATCACCTTTGTGTTGGGATGAAGTTGGTGAGAGTAAATTATTTGAGCCGAGTTATTATAAGAGATGATATGGCGGAAGCGCAAAGTTGTTAGAAAGATTATGCGGATTTAAGGAGAAGAGACTTGTCTTTTGAGGAATGTGATTGGATTATCTCAAAGTCTCTCCCATGAAAGGCGTTAAGCGTTTTGGTAAAAGATGAAAACTTAGCCCTAGATTTGTATGACCTTTTCAAATTTGGAGATGAATGGGGCTGTTGCTTACAGGGTTACCTTGCCAGGGTATTTTTTGGAAAAGTTCTTAAGGTGTTCCATGTGTCCTCGTTGAAGGAAAGTTTTGGTCAGCAAGAGGTACGCTTTGTCGACCCAAGACGCATCGAACATCAACCTGACCTTACTTAGGAGGTTGCCCTAATGCAGATTGTAAATTGGAAGGAGTAAAGGTTAAGATCTAAGTTGATACATTTGGAGAAGGTAGCTTGAGGTGATCTACTGGCTTAAGATTTCTCTTGGAAAAGAGAAGCTGATATGATGGAATAATATCCGTATTCGTTTGTTTGATCGGCGGTATGTCTCTTAAGCCTACCTTTAGTCGCATCTCATGCCTGTCTTTAGCATTGATATTTGACCCTTCAATTTCGAGGATGAAATTTATTTTAAGGGGAGGAGATTGTAACATCCCGGATTTTAGTGTATTTTTAAAGAATGTTTATTTTAATTATTTATTGTGTAATTCTCTTGTTTTAATATTTTAGTGGTTTTATTTTATTATTTTATTAGACTTTCCTATTTTTATTAAATATTATTTTTGGAGTTTTAGAATATTACTTTAGAATATTTTAAATTGTGAAATTATTTTATTGGGCTTTCTTATTGTTAATTATTGTTTTAGATTTAAATTAATCTTTAATTTAAATTGGTTTATTTGTAGGTTTTAAAATTACTATTATTTTATTATAACATTTCACTGCGTTTGATTAATTTTAATTAGTGATCTGCAATTTAATTCTTCTTTATTTTAAATGATGTTTTTGTCAGAGTTTAATATTTTACTTTAGTTAATTTTGAGTTAAATTGATTTATTTATTTTAACTATTTTAAAAATAGTTATTGTTTTATTTGAATATTTCATTGCGTTTGATTTATTTTATTTAGCTTTCGGTTTTAAATTCATCTTCGTTGGATTTTTTTCGCGACCCAGATTGAAAGACTGGATCTTCCCTTTTTCCCTCTTCTTTTTCTTTTCTTTCTTTTTTCTTCTTTCTTTTTTTTCTTCTTCCCCTGTTTCCCCGTGCATGCCCGAGCCCCCTCTCCCTTCCCTCTCTTCTCTCTCCTCTCTCCACCATGTGAAACGGAGTCACCTTCGCTGCACCGCCGCCGGCCGGCGGTGGTCGACACTGCCGGCACCGTTCGGTCCCTCAGCCACCGGCGACCTCCCCCATAAAATCTCAGACTACCTTGTGCCGCCGTTAGCCGCCACGAGCCGCTTGAACCCACGGTGGTTTTTTCTCCATTCCGCCGCCGTCCGGCCACCATTTTTTCACCACATCTTCACCGGCCCAATACCAAACTTTTCCACCCAAACCCGGCCCCGATCCGTCGCCGGAGCCACCCGTGTGAGCTCCACTTCCGATTTGAAATTCTCGGCCGTAAACCGCCCATTTCCGCCGCCATTCATGGCCAACCACCACCACCATTAGATTCCCCACCTTCCATAGGCCCTACCCTATCAATTCCAAGTCTTCGTTTGAATCCGTGAGAAATTCAAAATTTACTGTGTTTCGGCCACAGTGTTTTTACACTGTGACATTTGCTGCTTTGGTGTTTTCCAGTGCCTCGGATCCTCCGTAAATATTTTTAAAGCGCTGTAAGTATTTCTCCAAAATACTTTTAAGATTAAATATATTTTTACAATAACCTGTTTTATAAACTGTGAATTGGTTATCTGGTTAGACTGTTGGTTATTTGGATATTATTGATATCTGCTGGTTGTTGGTAATTGGTCATTTTCATGGCATTGTGCACGCATGCATGGGTGTGTAATTTGAAAAGGTTTTTTGGGTGTGTGTGTATCACCCCCAAGCCGAGATGGGTTATTATCTCGGTGAAACTCTTCTGGGCACTCGGGAGCGGAATATACTGAGTGTCGTCCCCTGGAGCTGTTGCTCGAGACTTGGATGAGATGGTAGCGCTCTCGATCCGATTCCGTGATCTCTCGTGCTAGCGGAGATCAGAGGATGCTTGGCTATGTACGCGGTGGGCGCGGAACTGGGCATCACTTGTATTGTATCACTCGCATGGTCGCTACTTGTGGGGTGACGAAGGGAGCCAGGGTATGTGGATGGTCCCTAGGGGAGGCCATGGTGCATACGGGTTAAAATTGGAATAAAATTAACTATTCCTGGATATTAATTTGTGTCAAATGGTGATTTTTGGCGTGCGTGGAAAACTGTAATTTTTGAGAAATGATGTTTTTCTCGGGTTTGGTGTCTTGGTCACCATGTGCATGCATAGTGGCTGTTGTACTTATATATTTGTTATCTTGGAGTATTTTTGGGTTTTACTTACTTGTGGTACCATTTATTGGTACTGCAGATTTTGACGCAGGTTTTGAAGAGGTTGAGCCCAAGAATGCGGCTCCACCTGAGGAGTAGGGACATTTGGCTATATTCTATGTTGTATTTGTATTTTTATTTGAGGTTGTTTTATGAACAAGAAAACTGTATTATGTTGACTTGTGGATTTCTATATTATTTTTGTATTTTCTTAAATTCTGGTACTTAGTTATCTTTCTTAACCTTTTCGCTGCATTTTATTTTGTACACGTGTTGCATTTCACACACTCGGCACGTGTCGTTGGGGTGCGTGACCGTGTTATCATCATCTCAGGTGTCTTGTTTTCCGTGTTTGTCCGTACATGAAAGTTGGGGGCGCCACAGGTTCAATTTTGCAAAAGAGAGGTACGATGGTTCAAGGTCAGCTCCATCTCCCACTACTTTATTATGTTTCTTGACCTCTTGGGCATGCATACATATATAGACACACACTCTGTTTAATTGCTACACATGTTACAAATTCTCAGGTATGCTCTCTCCACCCATTATTTTAGGACTAAGATAGAATTTCCAAACAAATTAAGTTGGAGGAAATTTCATTCAAGCTCTCTATGAATATGATGAAAGTCTAATTTAAAAAAACCCACACGTATCATTTAGTTAAAAAACATGTTTATGTTACATTATCAAGATACATGATGCCTAACTTTTAATCGTGCAAGTTATGTCCGCGCGCAGGAGACTACTATTAATCGTGCAAGTTCTTTATTACAAAGCTAAAATTCTTATTTACAGTATTATATATGGAATTATTACCGTTGTAGGGGTACTTTTATTTGGTTGTAACAGATACCCAGTGTGCCAAAAAAAAACAGAGAGAGAGATAGAGGAAGAGAAACCAAGCGTAATATTTTATAAATGTTGCCAAGCTTAGTAACTTATAATAAACTCGACCTTTTTTATTAGTAAACACTATGATAAGATTTCTTGTAACCAAAATTGTTGGACGATCATGTCTAGATTAGCCGGCCTTAACATTATGATTGGTAGAACTGTCAGGATCATGGCCTGGAAATTTCGAAGACAGAGACTAAACTTGACGAAATTGCAAACCCAATAATTAAAGTCATTATTAAAATTAAAAATATAATGAACAAAAAGATGACATTGTAAAATCAAGGAAAAGCACCCGAGAAAAGGTTGATATATTCAGTCTATCAAGTATTTATGCATAATTCTTTTGCAATATTTTGACTTCTTTTTTTCTTTCTAAGATTTTGTTTGGTAAATGTAGGAGGTGGAAAGCATTTGCGCTCCCATGATTAAGGAACAAAGAAACGAGGTCAATTTAAGTCCTAGAGAATTGTTTACGGTGTCCCACGGGGAGTTGAGGAAAGAGAGAGAGAAATGGATAAAGGACACGGCAACTTCTTTTACTGTGGTCGGCGCTCTCATTGTTACTATAATGTTCACAGCAGCATTTACTATTCCAGGTGGTAGCAACCAACTACAGGCTTGCCAATCCTTGTGCATGACAAACTATTCAAGATCTTTATAGTAACTGATTCGTTGTCGCTATTTTCTTCATCCTCTTCAGTATTGATGTTTTTGGGAATCCTCACATCGCGTTATGCAGATGACAACTTTCTTAAATCCTTGCCTACAAAGATGATTATAGGCCTTTTTGCCCTCTTCTTTCTCTATTACAAGTATGATGATATCATTTTCTGCTGCTCTTTTACTTATGTTACAGGGACAATATTGGACCATCGCTCCTATCATTAGTATGGCTGGTATTCCCATTATTCTATTTGTATTGATGCAATTTCACCTTCTTTTTGACATGCATGTTTCAACATTTGGACCAAGCATCTTTGATAGGAAAATAAAGCTTTAGTTTTAACTTCTTACCTTATTAGTTTTAATGTTGTACTGATATATGGCAAACTAAAGAGAGTTGATGAGTATTTTTCATTGGGACAGATACCTGAACTTATGTAGCATATTTTGTTATTCTTATTTTACACTGATGTTGACCCAATATAATTTTATTGGTGTTTGATTTGTTGTTCTGATTTAGGTAGTTATTGTTTCAAAGGTAGATCTCTAAAAGTTTCTTTCAAATTTAGAAACTCAATAAATACTGTAAGATCAATTTTATATGTTTATTCCTCTCCCATTCCCATTCTTAAAATTAATCTAGGGTTTTAACTATATTGAGCTAACCAACTCGCATGAAATTAAACCTTCCCACATTCCATATGTATAGTAACTGCAATGCATAGATTGTCCATAGGAGAACTTATCTTTGTTATGACTAAACAAATTGATAGCACAAATCCTAAATTCGAAGAAGTTACAATGGTTAAATTAGCTCTTAAAGAAGCTCAAGCTTGGGGATTAAATTACTACATCGTATTAGAAGGAGACTCCTAGATGGTCATTTTAGCCATCAACAAGCCATTCTTTTTTAACATTTTTTTATGATTAGAGTGTAGAAAAATCAATCGATCTCAAAATTATGTTGCGCAGTGGGCCGTAAACCAGCAATAAATTCGGATGTATACCGTTATTGCCATTCTGCAATGTTTAATTATTAGACTTTTATAGCGACAAAGATCCACCTCTCTAGTCTATATTTTATTAAACAACAATGTAGCTCTTTTTAATTAGGAAAATGATACATATATAATCTTTTTCACAACTTTTTATATAATCATATTTTAAATGATTGATATTTTTATAAAATAACTTACAAAATTAATATTGCTTAATAAAAATGCTCTCAAATTACAATATAATTATATAAGAAGTTTATAAAAAAAAAAAAAAAATTGTACACTTATCATTTACTTATGCAATGCTCGCTAAAAAAAAAACAATGAGGAAAATTTGATGTTTAGAGCATTAGCATTGGCTTCATCAAAGTCATATTTAAAATTTGATGAAAAGTATATATTTTCCATAAATCCAAAACCTTTCTAGCCATAACTACACATTGAATTAATCAAAATAATAATATAATATTATTTTTTTAATAATAATATTTTTATTTTATTTTTATATTTTACAATTAGACTAACTATATATTAATTATTATAAAGCGCTGTAAGTATTTTTTCAAACATCTTTCGAGATTTTAATATATTTTTTGTGCTAACTCATTTATTATTATTGTGATTGGTTGGTTGTGCCGGACTGAGTCCAAAGAGTTATGGGGGTTTGATGGATTTGAGGTTGGAGTTGTGTGTTTGGTTATTGGTTGGTTATTGGATATTGTTGTTGGTCCGGTACATTGCATGTGCACGCATGTTCATATTTGTAAATTGAAAACTGAGTTTTCGTGTAATTTCATTCATGTTCATGTATTTATTGAAAAACTAGATTTTTATGAGAAAAATAAAAAGAGACTATAGGGATGGTGGTAAGCAAGGATGGTGGTATAGTCCTACATGCGATTTCCGCCTACGGTGTACGCGTAGGGATGGTGGTAAGCAAGGATGATAGTGTTGTCCTCCTGTGATTTCCGCTTACGGTGCACGCGATAGGGATGGTGGTAAGCAGGGATGGTGATAGAGTCCCGCCTGTGATTCCCGCCTATAGTATACGCGGTAGAGATGGTGGTAAGCAGGGATGATGGTAGAGTCCCGCCTGTGATTCCCGCTTACAGTGTTCGATAAATAGATTTTATGTAAATCATTTTCTGAAAAAATGACAAATTATGTTTTTGGACTAAAAATGAGATTTTGACGTGTGTTGGAAAAATATCCATTTTCGGGGAAAATGATAATTTTTAAATCTAGTGCATACTTCATCATATGCATGCATGGTTGCTAGCATTAATGTATTTTGATCTTTTGGATTGTTTGGATTATTACTTACCTGCGGTACCATTTTATGGTACCTTAGATTTTGGTGCAGGTGAGGTTGTGGAGCTTGTGGGATCGGCTCCATGGATGAGGTGGCATGTGGTTATTGTTGATTTGGATTTATGGAATTTATTTCCCACTCGTGTATGTATTTGGTTTTTGCTGTATTTTCGGATATTTACTTTGGTAATTTTGTATATAAAAATTCTTCTATTGACTTATTTAATTATCTGCTGCGTTTATTTTGTGCACTTATTGTAAGTTGCACACACTTGAGCACTTGTCGTTGGGATGCGTGACCCGTGTTGTCATCATCCTGATACACGATTCCTGAGATTTTTGTACGTGGGAGTCGGGGTGTCACATATGTTATTTTCACAGCAAGCCACTTTGAAGCATAAGTTGAGATATATTACTCCACCTTAAGGTCACATGTGTGTCTTAATAAAAAAGGAAAAACAAATCATATCACTGTCAAAATATAGACAATTATGTTCTTTAACACTAACTGGGCTATCATTATAATATATAATATAATTTCACTTATATACTGTTGGTATTCTTTAGTTTATATAAATATAGGTTTTCACTTGGAAAAAAAAAACATTAGAATATGTGCTCTTCTGGTTCGGGATGCATCATAAGAACATTATTCTAATTCCCCAATCTTTAAATTGCGAATTTTAATAGTAAGAACTGACTGGACTTCTATTATATACAAGAAGTCAAAAGGAAGTAGTAGAAAGATGTCTTAATATTTACTCCTACAAGCAAATTTTGAGAAGCAAAGTCAAACCTAGACAGGATGATCACTAGTATGCACATACCTGAGCACCAAAACTGCGTGTCTCTTGATCAATGAGAATAAAAATATCCAAGTCTGAAGGAGCACAAGGAATAGTTTGGGAGTATATATATTTTCTGATCGGTAGTGGCTGCATCCTCAAACTTTGTTATTCTAGTAAAAATCGCCTTGCACAAAGGGCAAGTTGAAATCTTCCTCCTTGAAGCCTACATACATGATTGCCAACTTATGAGCACTTGTTTTTCCTAGAACAGAATGCCATAAGAATATGAGTCTAGCTTGTCCTAGAACTTTCCACATTTTGAGAGATAAAGTTGGTGCCAAGACATTCGTGTAATAACAAATATAAACCAGGCTATATAGACTAAATTCCATGTGAATCTAGTTGGCATTTGATATGCAAAACTCAACTACTCATTAAGTACTAGAGCGAGTAGTTTGTAACTGGAAAGATGTTGGAAAAATGGCTATGTATCCTGTAATATGTTTAATCTTAAATTCAGGAACTTGATAAAGGTCACAATTGAAGTCCATGGATTGGAGAAGTTGACTTCTACTGCACCCAACTTGATCATTTAGATGAGAACTGGAGAATGAAGCAGATAAACTCAATTATGCAATCAACTGATCATCCCCACATATTGGCAGGGGGTATTAATTCTCTCAATGTATCTAATTATTCATCAGAGAGATTGACAGACATCGTCAAGGTAAAATTGTTGCATAAGGGGTCTCTGTTTAAATGGTTACTAACTACAAAGGTGCCAACATTTGCAGAAAATATCGTTATCCCTCTGATGTTAAAGATTATATATATATTTAATTTGATGCTAACCCAATGCTTGGCCAATATATATATATATATATGAGTTGCAGTATTATGAGAAGATTGGAAAGCCTACTCCAAAGGTAGAGGTGATGAAGTTTTTGAAGGGGAAAGGCTACAACAATGCAAAGGACTTTGTTGGAGAATGAGAGCCAGTGGTCATCGTTGCCAAAGGCCAAAGTACTTGACCTTGACATCTTAGCTCAATCTCGCTGAGTTTTTAAATTTAATCATTTTCTCATTTCTAAAGAAAATCTGATCTGATTGTGAACTTTTGCCTGAGCAGATGTGCAGGGGACATGCAAATATGGAACCCAAGTGGATTACATTTTGGCATCGCCAAATTCACCATACAAATTTGTTCCGGGTTCATACTCGGTCATATCATCCAAGGGTACTTCCGATCACCACATTGTAAAGGTCGACATAAAGAAAGCAGTGGAGGGTGTTCCAGAAAATGCCATTAGACAAGGGAGGAAGATAAGACAGAAGGTTGTAAGAGTTTCAAACCAGTGCTCTTCAACAGCTATTTGGAGGCTATAGGCTTGGTCACTCTGAGTGTGGTTGGTAGGAGTCCTCTAAATACTAAATTTTCCATCACAACAAAAGTTATTTATTTGTAGCATGAATAAAAGTAAGTTTGTGGTATGAATAATCATGCTAACTCTACCTTGGATATGAGTGAAAGCAAATCTGTAGGGGGTTAACCTGTAACCCTTTTCAGTACCTATGGTCTTGTTCAATTATTTGATTAATTTAGTCATTAAGCATTCATTTTGTGTTGTATTTTTTCTAAGGTTACACAATAGACTAGACTATGCATAATAAACGTTTAGGAAACATGAACTAGATAATGCAAATAACGTCACCCGAATCAAACAGACTAGACTTGATTAAACAAAGACTCCAATTCAAAACAGAGCATAGAACAAGTAACCCCAAATGATGAAAGACTCCAAAACAGAACAGAACACTACAAATTATGGATTTCTAAATTTATCGGTTGACCTAATCCGCATCACATATTAGGGATACAGCACATATGATATGATTTAGCAATATATAGAGAGACCCACATAATTCAAGTCATGTGAAGATCAATTACTTGCTATTTAATTGGTTAGTAAACATCTCCTAGATAGCTACTAGAAATATTAATGCAAATAAGCATCCATCTATATTCATCAGCAAGTGTGACAACTTTTCCTATTTTTTTTGGTTAGTCCTGAAAATAATTTTTGAGGGAAATCATTACTTTCCCATTTGATTGAAACCCTAAAAATCACTTCCCACCACACCAAAACAACCAGAATTAAAAACCCACTAGAAACCTCTGCATATTTTTGCCACCTCCGTACTTAACACACAGTCCAAACCAAACAATTTCTGTCATGAACTCCTGGCAGAACAATTTATGATTTTCTTTTTCATTTTATGGTAAAACCAATTTAAAACTTGTTCACACAACTCAACTCATTTTCTGATTATTCACACATTAATACAATGAAAACACCTAATATGCATGTGGAAAATAAACATATGGAAGGGATATCCACATACAGTGCATGGCATAAATAATTTTCGAGTTGTACCACATAGAAGCCCCACACTCTACACACCAGTTAAAAACATGTGATTTTACTCTTTTACCCTCATATTTCATATTCCTACTAATTGTAACCTAGATTACATTCAGCAATATTTGGATGGAACTGTTAAAATTAGTTTTGATCAGACTAGTATTCCAATCATAAGAAGAAATTCTTTTGCAGGGTCTAGATCTTTTTTTGCTGGTTCTGCATCTGAAATTCCAGTTAGGAGAGATCATAAACTCCAATAATTTCTGGAAGATTCAGCCAAAACAGCCCAGCCAAATCTTGATTTACCTATTAATCCTAATTTAAAACTGAAATGACTCACAATGTTCTCTCAGATTACTTTTGCTTATTACTCTGCTAAGGATGCTCAAACATCTAAAGATAAGTCCGTAAAGGAAGAAGCTGAAGACACTTCATCTTTGTCTCCTACAGCTTCGGATATGGCCCCTTCAATTCCTCCTATTCATCATAGTCTTACTGTTTTAAGCAAACCTTTTCAATATGATTTAATTGCTCTCGTTGATGAATACAAATCAAAAGAAAACCATGACAAGAGAAAAACTTATCATGCATCTTTTACTGATTCTGAAAAACTCCGTGTTAAAAGAAAATGGAAAGAAAAAATGAATGAGCTTCAAAAGCACATTCTTTTCTTCGATTTTGTTGAAAATTATTATACTTCAAAAAATCGTTTAAATGTTGTTAAAACTGATTTTGTCACAACAGATGAAAAGGCTGTCATCAGTAAAAGACGCATGATAAGTTTTTCGCTTGTCATAGTTTTCTTTTGATTTGTATTCATCAACGAGAGCAATTAAATCATATTGAAAAGGTTTGCTTAAAACAATAAGACTATGATGAATAGGAGGAATTGAAGGGGCCATATCCGAAACTGTAGGAGACAAAGATTTGTCCAATAGTGTGTAAAGCAAGATTTATAAAATTATTTTGTAAAATAATATTTTTTGTTTCTTTATTGGACCCTGTTGTAATATGAAATATGAGGGTAAAAGAGTAAAATCACATGTTTTTAAGTGGTGTGCAGTAGTGTGGAGCTTATGTCTAAAATTTTTCATAAGTACACATATATATATACAAGTTATACAATAAATAAGTACTTATCACAACGACTAGTGTCTCATGATAGAAAAAAAAAATCATCTCAGTAAAGATCGAGATAAGCAACCGAATATTGGATGGATGAGAAAGAAGACAAAGCAATATAAACCAAAAGTCTACCTTGATTTTCCTAAACAAATCATACCCTGTCATGCCACAACCCACCCTAAGTTTTTATGAATAATATTATGACTTGTAACATGAGAAGCAGTACCCAAAAAAAGTCACTAGATAAATATATGAAGGCTGAGAAGGATATTAACCACAAATGAGAGTGAAAATGGAGACAAGAATATACAGACAAAATAGGTCCAACAAAAGACCTATTTGAAAACTAAAAAAAACATATTCTGATATACAGACAAAAAATTAATGATGTCAAAAAGTTAAGATCATAAAAAGGAGACTCGAGCTTTATGATTATTTGGTATGTGAAGTTGTGAACAGTCATTTGTGTGTACATATACTCATAAAAGTAGTATTTTCATTATTCACATGAATAAATATTGTTTCTGTAAATATCTATGTATGAATAAATACTTTATGAGTATTAGTACACACAGATGACCTTGTGACTTGTGTGAAGTAGAACTTGCATATTACTTGTTAACCTTTGGAGCCAGTGGCATAAATGTGGAAGTGTTTGAAATACATTCCAAGAGTACTAAACCCATAATAAATGTTATAAGATTTTTTTATAGTATTTAAAGTTCTCAAGAATTTAAACCCATAATATGATATTAAATCAGCTTGTCATTCAAATATAAACCATTGATAGCATTCATATATTTATATATTATCAACTACATTCATATATTCAATTTGATTTATATCTATGACTGATTTGCTTTCCATTGTATTATCACTATTCAATTCACATAAACTTTTAGTCAAAGAAAGGCCAACTCATTGTATTCTATATCAAAACATTTGATTACAAATCAGATGCAATTTTCTTAAATAAATCACTCATGATTGCAAAAAGATGGAATCCGAGACTGAATATTGTGTCATGTATGCTAAAAAAAGTATTTTTTTCAAATATTTTAAACATGGTTTAAATTCCAATAAAATCTATGAAACATAGCAAATATAAATTTTTCCCTAATATTCTGTTCATGCATATGGTGTACATGCGGTTATGAGTGAGTTCTTTTGGCGTCAATGCCAAGGGCAAACCAATGACTTCACAATGAATATGGAAAACCCAATCATTGGTACCAGACTTGATATTGAGTCCTTCAATCCCCCAAATTTCGATTGGTCCTTTCTTTCTTTGTTTAAAAATGGTTTTTGTAAAAAACAAATGAAAAACACATAAATACTGTAAGGTAACTACAAGCAAAAAACACACATCCCATCATACTCACAAATCCCGATCTAATTCAAATCAAAGTGGACATTCAGATTTGATGGTGATTTTGTATTAAATAGATTTATAATCTAATAAATCGCATTAAATCACGCTAATGTGTAAATCTTTTTAATAGAATTGGTGTGAAAATCAGCCCTATATATTAGATAAAAGAAATCTTGTGTAATGCACTGCAAACATATAATTTTTTTGTACAAATAAAAATGAAAAAATATGGTCAGCGAGAGGGATCGTGAGGTGCCATGAGAAAATGCATTGCCTTTTCTTCCTTCTCGGTTTTTGCTAAATGAAAAACCAAAAGACTATATCGACCTCGTTCAGGGGGTTGTTTCTTGGACCGAATCGTACTAAGGTGCCGGTTCCAACCAGTCAACATTGATCTCGGCCCCTCCCTCAAGATGGGCCGATTTGATTGGTTTGGATTAGACTTTAGGTCTTGGTTTTCTATTGGGCCCAATTACCACCCAAAAAGCCCCAATGACAATTGCTAAAGGAAACCAGTGAAACATGAGACACATAACTGTGAGTTGCCAATATGCCTAGATGACTCATGAGATTCTTGGACGTGGAGAAAGTCGGAGCTTCCAGTTTGGTTTACCATTTGGTCCCCAATGGTGTCCAATGTCCATTTGAAGAAGAGATGGTGCAAAATATCAGAGAATGTAGAAGAGTTTTCTTTGCACTGGATGTAAATAGGGTGTCTATAACACCTCAACCTCACATTGTTGGATATTATATAGAGTAATGTTATGTACAGTTATGAGCTGTACTAAGTACCACATACTCATTTTAAAAAATAATATAATTTATTATTAAAAAATTAATTTCTAAAATTCAATATTTATTTATTTTTTTCAAAAAGAGTGCAGCAGTACTCCTACAACGTGATTGCTTCTCCATTTCTACTGATTCTATGTTCGTTACCAAGCACCGCCGCAACCTAATTTGGATTCAGTCTCTGAGAGATGGCCGATACATCTCTCTCCACTTGGTTTCTCTCATTTTCACACCGCTTTAGCTGGTCTCTCGTTCTCACCGCACCAAAAACTCATTTGACAGGGCAAATCTAAAGGAGGAAATGCAGGAAAACAAGTGAAAAAAATAAATACAGGACAGTGCTTTTCCGTTTCGGTTTGGTTGATTTCATGCGTGTTATCGTCTCCTGGTTTCGTTTGTTTTTAACCGGAAAGTCGTTTACGGTTCTCCTGCAAGTATTTCTGTGCAACGGATTTGTGCTGCATCTATGGCCTATAAACTGCTCACCTGCGGAAGCAGTCATGATAATTTTAACAAATTAGGATTATATTTGCTAGCCCTTTTGTTGGTACATTTTTTTTTTTACATAATATTGTTAGTTTAATTTGAAGTGGGTTTCCGTAAATAAATTGGGAGATTTTTTAAAAATGCGATGAGATGAAAAATCTGTTAATATTAATAAAATAATTTGTGAATGGTGGTGAAATAGTTTCAGTTAAGATGTTGCATTAGATTTTGAAAAATGAGCAACAAAAAGTTGAATAAAAATATTATTAAATTAAAATATTGTTATAATGTAATTTTTTAATATTACTTTAATTTTGAAATTAAAAAAATTGTATTATTTTTGTGTTTTGTTTAAGTTTGGTAAATTTGTACTAATTAGATAATAATTAGATGAAAAAGTTGAAAATTTATAATTTAAAAAATGTTTATGTTTAAGTAATATTTGGCAAAGTTATTAGAAATTTTAAAATAAGATGAGGTAAGATAGTTTGTATTCCCAAACAATCCCTTAATATTTATTGTTCTACCTACCAACAAAATTGTTTATTGTTCTTTGGGGTTGCCATTTTGGAGAGGATATCGTTATTTTAAACTTGCAAATTAAAGATCTCATTAATCTATTCTGAGGTAGTTGCCATTCTGGAATGATTTTTATTTTTATTTTTGAATGAGCAGAGAAAACATTACAAATAGTAGTTGAGATTGTTTGCATTCTTTTAAATTGGCTGTTTGCTTCAATTTTAATCTACTTCTGGTTTTGTTTGCACACGACCTCTTGATATTTTTATGTTTGATTTGATGACTTGGGCATTTGTACTGGCATTATGAAGTTGTTTCAACTTTTGAATCAACATTAACCCCTAACTATATACTTTTCCCCTCTATCTATATATGTTAATTACTTGGTTCAGTCATTTGATCTTCTTAATTTTCATATTGATATAGGAGGCATACCCATGGATTGAGAAGTATTATTGTCTTTTAGATGAAGATGAGTATTTTTTTTTTTAAATAATTGAATTGAAAACTTAGAAATATTATTGAGTTTTGCATATATCTATATTTTTAAGATGTGTAATGAGAAGTATTATTGAATTTTTCAAGTATGTATATATGTTTATAAAATTATATTCTTATTATATTAGAATATAGTTTTTTATATATAATAATTTATATTTATAATATATATAATTATGTTTTATATAATATAATATCTCAACCCGAATAGTCGCCAAAACTGAATTCAAGACTTCAATTTTGACTCAAAAGTATTTCTTTCGTTATTTAAACGTGAGATTTTAATTTCTAAATTCTAGTCAAACAAGTAATAATGATTCTTAATTTGTTAGGTGGGCTGTCATCACATGTACAGCTATTAATCTTTGTCCTAATTTGTTTGGCAATGAAATTTATCAGTAAAATAATATGTTAACTTTTTGATCAACTCCTGAATTTTCAAACAATGAAATTCTTCTTGTTTTTTGCTTTTTTATTTTTTTTAATCCAACACATGAAGTAGAAGGCGAACTTTAGTCAAGGCAGCCAATGAAGACACATTTTTTAGTTAAATCTGTTTCCTTCTTTATTTTAATCTGCAAAATAAGATAACATAAATTAGATGGCCGGCAAAGTTTGGAAAACCCACATGAAAATGTTGACAAGCCGAATCTCTCTCTCCTTGTGTATCAGGAAATTTATAGACTTAACTTATCTTATAAAATCGGTTCAATAAGATCAGATAATTGTTCATTCTTTATAAACATGTTCAAGATCTTATCCATAGGTAATGTGCGATTATTCCTCAACACCCTCCCTCATGTGTAGACCAATATTTTTTTCTAATCCTTGTCATGGGGTAAGTAGTATGGCCCACCATTCATCCCATGACAGACTCTAATACTATGAAGAAATTCATAGGTCTAACTCATATCATAAAATCTGTTCAACAATAGAGTATTGTTCATTCCCTAATTATAAACATACCCAATACTTTATCTACAGGCAATGTGAGATTATTCCACATTCTCTTCTAGTTAAGTAGCTAGTCAAGGATTTTTTTAATCTAACAACAAAATGAATTTTCAAGATTGATGTAAAACTCTACTTATTTTTTTACTGAAAGCAATTAATGTAGTTTATTCATTTTTCAACATGGTGTATCCAATGAAATTTTAACAAAATGTAAGTCAAATTAAACCATTTTTTTAATTTGGCTTAGAAAAATAAAATTTTAAAAAATAATTCTTAAATACTACTTATACAAGAATTTCCTACCTCGCGTATATACGTAATTAGTTGAGTAAATAATTATATTTATACATTAATTCACAGCTCAGTCAACTAATATGATAGTGCAACATCATCAACAATACTAGCTAGCGTACATATTTGAATTTCAAATTTTGTCATAACCAACGTACGTCCTATTATAACAAAGTTGTAATAATATTACAAAATAATCGTAAATGTGTCATTACTCTTAAATAATTTATATCTAATCATTTGCATTAATTTTCGTGGTTTAAAACAAAAACATAACAATTAAGACAAGCTTTCACAAAAACTTTTCCCTCCAAACATATATATCTCAAAACACTTCTCGATCTAAACATACTTTTTCACACTATATATATAGAAACATATCTCAAAACACTTATCGATCCAAACATACTTTTATAAGCCCTTTCGCTTTCACAGAAACCTAGCTTTAAAAGTTTTCATCTTGATTATAATATTTTTTAAAAATAAATTTCATATCGTAATTAAGAAGCCTTTTAGGTATAACAAGATTTTATGATCTTAATAGTTTCAAAGGATGGCATCTAATTCATGGTGATAACATAATATTGAACTCTCTCCCAACTAAGCCTGCGAGTAAACAACTCTATTCGACAAGCCGTTAGAAATCAGTTTAATCAAACCCAAGTTCTACTTGATTCATTAATTATTAAATGAATTATTTGTGAACACAAATTTATGATTGATTATTAAATGATACAATCAGTACTATAAATCTCAATTGTACTTGCATTAGCTCAAATAATTTTCATATTTATTATTTTATGTTATTATTTTTACATTTATAATTAAAGTAATTTTAAAGTATTTAACAATATAAGAGGAAATCACATAGTCTTAATACTTTGAAGATATTTACAAAAACTCAAAGTTTAATTGTTAAAATTTGTACATTACAGTTATAATATAAATAAAAATTCTAGACATGATAAGTCTCACACTCATGCACATTACTTAAAAATATATGATTTTATTTTTTTTACCCTTATATTTCTTAAGATGTGAAATATGAAATATGAAGTATGAGGATAAAAAAGTAAAATCACATATTTTTAAGTGGTGTGCAGGAGTGTGGGACTTCTGTATAGCAGTCTCTAATATAAAATAATATATATCCAGCCACGAGAAAATGCAAACATTGTGTATCAGATACTTCCTCTCATCTCTAATATTAATTCTCTTCTTTCAACTCAACCGAATAATAGCTTCCTCTCTTTTTTTGGTTGGGGAAGGAATACACATTAATTCAAGTGCTGGTGCTACCGATCAAGTCCGTTTGTACATTAATCAAAATGGTCAATTAGTAAAAACTATCGGATCAGGTACGTACGTACGTACGTTAATGCCTAAACTTAATTTCTTTGCCTCGAATATTTTTACTCGATCCTAACGGTGTCAACGAAGAAGCAAATTAGAATAGTTTTTTATTCTCCATTTAGTTATAATAAATATTTTGATCTAATTGATGAGCAAGTTTTGGTTTTTTATTCTCCGTTTGAACATAATTTGCAGTGGGAGCGCTAATCTATGGCGCCAACTAGTTTCAAGTCTCTTGAACCTAGTACCCTCTTGGGTAGAATACTAATTGCATATCCATATAATTTTTTTAATAATTTTTTTTAAAACTTTTATTCTTGATCATTATTTATTGTCTAATCCAACTTATAAATTAACCCGCATGCATTAATGTTTCATAATTTTTAAATTAATTATATAGGATTCAAGCGTTTATATGAAATGAAGTTGGTGCATCTCCAATTCCAACAACTTCTGTCTTGTATGGGTGAAGCGATTCCAACTTATAAAAGTCCAAACAATCGATATGAGATTATTGGGCCAGTAATCTTCCATGCTATCAGCAGAGGGAACTTTGAATTTATTTATCATATACTCAAAGCAAATTTAGATCTTTTGCTGATCGGTGATGTCACTGATCATAGAAGGCTAGCATATTCCAATGTGCTATCCTATATCGCCAACATAGGATCTTCAACCTTATATCAGCTTAAAACAAAAGAATAATGTTCTATAAAATGTGGAAGATGTTTCAAGAAATTCCATGTTGCATATGGCAGGGATGTTAACAGAACATACTCCTATCGATCACATAAGAGGTGCAGCTTTGCAAATGCAAAGAGAAGTTCAATGGTTTAAGGTCAGCTCCATCCATCTCTCCCTCCTTTATTATTTCGCTGTGGGCTATACACTCTTTAAACTGATCAAGATATAGATTTTTTTTTTTATATAAGGATCAAGATATAGATTTTCAAAGAGAGAAAGGAGAACAACAATAGAACCAGGGTACTAGGTTTCAAAAACTTCCAATTTTAGGCAAGAAGTCACCTTGAGCCAAGGCTTGAAAAATCAGACTCGGGTTCAAAATTGGATAAGGACCGATTTAATGAATCGGACGATTCAACAAATTGAATTGGATGATTAATTCATGACAATTTTGAATCGGGTATTTTAATGTTGATAAAATTATTAAAAATCTATATAATGCAATTCAAGCATATTATATCATTAATAAAAGAGTATAAAATATAAATTTATTGACTAGTTTTAATAAAAAAAAAATATTTTATGAATATAAATAGGCTCAATAAATATGTAATTTATGTATTTAACTTCAATTGTCAACATTTTTTTGCATCATATATGAAGAAGATAAAGACTATTAAGTTATAAGCACATGACAAATGTAGTATTTTATGCATGACAACCACAAAGTTAATATAACATACTCATTCATCATCTTCTAATTTTTTTGTTCAAGTACTAAAAAAAAAATAACATGTTTTCTCTTTCAACTTTTATGTGATTCGTGCTGAATATAATGATGAAAAAGTTAATATATGTTTAGATCTGTCGTATTTTCGTACAAGAAATTAAAAAAAAATCAATTGTTAGACAACTTATAAATACAATTTTGAATTAGTTGGAATCGTTGGTAGGTATAGAAATTACCATGATAGCATTAATTTGCTGCTATCTTTAAAAACGTGTTCTTTTCTTTTTTCGATTCTTTGTGTCTGAAATGTAGAAATTTGGGGTGGAAAAATCTGTATCATTTAACCTCAAAACAGTGATTTTAAGAACTCCACTATGGAATCATCTTAATTAGAAACTTCAAGGACTCTGGAAGTATTATATTTATATATAGAATAACTTTGTTTTGCATTCTATGTTTGTTGGTGTTGCGAGATTACTGATAATTTGATTCTTTATTATATTATGGAAATATGATTAAATTTGAAAAAAATTACAAATTGGAAGAGAAAAATAATATACATATGATTTTTTACAATATTTTGCATAATCCTATTTTAAATGAGGAGAATTTTTATAAAATAACTTATAAAAATATGTCCTCAATTTAAAATATGATTGTATAAAAATCAAAAATCAAGATTCAAAAATTCAAAAGATTCAAATGATTGTGCACAAAAAAGCCAGGGAGAAGAATTACAGAGAAATCTCGATGATAGTCTCAATTTGTAGAAAGAAGAAAAAAGGATTTTTTTCTAACGCTTAAAATCATTGCAAATATCTCCTATAATCGTTGTATTTAATCAATTTCAGTTTAAATTCGCTGCATTTTTACGAAATTAAGTGTCACTTCTGATCAATTTTAGCGAAAGGCAAAAATCACTATGACAAGTTTTTCATTTTTTGCGGCGAATTTTTTTGTCGCAAAAAGTTAAAAATCGATGCAAAAGACCAGTTTTGAAACTTGACATTAAAAGTCCGCGGCAACATCAAAATCGTTGGAATTAAAGGCTTTTTTTGGTGATTTTATTTCTGTCAACTACAAAATCGCCGTAAAATGGCCTTTTTCTTGTAGTGTGTTGAATATTGATGGAGAATTCTTTTGCAATATTCTAGTTGTGATTTTTTTCCTAATATTTTATTTAATAAATGCAGGAGGTGGAACGCATTTGCCCTCTCTATTGTAAGGAACGTTTAAACAAAGATGGGTTGACTCCTAAACAATTGTTCAATGTGACTCACCAAAAATTGAAAGAAAGGGGAGAGAAATGGATGAAAGGCACAACAACTTCTTCTCCAATGGTTGACGCTCTAGTTATTTCCATTACGTTTGCGGTGGCATTTACCATTCCCGGTGGTAATAACCAAAATATAGGTTTGCCAATCCTTATAGATAACAAATTGTTTCAGATCTTTATGGTAACTAATACCATGTCACTCTTCTTCCTCAACTTCAATGTTGACATTTTTGGGAATTCTCACTGCATGTTATGTGGAAGAAAACTTTCTTACATCCTTACCTAAAAGGATGATAATAGGCCCTTTCACCCTCTTCTTCTCTATTACAACTATAATGATAGGCTTTTCTGCTGCTCTTTTACTTTGTTTAAAAAAAAAAAAAAAAAAAAAGGACGGTACTCCAAGTTTACTAATCACCCTCACTTATGGTGGAGGAAAATCGTGCTTACATTACCCAATACTTGAGAGTTACAAATATATATATAAAAAATCCCAACCTAGGCATCAAAACATGGAAACTCCAATAAATAAATAAAAAAAAACAAGACTAAGGAAACTCCCAAAAATACACTGCAAAGGCATAAAAACCTAAACAACCTGCAAAACAAAGTTAGTAAACACAAACATTCAAACGAAACCAAAAGGCTAGAGATGAATACGTGGAAGACCTAGTTTGTTGAGCAGAATGATACCTTTCAAAAGGCGTGGTAAGTCTCGATCATCCTCATAATAGATATTACGCTCCTCTTCACCGTGACGGGCCAGAAGATCTGCGGCTTGATTACCCCCACGAAATTGATGTAAAACTAAAACATTAAGCCCCACAAGATCTTTTAGCAATTCCTCCCAAAAATCCCATAAATACCAAACAGTGCACTTTCTGTTGCGGAGCCAATCCACAACCAACTTGGAGTCACTCTCAATAATAATGTTTACAAAGTTGAGCTTTTTACAAAGAGCAATACCTTCTCTAACTGCCCTGACTTCTGCTTCATTGTTGGTGTCAATTCCAAAGCAAGCCGAAAAAGCTCCCTTAACTCTCCCCGTCTCATCCTGAATCACACCACCTCCACCACTATTCCCCAGGTTACAACAACAACTACCATCACAGTTTAACTTAAACCACCCCTCAGGTGGTTTTTGCCAAGCCACTAGCTTATGGATCCTAATCGAAACTGGCACTACCTTTAGGTCGAGGGACGAAAGAAATTGCTCCTGAACTAGAGACAAAATCCCTATCTTGCTAATGTCGCCTGCTAGCCTATATAGCCAGAACTTAACAGCAATCCAAACACTCTGGGCACTTTGAGGTTTTCCTTCCATCTTAGCCTTACACCTGCTATGCCAGAGTTTCCAAGTAATCAGACATGGCACCAAACCAACCAGAAACCCTTTTATCGACGATTTTTTCGCACAAGCAAACAAAGACGAAACACGAGCCCACCAAGTGACAGTCTGCATACAAGAAACTCCAAAAGCTATATTAGCAATCTCCCAAACTTGTCTGGCTAGGTCACCATAGCAAAGCACATGATCTAATGTTTCAAACTGTTTTCTCTTGCAGCAGTCACAACTAGACGCTAAAGTAATCCCCCTGTTTTGCACTCGTACATCAATGGCAAGGCATTTAAATCTTGCTTTCCAAGGACAAACAAAAATCTTCTTAGGAATACTCTTATGCCATATCCAATCCATCCAAGGCATCGACTCACCCTTAACCCAAATTATCTCCCAAGCACTAGAAGAAGAAAAATTATCGTCAATATTAAGTTTCCAAATAAAGATCTCCACCCCCTCCTTACCAGCCACAATATTGGACGCAATGATAGCAGCCCTATTATCTCCAACCAAATCAACTAGTAAATCAAAATCCCAATTATTATTCAACCAACAATCCTGAATTTTAAGATCTTGATTATGGATAATATCCACCATATTCGAGAGAGGCCCAGAAGCTAGCCATTGATCATACCAGAAAGAAGAATTTTCGCCTCGAACCAACACTTTAGCATTATCACAACCCTCAGGCAAGATAGAAATCATAGTTGTCCAGAAGTTTGATCCTTTCTGACTAGCAATAGACACATGTTTCCTCTTAATATACTTAGCACGAAAAAAGGATGACCATAAATTGTCCACCAAAAGGAGTCGCCAAGCCATTTTCATATGAAGCGCACGTTGTACATCTTTAAGGATATGTTTGGAAGGTGAGATGAGAATTTTGTGTTTTGTTTTAAAGT
Source organism: Cyclocarya paliurus (assembly GCA_029856935.1). Lineage (NCBI taxonomy): Eukaryota > Viridiplantae > Streptophyta > Magnoliopsida > Fagales > Juglandaceae > Cyclocarya > Cyclocarya paliurus. The sequence continues at coordinate 20,200,852 of CM056958.1, forward strand.
TTAAAATATTATTTTTTTGTTTGAAGATTTGAAAAAGTTAAATTGGAATTTGAAAAAGTTGTATTGGGATTTGAAAAAGTTGAATTGTTTATTATATTTTATATAAGAATTTGAAAAGGTTGTAATGATGAGATGAGATGAGATGAAAATTTTGAATAAGATGAAACATCCAAGCATAATCTAAATCTCTAATGCCTAGGCATCCCTCACTAGTGGGTTTGCAAATCTTACTCCAAGCTCTCCATTTAGATATAGACGAACTATCAACATTACCCCAAAAGAGAGTCGACAAAATGGAGGTAATTTTTTGAATAGTGACCAACGGGACATTCATTACAGCAAGAATATGGATCGCCATAGAAGTTTAAACATGATGCAATAAAATAAGACGCCCCCCTGTGAGAGTAAATTGAACTTCCAACCAGCCACTTTCTTCCGAATTTTTCCCACAAGGGGTTCAAGAATGCTAGTCGTAACTCTACCAAAAATCAAATGAACCCCCAAATAAGATAAAGGAAACTGACCAAGCTTAAAACTTGTAGCTCGCACCAGGCTATGCACCCTCGAAGCATTAATTAGCTTAGAAGGAAAGAAAGTTGATTTTTATTTGCTCATAACTTGACTATACCAATACTCATAAGTCCCCAAAGTGTCCATAAGCCTCTTCACCGAACTCTTACTGGCATTGACAAAGACCAAAAGGTCATCAACATATAATAAATGAGAAATAAGAGGGGCACCCATAGGATGATAAAAACTTTTAATATGACCCTCATCGAAATTTTTTCGCAAAAGCCTAGTCAACACCTCTTCCATTAAAATAAACAAATAATGAGACAAAGGATTTCCTTGACACAAACCATGAGAAGACTTGAAAAAATATTTTATAAGTCCCATGCATCATCACCGAGAACCAAGGTGACTGGATACACTCCCCACCAATTTGCAAAAGTTAGCAGAGAAACCAAAACACTCCAAAACCCTCAAAAGGTACGCCCAATCCACCCGATCATAGGCCTTAGCTATATCAATTTTTACCTTAATATTCCCACACAAGTCTTCCTATGGAGAAAATGAACCATTTCTTGGGCGAGGGAAATATTTTCAAAAATGCTCATTCCAGGTACAAATGCACCTTGTTCCATAGAAATCAAAATAGGAAGAAGCCGCGTCAAACGTTTGACTTTGATCTTGGAGAAAATTTTATAAGCCACCGAACAAAGATTAATCGGGCGGAATTTATCATAATTAGTAGGATCCTGCACTTTAGGAATTAAGACAATATAAGAGGAAGAAAAATACCTGGGCAAAGGTGCACCTTGAAAGAAGTCTATTGTCGCCTCAACAATGTCAGCTTTAACAATATCCCAGCAAGCAATGGAAAAAGTTGAGCTGAATCCATCAGGACTAGGACTGCTGTGTCTTGGAATGGAAATGAGAGCTTCTTTGATCTCTTCCTCCGAGGGACCCATACAAAGAGCGTTATTCTCTACCATTGAAACGCTACAACTCAACAAAGGTGTAAGATCCGCCTGATCCAAAATAGGACTTTCAGTAAGAGACTCCCTGAAATACTCAACAACACCCAAATGAACCTCTTCTGGATTCTCCAAAACACGAACATCATCAAACTTCATTTGAGAAATCACAGTTTTGGATCTTCTTTTATTAACAATAGCATGATAGAACTTACTACTTTGATCCCCTTCAAGTAACCATTTTTTCTTGGCAATTGAGCCAACCTTGAAAGTAACAACAGCTGCCTTTTACTTATACTGCGTGGACAAATATGGTTTGTTGCTCCTATCATTAGTTTGGCAGGTGTTCCCATAATCCTATTTGCATTGATGCAGTCTCGCGTTCTTGTTGACATGGTTGTTTCGACCTATGGATCAGGCATCTTCAATAGAAAAATTAAGGCATGGCTATAACTTTTGAATTTTCAACCAACTTATGTTGTGTATTTTGTTATTTTTCCTATTTTAGATTGAAGTTCACTCAATATAATTTTACGTTCTTTAATTTTTTATAATTTAGTTAGCTATTTTGACCGTGAAAAAAGATTCAAGGCTCTTAATCAAACTAAAAAATTTAGAGTGGCCCAACAAATGAAAGAAGTGTGTCCCAATCTTTGTTGGAAAGCACATTTGGATTTTGGCCAATTAAGCACAGTACCCAAATAATTAAGTTGAACGTAGAAGATGATAGTAAAATGAAATAATAGAGAAATTACACTTGATCATCCCCTCAAATTACCAGTACTCATTTAACAAGGTGACCATCAAATTACTAATCCAACTTTATCTCTCAAACTTCTCCTTTTTGCAATTTTCCTTCTCCCATTAAGATCCAACGGCCTTTTAGATCATACCATGAGTACATTATTTATTTTTTAATTATCAATTATCTCAAGTCAACAATATTATATAGGATTTAAACAAGGGATTAAATTACTTATATAATTTGGAAGTGAAGTGATTAGTTGGTTGGAGATTAACTTTATGAGTAATGTTAGATATAGTCATAAGTTGTGCAAGCGTGACCCACTCTTTTTGAAAAAAAGTGAGATCTACCATTAAAAAACTTGATTTTTTCATGTGGATCCCATATTAACTCACATTTTTTAAAAATAAATGCATGACATTTGTGCCCACTATAACTGCAAATATTATTTTTCTAACTTTATTGTCATTTTACAAAATAAGTGACAATTTCAGGAGTAACTGTGATTTTTCCTCAAAACAATGATAAGTTAAAAATCAATAGGGATTTGATTAAAGATCTTATTGGGCTTGAATATTTGTGAGTGATAAGTTGTACAAGAATGACCGGAACAAAAGCTTACATCGAACACTTGGTTTGTTGGGTTGCATCTTCAGAGAACATAAACAAACTTAAGGGTTTTGCCTGTGGCTAATTATTTGTGCTATTTTAGACTGACAAACAATCTATTAAAGCCTTTTCTCTGCCAAGTGTAAGGAAGTTACTACGGTTTTCCTCTGCCATAAGTGAGATTTCTTTTTAATAAATTTGGGATGAGGCCGCTATGTATGTGGCTACTGGCTCTTTATAAAAAAATTAAAAAAAAATCCTAATCCATGAAAAGAAGTGATATTATCAAATTTGAGAAATGATTAGTAGAAATGCCAATAGATAAGTCACAACATAGTACTTTTGTAAAAGTAGACCGCACATTAAAAAAAAATGTAAAGAAAGCCTTTTTTTTTTACTGAGACCTATTTTTTTTTTATAAAAGGCCTATGCGATACTTGCTATCTAGGACTTGAACTTAACATTATTTACCAAATTTACTAGTTATAATATAAGTTGCATTAATATCATTATATACTTATTTATTAATACACAATACGGTACAAAACCGTAATGACCTCTTAAAAAAAACGTTGGTAATGATCAAAGTTATTAGTAAATACTATTTATTAAAAAATACCAACATGAATTCCGTAAATAATACTTAAATAATTTGTAAATAGTAATAATTTGAGTTAAAAATATTTTATTTTCTCAAAATAATATTATATAAATGACTTATATTATTTTCTCAAAAAAAATATTTTATTCGATTTAGAGATAGGAGAGAAAAAAGTTGAATAAATATATTATAAAGTTAAAAAAATATTGAATATAATTTTTAAATATAATTTTTTAAAATTTAAAAAATTTGTATTGTATTTTGTGTTTTTTGGTGTTTAAACATTAGGTAATGATTAGATAAAAAATTTAAATATTTAAAATTAAAAATTATTTTAAAAATTATTTTATGTCTGAGTGTTATTTGAAAGAAAAATTATAAAAAATTTTGAAATAAAATGAGATGATGGACATAAATAAACACCGAATAAAAGGTGAGTAATCACAACTTTTTTATTGTGCACTGACCTTCGTTTGATCTTTTGCTTTTTGAGTAATTTTGATAAAATAAAATCTATTTTTAATTAAATTATATAATTATGTTGGTTTATTAAATTTATTTTATTTTAAATTAGGCAAGAAGTTTATGTTTTTGAATTGTTAATTTAAATTTAAATTATAAAACAAAACAAAAAAATAGGAATATGAAACAAGTAGTAAAAGAAATGTAAATATCATTACCCTTCTCTTTTTCGTTTACATGAATGAGTGGATCTTTATTTTGGCGTGTCGGCCACTTGGACGAATAAAGTGACGCTGGACGAATAATTGACAGGCTTGTTAAATTGCGGTGGGCAATGTGACCAGCGTGTGTTTTTTTATGTGTATTTTTTTAGTTCTTTATAGTGCTGCATCTATGGCCTAGAAACTATTCACCTGGTAATTTTAACAAGGAAAAAATCAAGGCCGGTCGGGAAGGTTATTAGCTTTTACACCAGCAATTAGCCACATAGGAAGTGCAGGAAAGACACATATGCACCCGCACGCAGACATTCTTCTTCCCCTCTCTCTCTCCCACGAATTATTTTCCTCCTTCATATCTTCCCCCTCCCTCTCTTCCACGAATTCTTCAAGCGTGTCCTCACCCCTCCAACTTCACCGGCGGCTTTTGGCCTTCCCCACCCCCTCCCTTGCACGCAGCACCGATTGCAGCAACGATCTTCCCCCTCCCTTCCTTCCCACATGAATATGCAACAATAAATCGTTCAATTTTTTTAAATGATAGGAGAAGCGTTATTAATTATCAATCTCATATTTCTTACGACAGAATAGTCAAATCTCATTTTGTTTGTTAAAAAAAATTAAAAAAGAAAATAGCCAACTGTCTTTCTTCTTGTTTTTTTTTTCTCTGGATAAGTATGTTGAAGAACCTCATCGGTCGACCCAAACTGTGCTTATGATTGATCCAATGTGAAGATGTGTACTAGCTAGATCTAAGCTAGTTATCCAAAGTTTAAAGTTATCAACTTTTAATCCAGAAGCTGATCTGCGAGAAGGATCCGATCAACCGTGCATGTGGCCAGATGATCTAATCCCGGAAGCTTGTTTTTACCCATAATAAATCAACGTCTCACAATTGGCCCTCCAAAGCTATTTGTGATGCTTATATGCATGCATGCATCTATAAAATGCATAACTGCCGACCCAAAATTTGTAACACGACGATCTTTTTTTTACTTCATCTGAAAGAGAGGAACAATATTGGAGAGAGAGAGAGGAGAAAGAAACTGGGGTGGGGGAGAAAGGAGAGGGAGAGAAATAACTTTCTATCACCAGTATGCGGGTGCAAATTGGATTTTCATCAGATCCCTATGTGACAGCTGCTGATTGGCTAGTGTAAAAGCAAATAACCCACCCGACCGGTTGGGAGCGCTACCCTTTTAACAAATTAGAATTATATTTGCTAGCCTTTTAGTTGATGCATATTTTTTTTTGCATAATATTGTTAGTTTAATTTATTGGTTTTTCGTAAATAATTTAGGAGATGTTTGAAAAATGAGATGAGATGAAAAATCTATTAATAGTACTAGTAAAATGATTTGTGAATAGTGGTGAAATAGTTTAAATTAAGATGTTTGATTGTGTGTTTTAGAAAATGAGTAAGAAAAAGTTGAATAAAAATATTATAAAATTAAAATATTTTTAAAATGTAACTTTTAATATTATTTTGTTTTGAAATTTGAAAAAGTTATATTGTCTTTTGTGTTTTGTTTAGAAGTTTGGTAAATTTGTGCTGATTAACTGATTAAGTAATAATTAGATGAAAAAGTTAAAAATTTGAAATTGAAAAATATTTGTGTTTAAATGATTTTTGACAAAGAAATTATTAGAAATTTTGAAATGAGAAGAGGTAAGATGATTTGTATTCCCAAAAAATCCCTTAATGTTTATTAGTTCTACCTATAAAAAAAAAATTAATGTTTATTATTTTTTCGGGTTGCCATTTTGAAGAGGACATCGTTATTTTAAATTAGCAAAAGATCTCAATCTTTTCTGAGGTAGTTGCCATTCTGGAATGATTTTTATTTTTATTTTTTGTTTGAATGAGCAAAGAAAACATTACAGATGGTAGTTGAGATTGTTTGCATTCTTTTAAATTGGCTGTTTGCTTCAATCTAATCTACTTGTGGTTTTGTTTGTACATGAAGTTATTTTTATGTTTGATTTGACTTGGGCATTAATTAGTGGTATTATGAAGTTGTTTCAACTTTTTAATCAACACTAACCCTTAACTATATACTTTTCCACTCTATCTATGTTAATTACTTGGTTGATCAGTCATTTAATCTTCTTAATTTTCTTGAATAAAATTGTATCTTGATATAGAAGGCATACCCATGGAATCATGGATTGAGAAGTATATATTATTGTCTTTTAGATGAAGATAAATGATTTTTTTTAACAAATTGAAGTTTTCATATGTGTGTGTGTATATATATATATATATGTTTTTAAAACTTATATTGAGAAGTATTATTGAATTTTTCAAGTATGTATGTATGTTTTTAAAATTATATTTTTATTATTTTAAAATACAATTTTTTTATATATAATTATTTATATATATATATATATATATAATATAATTTATGTATATAATTGATGCCAATATCTCAAACGTGAGATTTCAATTTCTAATCAGCATGACAAGAAGTAGTAATACTGATTCTTAAATTTGTTAGGTGGGCTAGCTGTCATGACATGTACAGGCTGCAGCTAATCTTTGTCCTATTAATTTGTTTCGCAATGAAATTTTAAAGTTATCAATAAAATAATATTTTAACTTTTTGAATTCCTGAATTTTCAAATGAAAAGTATATGCCTAAGTTATATATACCTAGCTACCTAATACGTTTATATTTTTTTTTTTTTGTTTAAACAAACGTGTAAAATATATATTATATATATATATATATATATATTTTTAGAAAGAGATAAGGTCACATGTTTAATAGTGATCCCGACTCCATTTTATTAAATAAATCTTTACTTATAACGAAAGAATACCTTAGTAACATCCAAAGCACACGATTTACAAATATTCTATAGAAACAAACCTATGTACCAAAAAAACCAAAACTGATTGGAAAAACCAAAATTTATTTTATATATATTTATATATATATATATATATATATATATATTACAGTATCTTATTTTTTCCAACAACTTGGTGCAAAAACTAATGTTTGTGGAAATATAAATAATACCCAAGTTGCTCTTAATTAATATTCAATGACAATGACAGACCTTAATTAATGCATGTTCTTCGGTTGATCTATGAGCGCCATGAAGGGTAGGTGGATGTGTGTATATATATATATATACCCGTCTCTCTAAGTTCGTCTTCCATTACCCGTGATCGCTACTTTTACTCGCTCTGGGATTTACAAGCGGTTGAATTTGGAAAAGCCCCTCATCCTGTCCTTGTGAGTATGATCGATCTACTTCATTTTTTTCATCAGATTCTTGTACTATGCATTCATCAGCGTAGAGATGAAGCTGTTCAACTTTTTATTTCATTACTAGCGTACGTAAAGCAACGGACAATTCCAAAAAGTAAACAACTTAATTTTCACTAGTCAACCTCTACAATAAAAAACTCTACTATAAAAAACTCTATTTACTATAGCAGTCCAAAACATGTTAACGCAATCCCTAACACACACTTAGTTGGAGAAATTAATTATCATTTTTCGAAATCAAGATCCAAAATATATTCCATAGAATAACATGAAATTCTTGATTTAAAAAAAAAAAAGATATATCACATTATTAGTGTCTCTTTCTAATGTGAGTCTCGACTAATATATGCACTTATGATCATAACTTGACAAGCAGTATGGAAACAAATATTTTTCCCCTTGAACTTCTTACAAATGATAATTATGCGGATTGGAGTGTCAAGATGAAAAACAACCTGGTGGCTCAAGGTCTTTGGGACATTGTTAAAACAAGCTTGGAAGCCCCCAAACCAGATGATGATGTGGTTGAATTCGAGGCTTGGAGAAAGATCGATGATGCGGCTTTACATGCAATCCAAAGTTCGTGTGGTATTGACATACTCTTTCGAATCAATAAAATTAGTTCTTCCAAAATTGCTTGGAAAATGTTGGATAAAATGTTCATGGAAAGTAATGGAGAAGACAAGCTAATACAGACTGAAGATGATGATTCGATAATTGATGAAAGAAACTCTTCAAGTTCAGACAACCCAGGTCTCTCTCTCTCTCTCAATATGCACAAACATTATTAGAAGAAAAAAAATAGGCATATAATTAAATGAAAAATTAGGAATTTCTCAATACCTAATCTAGAGGTCTTGTAACTTAGTTGTAGCTCTTCTTGTCATTGATGTGAGATTTGGATAGTGAATTGAGAAGTGATGAGTTGAGATGAAAATTGAATAAAATGTTAGAATATTATTTTTTTAATATACTTATTATTTTGAGATTTAATTAGTTTGCATCATTATTTTCTGAAGATGGAAGCCCTACACGTAATTATTTACATATATATCGTTGCTTGAGAACCGAACTTAAAGCACATACATTTGGGTAAGAACACAGATTGAATGGGAACTCAGGAAAAAAAAAAAAAAAACTGTATTGGTCTCTACTCTCCCTTATTTTTCTTCTTGTTTTGTTTGAAGTCTGATATCTACCCACAACCAATACACACGCCCGGCCACCTCCGGAAATTTACACCCTCCAATAAGTTGAAGATTTGGGAAGAAAATTATAAATATTTTTGAAAATTTCATGTCTCATATGGTGTCCAAATTTAAGAGTATAAGCTTTACCAGTTTGGGTATTAGCATATTTTAAGAATACTTCTTACTATTCATTATTTTAATATTACTTTTTATTATTTTTTACTAACTAATATTTAATATTTTATCATTAATGTTTTATTACTATTTAAAAAATATCTAAAATTACTTCACTATCCAAACGTAATTATGTAAGTCTCTCATGGCTCTCATCGTTCCTTCCATGCACGACACTTGGAATCTTGGACTATCTTCTATATCTTCTATTATTTGAGGAGTAGATCTTATCTATGTTTGGGGATTTTCATCATAGAAATATTTTAGCTATAAAAATATTTTATAAAAAAAAATTTATGAATTAACATAATTTGATGTGTAAATTAGATTATAAAATTATTTTTATTATAAATAAATCTAACATATCATATGATATTATATTAGTTTATAAATTTATTTTTATAAAAAAATTTAATATTGTACCCTTTCTCATTCGTAAAAGAGCGAAAGATATTTGGTATCATGTCAACTCACTTTTTTTTTTTTTGGTGTCCAGTTGACTCCAGCTTGCCAACAATTATTATTTGCGAATAATTTTTAAGAGCTAAGGGCACTAGTATTGGATTGACTAAAGTTAAGGATTGGCTAAAATTTAGATAATATGTACTAGAAACACTCCACATTGGATTGGTCAAGTCTAAAATAAAATAGACTTTTGCTATAGTGATTGGCCAAAGATGAAAAATCACTATTGATTCACCAAACATTAAAATATTAATTTCTCACTTCAAGAAAATATTAAAATATTAATTTATCACTTCAATTAAAATACTATTTGGTTTGTAATTAAGAAATTTAGATGAAATTAATTAATATTTTATATTATTAACATTAAATGAATTTTAAAAATATAAATTTTTTAATATTAATTTACTTAGAATATAATTATTATTAATATTCAATTGGTAGAATTATAAAATGTGATACAAATAAATTAAATAAAAAAATTATTAATTTAATAATATTTTATTATTATATAGATGATAAATGGCTAATCCAATGTGGGGATTGAATGTAAATAGAATAGGTAAATGTAAAAAGGGGTGATATTGACTAAAGTTTGGAGATACATTTGACCAAGCCAATGCTAGTGCTCTAAAGCTACTGAAGTTTAGAAAATAATAACTTACTATTTTTTTATTATTTATTTATTATTTTTTCGTATTTAATTTTTTAAAATTTTAATTTATTAAAAAAGTGATTATTAGTAAAATTATATATTTTTTAATAATTAAATATGTTAAAAAAAATTAAAAATAATAATAAAAAAACTAAAAAGCTTTCAATGAACTGTAAGTAGTAAATGTATAAAAATCATCTAAAATGCCCACTTCTAAATAACGAGCCGCCATGGTTTATAATTCCTGGCAAGCAAAACTAATAGATAAGCACATTGACATCCACACATCTAACGCAGGGTATCCCAGGCTGTTGCATCCCAAATATGCAAGTTAGTGCAAATGGAATGTTTTTTCTTTTAAATATTTTTTAAACATATTTGACCATTGATAAAAAAAAATAAAAAATATAAATTTAATAATAGTTATTTACAAAAAATTAAAGAAAAATATATATATATGATTGAATATTGTTAGAATATTATTTTTTTAATATTATTATTATTTTAGGATTTGAAAATGTTGAATTATTTATTATATTTTGTATTGAAATTTAAAAAAGTTATAATGATGAGTTAAGATGAATTGAGATGAGTTTGTATTCCAAACATAGCATTAATAGATGTATTTAGAAAATGTTTGGATAGTGAGTTGAATGAGATGATATGAGAGTTAAAAATTAAATAAAATATAATTAGAATATATTTTTTTAATATTATTTATTTATTTGATTTTAAAAAAATAAATTATTTAATTTAAATTTTCTAAAAAATTACAATAATTAAATAAAATAAGATATAATAAGAAATACTAATTAGACGATTTTTAAACAAAGGCAAAAGTCATACTTTCGTTTTCCTTGACGCAATAGATCATTTCAATACTCCTAAGAGCGGTGCTATTCAGTGCTTATATTCTTTTTTTCCTCTTTTTGGCATCGACGTGAGGTTGAACCACGAAGTTGGCATCAATTTTACAGAATCCCTCTCTATAAAGTTGGAATCTCTCTAAAAAAACAAATTAAGTTTCTAGCGTCTCACCAGACTAGTCTCATCTCAGGATCAAACATGCAATTTCATTAATGATTCAAAAGTCTGTCTTTAATTGTACATCATTTGATCCTTAAATAGCCAACAAAATAGAATACCATTCTAACTAGGAAATACTAATCTAGATAGAATAAAACTAGCAAATACTAATCTAATTTGGAAATAACAACTGTAGATAGAATAGGACTAGGGAATCGTAATCTAACTAGGAAAGTAATAAATTCTTTTTTTGCATCAGTTGCAACCCATCCAGAAGAACTTGACTTAAGCAAGTGTCATTGAACATATGTAGTAAATAGTTCTGAGTGTAACCACTTGAGCTCTGATGCCTGCATCCAGACAGAATCGGACTTGGGGCGATTTTTCCATTGGACCAAAAGTTTATAATAACCTCCACGTCCCCTGGGAAAATTTTGTCCGTTATGCCCAAAACGAGCTCCACGATGACCATCTCCTCTGTCCCTTTCTCTATATTGTTCATCCTCTTCTTCCCATTCACTGTCTTCCAACGCGTCCACCTGAAATTGCCTACGCTCTCTCCTATTGTGAGGACCAAATTCCCCTCAATCTCAACATTCCTCCAACAAGTCCAATCTCTGGGTAATTTACTCCAGATCAATCGTGAGCTGAGTGATTTGGTCTTGCAATTGGAGTAGGTTGGCATTTGGGTTTTGGTTGTTCGAATTTTGGTTGGTCAAGTTTTGGTTGTATGGATTTTGGTTGTATGGTGTATGAAGTACCACGATGGGCTACGGGCATGGGAGTGCTAAGCTCCTCAAGGAATGAACCTGGCTCTAATATTAAAAATTGATGCCAACTTCCTAGTTCAACCTCACGTTGATGCCAAGAAGAGGAAAAATATATATATAAGCATAGAATCCCTCTCTATAAAGTTGGAATCTTTCCAAGAAAATCAATTAAGTTTTTAGCATCTCACCAAACTAGTCTCATCTCAGGATCAAATATGCAATTTCATTAATCATTCAAAAGTCTCTTTAATTGTACATCATTTGATCCTTAAATAACCAACAAAATAGAATACTACTCTAACTAAGAAATACTAATCTAGATAGAATAAAACTAGCAAATAATTAGGAAATAACAATTATAGATAGAATAGGACTAGGGAATACTAATCTAACTAGGAAAGCAATAAATCCATATTTGCGTCACAAGGCTTGAGAATATGTAATGGAAAAAAGAAAATACGAATATAATTATTATTATAAAAAGAATTATCCATAGATAAACGCGGAATAAAAGACGAATACTCACAACTTTATTACGCGCTGGACAACTAGTTGTTGGGAAATTAAATGCAATATATTGACATGCATCAATCGTTTGAAAGTATTCTCTGAACTGCACAAAATTTTTACAATCATCTCAACTAATTTTAAAATAACTTTAGACACATCATGTTTGCTGCCAAAAAGTAAACAACTTCATTTTCACTAATAAGACTAGCTTTTAGTAAAGCTATGCAATTAAAATCTCTACTACGGAATCCAAAACATGTTAACCCAATCCCTAACATGCACTTAGTAGAAGAAATTAAAATTCATTTTTCAAAGTCAAGATCGAAAATGTATTCTTGAGAAATAACAACATTCAATTCTTCATTTCAAAATTTGAGATATATCACATTATTAGTGTCTCTTTCTATTCCGAGTTTCGACTAATATATGTACTTCATAACTTGACAGGCAACATGGAAACAAACACTTTTCCCCTCGAACTTCTTACAAATAATAATTATGCAGATTGGAGTGTCAAGATGAAAAATAAGTTGTTGGCTCAAGGTCTTTGGGACATTGTTGAAACAGGCTTGGAACCCCTCAAACCAGATGATGATGAGGTTGAATATGAGGCTCGAAGAAAGATGAATGATGCGGCATTACATGCAATCCAAAGTCCGTGTGGTGGTATGGACATACGATCTCGAATCAATAAAATTAGTTCTGCCAAAATTGCTTGGGAAACGCTGGCTAAAATGTTCATGGAAATGCGGTGGGTTTTCTACAACACGGTTGAGCAAGGATACTCTTGCTCATCAAATATCTCAGATAGTGGACAGGACATGCCAATAGGGATCGTAGCTAATCAGAAAGTTGAGAGTGGAAATTCTTCATACAACCAAGGTCATTCTAACTCACCAAACATCTCAGGTAATGGACAGGACAAGTTAATACAGGTGGAAGCAGTTGATCCCATAATTAATGAAGGAAACTCTTCAAGTTCACACAAATCAGGTCCCTCTCTCTCTTTCTCTGTGTGTGTGGGGGAACATTATTGGAAGAAAAAAAATAGGCTTATAATTGCTAGAAAACTGGGAATTTATCAGGAGACCTGATCTAAAGCCAATCTAAAGCTCTTGTAACTTAGTTGTAGTACCTCTTGTCATTTAAACTTGAGAATTGAAATTCAAATCACCATGACAAGAAGTACAAATGATTTATTTTAGGAGGGCTATTTTAGACATGATATGATTTAATTTGTAATAAAATTTTAGATTTAAATATTGAAAATTAAATTTTGTCACGTCAATTACGTGAATAATGTATACTCCACACTAGCTTATAAATAGAAAGAATCAACCATAAAATAAATAAATAGATAAAGATAAAGAATTTGGAGACTAGGTTTAACATCCTTTTCACTTAACCAGATCTCAAACGTATTTGTTGGAAAGTACATTTGGATATCGACCAATTAAGCACAGTAAACAAATAAGTTGAACATAGAAGATGATAATAAAATGAAATAATAGAGAAATTACACTTTGATCATCTTCTCAAACTACCGGTACTCATTTTACAAGGTGACCATCAAATTACTAATCCAAATTTATCTCTCAAACTTCTCCTTTTTGCAATTTGCCTTCTCCCATTAAATCCAATCTTTTATAATATCATGCCAGTACATTATTTATTTTTTAATTATCAATTATCTCGAAGTCAACGATATTATATAGCATTTAAACAAGGGGTTAAATTAGTTGAGAAGAAAAGGCCAAAAAAGGCCCAGCGCGCCGATTTTGCAGGTGTCTTGCAGCGGCAAAAAAGTCGAATTATAGGGCGGACACGTGTCTCGTTGATGGCCCCAGTTAGTACGGAAGGTACTGGGTTGCGTGGTTGTACTGTTGATGGCTCGGACAGGCGTTGCATGGTTGTACTGTATACATAACATATCGTGTATAAAGTTTTGCTAGAGAACTTTCATCTTATTTTATATTTTATATTTTTTAATTTTTTAATATATTTTTTAATTTTTTTAAAATTTTATTCTTTTTAAATTATTTCAAATTTTTAATTCACGATTCATATAAAAAATATTTGATAAAAAAAAATTAAAAAAAAATATAAAGTGTAAAATATGAATAAATAGTAAGAAGCTGTAAAGATTTTTTGATCATATAAAATTATCGACGAAGATAATAAAATCTTTATTCGAATTTTGAAATATTAAATGCATTATAAAATCTATTTTATTATCTATCTTATATTAGAAATTCTATTTATAATTCTTATTTTTTATACATATAATATTGTTGATGTGGAATATTTTCATATTAATTATGTCAAAAAATTATTGATATTTTGATTTAATTTAAAATTATAATGGTTCTTACTGTGTTAATGTGTAGCAAAAATCAAAAGCCATTGATATATTTTTTTTCATTATGCCTTTTGATTTTGTCTTTTAATTGGACGTTTTATTTTTTTCTTGGAATATATTTAAGAAGTTCATCTCTTATCCAAAACAAGAAAATATATTTGCAATCGTGAATTGTGCAACTGTCGCGTAATCACTTTGAAAAAAGTGAATAAAATATAAGATCTACATGAAAAAAATTAATTTTTTAATAATAATTTCTACTCTTTTTCAAAATGATTACATGGCGTTTACGAACTTTACAGTTATACGTAGAATTACTCATCCAAAATATTTCATCTTGATCAATCAGAATCAAGCAGTTCTTTGCTTTCTCTCTATAATTTCCAACAAAAATCCGATTTAACGAACTGCTACTTGAATTGTAATAGACTCGTAAACTTTCCAATTATGTAAATTTCAATTTTATTAGATAATGTGTCGATCCTCACTCCATTAAGCCCAGATTGAAATTAATGCCCATTAGAAAAACAACAGAAAACAAACCCAAACACCGGCTTGCTTCAACTCATTAGGAGAGATTAAGGATGGGGAGGATATAAAATCTCCTGTCTGTTGGGCCCGATTAGGAGAAATGCCCATGTTACCCTCAGGCTGGGCCGAGTTTATGCCAAAAGTCCAGGATGTTTAAACGACAAACTCGATCCGTGCTGAGGCCTTAGGCCTGAGTAAGAAGAAGCCCAAAGCCAGGATAATAGGGAAGTTATTACAGATGATGAGGCGTTGACATTCTTGACGTTGTCCTCCATGATCAACCCATGTTGTCAAGGAGATTGACACACGCACGGATAGGGGTTGCAGCCAGGTCCCCCTGCCCCCGATAGTGGGTTCGACACGACCCCCACTCCTTGACAAGGACATGTAGGGAATGGTCGCGCCCACCAATCCGCCGCAAGGACGTGACCCATGCAAACTACATCCCATCAAAGGCCACAGTGTAATGTCCCGCATGAAAGACAGGTGCCTCCAACACAGAATATGCAGGACCACCCCTGCTAGCTGTATAAAAGCCGAACTCCAAGTCAGAATTAGGGATTATGCTCTTTTGCTTACTGAAATACTATCTAAAGAAGAAGAAACTGACTTAGGCATCGAAGGTTACCCACAACTCCAAGCCCCCACCTTATTTGTGTTGTAAGTGTGTGGATCCGATACCCAGTGTGTGAAACATGTCATCAACAAAGGGCTTGTTTGGGAGTGAGATGATCCCATCTTGTCTCATCTAAAAACTTTTCATAATTTCCTTTTCAAATATCATTCAAACACAAATACTTTTTAATTATAAATATTCAATTTTTTTATCTAATCATTGCAACTTTTTCAAACTTTTAAACAAAACATAAAAAATAATACATTTTTAAATTTTAAAACAAAAATAATATTAAAATATTATATTCTAACAATATTTAATTTTATAATATTTTTATTCAACTTTTTTTTTATCTCATTTTTTAAAATGAAATAAAATATCTTAACTCAAATCATTTCACTACTATCCATAAATTATTTTACTACTATTTACATAATTCTCATATCATCTCATTTCTCAGACAAGCCTTAAAATCCAAGATGGGGGTGAACGATCCACCTCATTGGTTTTCTTATGATCAAAGCTTGAAAAATGGGAATCAAATTTGAACGAGTAATGGTATTTATTGTGATAATATTATCCCTTTTGGCTTTCATTATTATTCTCTCAACATCACATTATGTGATATTTATATTCCACTTGAGGATAAATGATTTGGTGTTGCATTAAAAGATGTTAAGAGGATAATAATAAGAAAGATAGTGAATATAACTTCAATTTGAAATCGGCATATGGTTGATTCAATTTGCTGATTAGAGCTATTCATGACAAGTTTAAATCAAATATTTATTTAAAGCATATTAAATATATATATATATAATGCCATTCAAGCATTTAAATTAATGTATACAATAATTTTAAGTATGATTTCATTTACTGATTTCAATAAGAATATAGTATTAATTTAAATAGTTTCAATAAGCATACAATCTATGTATTTGACCTCATTTATCATCATTTTTGCCTCAAATACTCGTGTATGAAGAAGAAAAATATTTTTAAGTTATAAGGTCATGGGAATGGTAGTATTTGGTGTAAAACCACAAATTAAATAAAATACTCATCCTCCCCTATTTTATTTATTTATTTTTATATTCAATTAAGTAAAAAAAAAAAAATACTTCGTGTTTTTATCTTTCGAATCTGCTACCTCTTTTTATTGAATACAAGGATTAATAAAGTAATATATGTTTAGTTCTCTTGTATTTATGTACGAGAAATATAAAAAGGAACTCATTTCTCAGACAAAATAATAATAAAAAAAGAGCTTAAAATTAGTTGAAATTTGTTCAAATGGGCTTGAAATGAGTTAGAATCTGATTGAGTAGGCCCATTGGACCAGTTCTATGAGCGATTATTAAAATGTACTAAAATATACTCGGTTTTCAACTGATTCAAAATTGTGGTGAGATTTTTCAATTATCGACTTGTGTTGTTTTTCTTATCACAAGTATGTTTGCACAATTTAACATATTTTTCTAAAACTATAATATATAATTGTAAATTTAGATTTCCAGGATTCGTATATTTATATTTATGCTTATAGTAGACCATTTCTTTTGAACATTTCGGGCTCATTCTCATTTTCTTAAGTTTACAATTATATACATGTATTGAATTTTTTTAGTAGTTGTGGTGAATATAACTCATAGAAAACAATTTTTTGGCCGCAAGTTATTCGCAAAATAGACATTTTTGAGCTGGAAATAGTTATTTTTTCATTGGAAATGACTATTTCTGATATGGTTTTTGTGATCAATATTTAACTTCTTGTGCTGGAAAATTGAACATTTGCGACAAAGACAACATGTCATTGCAAAAGGCTTTTTATTGTTAGTTATTTTTGACAATATTGTGACGATAAGTTTTTGTAAGAAAAAGTGTTTTGCAAGAGGAAGTTGATTATTTGCCATGAAAATATGTCGCCCCCAAAAGTTATAGTTCTTATCGCATCTCTTTATAAATTATTTTATATAAATATCCATAATTTAAAATATAATAGCGTAAAAAAAATTGTGAAAAAAAGATACGTGTCTATCATTTTCCTGTCTTCTCTTATGTGTTACATAGGGGTATAACCGGTCTGGTCCGGTTTTGAATAAAATTTAGGACCGAACATGTATGTATCAGTTTTGCATTTTTTAAAACCGATTACGTACCGGTTACCCTCCTAAATCGGTACACCCGGTTTTATCGGTTTCCGGTCTAGTCCGGTTTTCTGATTTTTTAAAATGTAAAAAATATATGATAAAATTTTACTTCTCATGAGAAAATGTTATCAACAATTTAATATATATATATTTTATGTTTAAAGCATATGATCAATTAAATTTTCATCTTTAAGATTAAATTTTTATTTCATAAATTATAATAACTTTATCTTATATATAATTATATTAATAACATATTATCAAACAAATTACAAATGTTAATATTTAAGATTAACATTTTATGTTATAATTTATAATTTATAATATGAAATTATTTCATATATGATATATAATTATATATATAATTATATATTATATATACAACTTATATATAAGAAATATTTTATATAATATATAAAATTAAATTATATATATATATTTCAACCGGTCCGGTCCGGTCCGGTCTTGGAAACTATGAAACCGAAACCGGACCAGATCTGGCCGGTTTTCAAAATATTGAAACTGGTCCTGGACCGGATCGATTCAAAACCGGATAAATAGGTCCGGTCCGGTTCGGTTCGGTCGGATTTTTTGATTTTTAGATTTAAATTTACACCCCTATGCACACACTACTGGAATTAAATGAAAGTCTACCTGGCAAGTAAGTATTAGGGGTGGTGCAAAGATGGGTTTTTCAGCCGATTGGTCTGGAGGTTTTGTCCAAAAATAAATGTTGTTTTCCATGGTTCTGCTAGTAACTTGCACCTTTGTTTGATTTCTTCCTTTAAATGGTACGTAAAGCACTGGTAGTGAATTAGGTACGGTTAAATTTTAGCTAAACTTTAGCTAGTTTGCTACATCAAACTAGCTACATTTACAGTAAATTTGTCTATCATCTTCTTGGCTGGCTAGATTTAGCAAGCCCAAATTGTTGGCCAAATTATGTTTTAGCCTTCAAATAATCTTTCAGCCTTGTGGGAGAAATGAACTCAATAACTCATGAGTTTTGCTATTCCAGAATAAAGGGAAGTCTTATACGGTATATGTTTGGCTATTCCAGAATTTAGAATTTCGATTTCACAGTAACAAAATAAAAAATCTAAAATACGTTTTTCCCATTTGTAAAATTCTCTAATCTTCAAAATGACCATTAAAAAATTATATCAGTTGGAAGTAGGGAAGTAAATTGGTCGGTCAGGGTGATGATCATTTTTCCCAAACTGGATCGGGTCGAACATCTATAGGGACTGGACCGAACCGGTAGTTCTTGGTCCGGTCGGTTGGTCCAATTATTTCATTTCGTCTTTTTTTTTTTCAAATAAATTAATAATTTTTTTATTTAAATTACTAAATTAAATTTAAGTGAATTATTAATGTGGATTATATAACTAACTCATTAAAATAAATATTTTATATGTTCAATGATAATAAATTAGATGAAAATTATATAATTAATTATACAATTATTATATAAAATATATTTAAAAATTTAAAATATATATTTTTCCAATTTAATCGGTCTGGTCCGGTTCGAGAAAACCCCACTTAGGAACCAGATCGAAAACCGAAAGTTGAGAAATCCTTGGATCGAGATCGATCGGTCCAAGCTTCAGTCCGGACCAAAACGATTGGTCAGGTAGGTTCTTCGGTCCAGACCGACCGGCTTTCACCCTTAGTTGGAATAATATGAACAACAGAAAATTAATATGTACTTTTTTAATAATGAATAAATATATCAATATTTTAATATAATAGTGATAGATTTGAAGAGTTTGTTATTTGGTACTGTTGAAAAGTGACTAGCTACATTTATAAAAATGAATTTCCTAATCAAAATTTGTCCAAACTTTACTTAGGCCACTACTTGTGGTCATTTTTTTTCTCTGATATTTTTAACTAGTTGAAACTCAAATCCTAATGTTACCTTTCTTTTATTGTTTTTAAAAACAAAAATTGTTAGTAGATAAGACTTTTGATTAAAGTTTTAAATTTCGTACCATATTAGCCGGTACAGTCGAAATATATATTTTCTATGGCATAGCTAGTAAAGATAAAGATATATTTTTGTATCGGTCAGAATTTTGGCCATTTAGGCATGTACCGGCTGATTTTCGGTCCTTACTTTTTTTTTTTCATTTATTCAAACTACAAGTTCATTTTTTGACTCCTCAACTCAGACAAGACTATTTATAATTTATATATATACATTTATATATAATTTATTCATATATAGACTATTCTGAAACGGTACCGATATCAAAATATCTCGTTTCAATGCCTCGACCAAAATGGTCACCGAAACGGTATTCAAAATATTGTTTTTGATTTCCAAGGAAAATTTTGAGAGAAAAAATTATGCAAATATTTTAAAGTTTCTCAAAAAACACAAAAAGATATATTAAGTATTAAATATTTTTTATCAACTTTTTATATATCCAAAATATGTGGATAGATTTTTCAGTATTTATCATTGTTTTTTAAATATATACATTTACTCAAATTGATTCACTAGTTAATTAAAAAATTTCCTGAGTTTCTGGTATTCTACCTCTAAATCTCAAAAAATGTAATTTTTCCTTAGTCCTGTTTTTTTTTTTTTTTGTAATAAATTTTCAACACAAAATGATATTCGTTAGTTAATAGTGCTATTAAAAACATTGAATCAACGACATGTTAGCCCCCAGAAAACTGAACATTAAAAAAATAGAAAACACATACACCATTCAAAAGTAAAGAATCAATGATCCTTAATGGTCCTTACTGATTTGAACAAAATACTTTTTTGTGGAAGAAGTAAGAACATCTTAAGAGACGAGAAAGGAATAAGGGAACCAAACGTAATGCTTTCCTTTCATTTCCGACACTCAAAAGTTTTGGGAACCAACATCCAACTTTCTAATAAGGGTGTACAATAATGGAGTAAACAGGTGGGAAACCATTAGACTGGTCGCTAGAGCATGAAACCGGCCAAAATTGATAGGGAATCGATTGGCTGGCGGTGGAAAATAAGCAGAATTGATGTTGGCCGGTTCGGTCTCAGTTTGATCAAGTGAAAAACCGTTGAACCGGCCAACTGGTTATACCATTTTTTTTTTTCATTTTATACCTATATATAAAGTTTCTAATACCTTGCTTTTATTTGCCGGCTTCAAAAAGTTGCGAGAATCAACTCTCCAATACCTTGCTTTCATTCAGCAACATCCAAAGCAAAGGCAATAAAGTGACCTCCTTTGAAACCCCCCCTTGCTTGCCTTCATTCAGTAATACCTTGCTTTCATTCGGCAACATCTCTAATATATCTTGCTTTTATGATTTGACGACATAAAAAACGAAGGAATAAATTTTTAATTAGTGTTTGTAGATCTATTAATTAGTTTGTCTAGAATATCATGTCAAAAGATCAAGTACTTTTTATATGTTTACTACTAAATATGTCCACCAAACATACCCACTCATATATTTTTATTTTTATTTATTTATTCTTAATGGTTTATAAGAAAGTGATTATTATTAGTGAATTTTTATTTATTTTTATTTTTTCTTAATGGTTAAGGATGTTTAAAAAATGATTAAAGAAAAATGAAATAAAAAACTCATTTGTACTAGTGTGCACATTTGATAGTCACCCTAGCATTGTCCTTTTTTCACAAACTTAGTGCAAAAACTAATGTTGTGTAGATAAAATCATACATGTGCAAGTTGCTCTTAATTGTTTGGATAGGAAGATGAGATATTTGAGTATTATTTTTTTAATATTATTATTATTTTGAGATTTGAAAAAGTTGAATTGTTTATTATATTTTATATGAGAATTTTAAAAAATTATAATGATGAAATGAGTTGAGAGTGTTTCTCAATCCAAACGGATTCTATATATAGTGATAGACCTTGTTCTTCAGTTCCTTATGCGTTGTGGGTATAATATATCTAACCATCCAGCCTCTAGGTTCGTCGACTACGGTTGTGCAGTGGGATAATTTGTAGTGGCGGCTTTGGAACAACACGCGTCATCCATCGACAATCCTAATTGTGAGTATGATCATCGATCGGCTTCGATCGTTATTTGCATCAAGTTAATTTTTCATATCCATGCATCAATGTAGAGGCGAAGTCCAACTTTTAATTTGATCACCTAGCATTAGGCAACTTTTCTTATCGCACGTGTTGGATCACCGAAATCATCACCATCAAATCTTTCATATTTGACTTTGTGGTTGAAAATAGATAAGTGTGGTCCCTTCACGAGCTGTCACAGATTTCGAAATCTATCTGAGTTGGTCCAAGATTTCAAACTGTTATCCGTCCATTTTTGCATCTATCTTACTGTTTTCCTTATTGTTAAGTAAAAATTAGGAAAATGAGTTCATCTTTTGGACGTTTATTTGTAGAGGTTGATCCATTTTTTCTATGAAGGGTGAGGTTGAGTCTCTATTTAGACAGAGTGTTGTTTCTTGAATATTTGTCTGTAAAGAGTATCAGCAATAATGAAGACTAGGCCAGTCACAAAAGAAATAGTGTACTGGTGGTATTCCAAAAACATTAATTGGTTTATGACTTATGAGGTAATGGTTGATATGAGGATATCCCTACATGTGTCCGGTTAAAAAAAAATGATAATTGGCATCGTTTGATTTACATTTTGGAAGTACTCTCTATAAAGCATAAATTTCTTTTTGAATAAAGAAAAGCATAATAAGTGCTTACTGTAATAAAATTAGTTAGTTAGAGAGATGATGCTTCACATTTGGCTACCAAAATTTTTGAAAGTATTTGAGAATTTTGGGAATTTGTTTGAATTTAAGTTTTGAAAAATGAGAAAGAAAAAACTGAATAAAAATATTTTTTAAAATAAGAATTTTATTGGAGTTTGTAGAAGTAGATAGATAAAGTTGAAAAGTTGTTTGAATATAATTGTTTACAATTATTTTTTGTTTTAAAATTTATAAAAATTGTATTGATTTTTGTATTTGAGTAATGATTAGGTAATTATTTGATAAAAAGATGAAAATTTGAAATATAAATTTTTGTTGAGATGTTTGGTTTGATTTGGAAAAAATCTTGAAAAACTCTGAAAATTTCTGTGAAACCAAATATGTTAATTTTGTCAGGTTTCAAAGTCAAAGAAATGTTATCTTTAGAAATAACACAAAAAATGAAATATATCACAATAGTTCTCTTTCTATTCTGAGTTTCGACTAATATATGTACTTCATAACTTGACAGACAACATGGAAACAAACATTTTTCCTCTCGAACTTCTTAGAAATGATAATTATGCAGACTGGAGTGTCAAGATGAAAAACAATCTGTTGGCTCAAGGTCTTTGGGACATTGTTGGAACGGGCTCAAAACCTCCAAAACTAGATG
Organism: Cyclocarya paliurus; assembly: GCA_029856935.1. Taxonomy (NCBI): domain Eukaryota; kingdom Viridiplantae; phylum Streptophyta; class Magnoliopsida; order Fagales; family Juglandaceae; genus Cyclocarya; species Cyclocarya paliurus. The sequence continues at coordinate 20,224,062 of CM056958.1, forward strand.
ATGATGTGGTTGAATTCGAGGCTTGGAGAGAGATGAATGATGCGGCTTTACATGCAATCCAAAGTTCGTGTGGGATGGAGATACTATCTCAAATCAATGAAATTAGTTTTGCCAAAATTGCTTGGAAAATGCTTTGTGAAATGTTCATGGAAAGTAATGGACAGGACAAGCTAATACAGATTGAAGATGATAATTTAAGTACAAACAACCCAGGTCTCTCTCTCTCTCTCTCTCTCTCTCTCTCTCTCTCTCTCTCTCTCTCTCTCTCTCTCTCTCTCTCTCTCTCTCTCTCTCTCTCTCTCTCTCTCTCTCTCTCTCTCTCAATATGCACAAACATTAATGGAAAAAAAAAGGCTTATAATTGCAGGGAAAATTGGGAATTTATCAGTACCCCTTAGCTAAAGCTAATCTGGTATCTTATTGAGATCAACCTTAGAATTCCTGTACAAAATCTGACACCTAAATTAATTTGCAAAAGAACATAATTTGTGAAATCTACGACAATTATTGCTGAGTACCATTGGACATTGGGTCTAATACGGTAACATCCCCCTCTTTGACATACAATATATTGACATGCATCGATTGTTTGAAAGTATTCTTTGACCTGCACATAATTTTAAAAGAAAAAATCTATTCAACTAATTTAAAAAAACCTTTAGACACATTGCATGTTTGCTGCCCAAAAGTAAACAACTTAATTTTCACTAATAAGGCTTTTAGTAAAGCTCTGCAATTAAAAGCTCTACTATGCAATCCAAAACATGTTAACCCAATCCCTAACATGCACTTATTTGAAGAAATTAAAAATCTTTTTTCAAAGTCAAGATCCAAAATAGAAATAACAATATTAAATTCTTGATTTTAAAAACTAAGATATATCACATTATTAGTGTCTCTTTCTATTCCAAGTTTCGAGTAATTTGCAAGAAAGATTTTAGATTTAAATATTATATATCAAATCTTATCATGTCAATAATGTAGATGGTGTGTCATTCATATTAGCTTACAAATAGAAAGAATCAACCACAAAAAAAATAATAATAATAAAGATTTGGAAAACTTGAACATCCTTCTCACTCAACTCATGGACAGATCTCGATCATATTTGTTGGAGATTAAGCACATTTGCATATCGACTAATTAAGCACAGTACGCAATTAATAAGTTGAACGTAGAAGATGATTGTAAAATGAAATGATAGAAAAATTACACTTGATCATCTGCTCAAACTACCAGTACTCATTTTACAAGGTGACCATCAAATCACTAATCCAACTTTATCTCTCAAACTTCTCCTTTTGCAATTTTCCTTCTCCCATTAAGATCCAATGGCCTTTTAGATCATACCAGTACATTACTTATTTTTTAATTATCAATTATCTCGAAGTCAACAATATTATATAGCATTTAAAAAAGGGGTTAAATTACTTATATAATTTGGAGGTGAAGTGATAAATTGGTTTGTGATTAGTTTTATGAGTAATGTTAAATACAGTCATAGGTTGTAGGTATCGCGCACTCTTTTTGAAAAAAAAAGTTGGGTCTACCATTAAAAAACTTAATTTTTCATGTAAGTTTCATATTAACTCATTTTTTAAAAATGAGTACATGATATTTGTGCACTATATAACTACAAATATCATTTTTTAACTTTATTGTTATTTTGCAAAATAAGTGACAATTTCAGGGATAACCTGGGATTTTTCCTCAAAAATAATAATATGTTAAAAATCAATAGGAATTTGATTAAAGATCTTATTGGGTTTGAATACTTGTGAGTGGTAAGTTGTACGAGAATGGCCGGAACAAAGCCCACATCAAACACTCAATTTGTTGGGTTGCATCTTCAGAGAACATAAACAAACTTATGGGCTTTGCCTGTGGCTAATTATTTGGGCTATTTTATACTGACAAACAATCGATTAAAGCCTAATTCATGAAAAAAGTGATAGTATCAAATTTGAGAAATGACTAGTACAAGTTCCAATAGATACAGCATAATACTTTTGTAAAAGGTAGACCACACATTAAAAAAGTGTAAAGAAAACCTTTTTTTTAATTTTTAGTGAGATCTATTTTTTTACAAAAGGCCTATGCTATACTTGCTATTGGGACTTGTAGCTAATATTATTTACCAAATTTATTAGTCATAATATAAGTTGCATTAATATATAACATACATGGATACAAAATCGACACATGCATACAAATGACGCATACAAAAGATGATATCGTTATGTCCGTAGTAGTTTGCTGGAAAGTACGTAGTATAGGTGTCGGACTTGTTTCGTTTAATTCATTTCGTAATTCTATGTATAATATGAAAACTGGAGATCAAAAAGCAAATCAATTATCATCATGTATAATATATATGTATGGCAGGGCTAGGAAGGGATGAGTGTGCGGCCTTACTTAAGGCTGTGCGAAGAGGTGATTGGGACACTACAAGAGATTTGCTCGAGGTCCACCCAGCTGCGTTGACAGCAAGAATATTGAATATTACGGGTGGGACAGTTCTTCACGCTGCTGTTGATGCTGAACAGGAACATATAGTGGAGGAGTTGGTCAATATGATTTCAGAACAACACTCTCATCTATTAACACTAGTGAAAGATGATTCCGGCTTTACAGCTCTACATGAGACAACTAGAAGTGGGAATCACAGGATTGCAAAGTGTCTAATTACAAAGACCAAGAGCTTGGTCAGCATTATAAATAATGAAAAGGAACTTCCAGTTGCTCTGGCTGTGGCCTATAGGCATAAAGAATTGGCTCGCTATCTCTATTCTCAAACTCCGTTCCAAGATCTGGAGGCAGATCAATGCTGCCATGGTGCTTCACTTCTCAACCGCTTTATCTATAACAGAGATATAGGTAACAAATATTAATGCATGTTTTTTCCCTCTTCTAACCATTCATTCCAGTGATTGGATTAATTAATTAGATATATGTACGTATATACAACAACCCATGATGATCATGAAAGATATGGCTTTGGAATTAATGGAGCGTTGTCCTCGTTTGGCTTTTGCCTTGGACCAACGAGGTATCTCCCCTCTGAATGCACTGGCTGTTTCAACTGAGGCATTCGAGAGTGGAAAAGGAATGGTGTTTTGGAAACAATGGATCTACAATCACTGTTAGTACCACTCTGTTTTATCTCTTAGCTTTTCCATTGCATGGGGTCTTTTTCATAAACAAGAAATTTCTAAAAAATAATTCTTACTTTTATACATATAATTTTATACATACCAAAATTTCCTATGTCTCGTGGTACGTAATTAGTTGAGTAAATAATTATATTTATACATTAATTCACAGCTCATTAGTTGAGTAAATAATATGATAGTGCAACATCATCAACAATACTAACGTATTTGAATTTCAGATTTTGACATAACTACCGTCCTATTATAACAAAGTTAATGTAAAAATATTATAAAAATTATAGGTGTATCATGATTACTGTTAAATAATTTACATCTAATAATTGGCATTACTTTTCGTAATTTAAAACAAAAAACATAAAAATCAAGGCAACCTTTCTCAAAATCTCAAAAAACTTGCGCAAAAACTTCTCCCTCGATCCCAACAACATTTCAAAAGACCTTACCTGTATCTTTTTCATACTCTGATAGAAACATATCTCAAAAACACTTCACAATCCAAACATACTTAATTATGAGTCTTATCTCTTTCACAAAAACCTAGGTTGAAAAGTTTTCATCTTGATTATAAAAATTTTAAAAAAAAATCATATCCTAACAAAATTGCTTGTTAATAGTTTCAAAAGGATGGAAACTAATTCAAGGTGATAGCATAATATTGAACTCTTTCCCAACTAAGGCTGCATATAAACAAATATACTTGACAAGTCGTTAGAAATCAATTTGATCAAACTCAAGTTTGACTTGATTCGTTTATAAATTAAATGAATTGTTTATCATGAACACAAAATATATTATGATCGATGATTAAATAATACAATTTGTGTAAAACTCAACTCTATTTGTACTAAATCAAATATACTTAGTATTCTTACCTTTATAATGAAAATATTTTTAAATATGTAAGAATATAAGAGGAAATCATAGTCTTAATACTGTCCATGTTGCTTGAATTTTGCTCCTTCAAGAGATATAGATTAAAAAATATACTGCCGTATTATTACTTGGCTTTTATTTGCCTATTTTGTTTTTTGGTGGGGGAAGGTATACACATTTCATTAGATCTTGCTGCCCATCAATTCCGTTTGAACATTCAAAATTATCAAGAAAAAACAATCGGATCAGGTACGTACGTGCGTTAATGCCTAAACTTAATTTCTTTCCCTTTAATTTTTTTTTACTCCTGACATTAATGTTAATCAAAGTTTGGGCGGCTTCGTTTTTCTGTTGGAATATTAACAAAAATGAGCAAGTTTTGGTTTTACTTAATTTGCAGGGCGAGCTGATCTACGGCGCCAACTAGTTTCAAGTCTCTTGAACCTCTTGGGTATAATTTTAATTGCATCGATCTTTAAAAAAAATTTCAAAAAATTTTTGAATAATTTTTTAAAAATTGTTATTCTTGATCATCATTTATTGTTTCATCCAACATATAATAAATTAATCCACATGCATTAATGTTTCGTAATTGCCAAATTAATTATATAGGATTAGAGTATTGTTTCCATATATTAAACATTGACACTTTCTATTCCCGTACACATGCGAAAAACCTCGTAGAATCCTTTGTTTTGATGGTGCGTTAATCGCTGAATAGTATTACAGTTATGATGGAATTCATTAGAGAGATAGTAATAGAATCAAAACTTTTTATATTGGTGAAGGAGGGTGGTTTGTTAAGGATTACAGAGAGAAGATGGAAAGGAGAGTCAACTCTTGTGGGACAAAATATGGTGAAATGGCTTGGAGGAGCAGTGGAGGAATGCTTGAAAGGGGAAAAGGAGGATTTTTATACGGCAAGTAGAGATGGATACCACAGTTTTATACCACAGAGGTGCTCAAACAGGTGTAGGTGATACTTGATGGTTGTAGAGTACTGCCAGGGAGGGAGAAGGAGCTTTCTGATGGTACCTAAAGGGGAAGGGGGAAGGGTTGGAGGAGACTGAGGGAAGTCTTATGGGAGTCCACTCTGGAAAGATACAGGGGCGGCTCGCATGGAGGAGACCAGTGGAGGAGGTCGAACACTAGGTCCTACAAGGAGGCCCTTGTACAGGTGGCACCGCTCAGAGCACAGGGAGGTGGGGATGGTGCTGAGAGATACAAGGTCAGCAATATGCATCGAGCCCCTCTTGTATGACTGTGGGCTGTGGCAGGGTGGGTGTCGGCCAGGAAGAAGTTGATGTGCGACATTCTTTGATAGAAATGCAGGAGCTGAAGTTGATGGAAGAGGTGTTAAGAAATGATGGGTGTTTTAAGGAAAAAGGATGGGGGGGGGGGGAGTAGCAGGCTTCCTGAGGTCCATTATGGGTCCACTCAGCAGGTCTCAACCCAAAGGGAGGGAGCCAGGGCTGGGCCTAAGCCCAGAAATGCTAGCGGGCCCAAGCCCAAAAACAAACCAGATGGCAGGTGTGTTCGAGGGTCTCAGTTAGCGGCACCAATGGTGCTCAGCCACCAGCCACCACGCTGCGTGCATTGGAGGACCAACCGTCGGTAACACAGAAGATGCCGGTGAGGCTAGTGGTGGGTTCCGATGAAGGCCAGAGAGCAGCAAATGCTCAGAACAAGCCCAGTGAGTCCAAGATAGTTGCCTTCACAGATGAGGGCGAAAATAGAGATGTCTCACCGTAGAAGAAAGGATAGAAGACGCTGGCAAAGATAGTGGTGCTCTCCGATGAAGGCCAGAAGGAGCTGAAAGAGCAAAATAAGACCGCTGAGCCCAAAACGATTTCCCCGACACCATAGGGTGGTGGTTCTCCGTCGAAGGGAGGACAGAGTTTGCCGATCTGTGTTGTTAGACCTGGTCCCACTCAAGTGCTCTCACCTGCACAGTTCCTTGAGATGTTTAAGCTGGACGATGAAGATGGGGTAAGCTTTAATGGTTTTCTGCTTTCCAATAGTGAGTAGTCCAATGAAGAACAATCTCAGAGTCTTGCCAAGGCACGCCACTGATTTGAAGAACAATCCCAGAGTCCAATTCAGGGGGTGATCCTATCCCCTTGAATTACATGATACCAGTCCACTATAATGTCTCTGATTGGGTTTTTCATAAGGTAAAAGAATTACAAAAAGTTGTGGGATTGGAGTGCGAAGGGTATGATGATCAATTTATGGTGCTGCTTACAGCTATTAAAGAAGGGCACCAAGGTCACAGAAAAGCTAGATAAAAAAAAAAAAAAAAACAGCATGAGTTGAAGAGGCTGACCTGGTCTATGAACTATGAGGGCAGCTCCAACATGGGCAGGTCGAAAGGGAAGGGGCTGGCTTTCCCCCAATGAAACCCAAAATAGTATCATGGAATGTTCGCGGACTTAACAAGGCTAATAAGCGACTTTAAATAAGAAACTTGCTTCGTGAGTGGAAGGCGGACACCAGGAGACTAAGTTGAGAATGATTGATGGGAGAATTGTGCGGAGTTTATGGAGTTGTGTCCACGTGGGTTAGGTTTATATGGCCTCTGTTGGGGCATCAGGAGGTGTTTTGGTGATGTACTGGGATAGACGGGTGGTGGAGAAAATGGAGGAATTTATAGGGCAATACTCGGTGGCATGCTCTTTCAAGACTATATTAGATAACTTTTTGTGGTCTTTTGCAGGTGTCTATAGTCCAAACTCAGACAACAACAAGAGTTTATTATGGGAAGAATTAGCTGGAGTATATAGCTGGTGGGACCTCCCTTGGTGTATTGGGGGAGATTTTAATGTAACAAGATTCTCAAGCGAGTGTATGGGGAATAGAAGATTGTGGCTAGCAATAACTGAGTTTTTGGAGTGCATATTTGACTTGAATTTGGTGGATTTGCCTCTAATAGGGGGTTCAACCACGTGATCTAATAATCAGACTTGGTCACGACTAGATCATTTTTTAATATCACTAGAATGGGAGACTCACTTTTCGGATATATGGCAAAAGTGTATACCTCGTCTTTGTTCGGATCATTGGCCTATCATGCTTAATTGTGGTGGTCTCCAAAGAAGGCGACTTTATTTCAAATTTGAAAATATGTGACTGAAATCATAAGGTTTTGTAGAAAGGGTGAGACAATAATGGTCCTCATATCGGATTCAGGGTACCCCTAGCTTTATCTTAGCCGGTAAACTGAAAGCACCAAAAAAAGATTTGAAGCTTTGGAATATGTAGTCTTTTGGAGAAATAGGGGAGCGTAAGAAAAGCAAGGTGATGGAGATCTAAGAGTTAGAGAGACTACATGAAACTCGGCCTCTTACATAGGAAGAACTAACACGAAAGACAATGTTGGTTGCAGATCTGGAAAGGATTATATTATTAGAAGAGATGTCATGGTGACAAAAGTCTAGAGCCTTGTGGCTAAGGGAAGGAGATCAAAGTATGAAATTTTTCCATAGAGTTGCCAACTCCCGTAGGAGAAACAACAACATTGAGATGCTGAAAATTGATGAGGTTGAGTGTCAAGAAGAGCAGGTAATCCATAATCATGTAGTTGATTTCTTTGAGTAGCTACTAACCGAGCAAGTGGGATGGAGACCTACCCTTGATGGCCTTGCTTTTGACTCCATCAGATCAGATGATGTATCTCAGTTGGAGAGGGCCTCTGAGGAGGTGAAGGCCTACGAAGTAGTAAGGAAAATGGCTAAAGACAAGGCACCAGGGCCTAATGGCTTCTTAATGGACTTCTTTCAAACTTGTTGGGAAGTGTTGAAAGAAGATCTGATGAAGGTGTTTCAGGAGCTATTCTTGGTTGGTAAATTTGAGAAAAGCCTTAACACCACTTTTCTTACGTTGATACCAAAGAAGGTGGGCCTATAGAGATTAAGGAGTTATGGCCCATAAGCTTAGTGAATGTGGTATATAAGATAATATCTAAAGTGATTGTGAATCAGCTAAGTGAGGTTTTGGAGAAGATCATTACAAAATTCCAAAATGCTTTTGTAAAAGGGAGACAGATTCTAGATGCGGTTCTTATTACCAATGAATGTCTGGATGGTAAAATGAAGGCTGACACAACAGGGATCATTTGCAAGCTCAAAATAGAGAAGGCCTATGATCACGTTAACTGAGATTTTCTTCTCTATCTCCTTGGGAGGTGTGGTTTTGGGGAGAAGTGGCGGTCATGGATCCGTTGGTACATATCAACGGCAAAATTCTCAATGTTGATAAATGGTAGTCCAGCCAGTTTTTTTCATAGCACACGAGGCCTACGACAAGAAGATATGTTGTCGCCATTGTTGTTTGTTATTGTGATGGAGGCGTTTAGCAGGATGACTTCGACTTTGGTTACTAATGGTTTTATGGATGGCTTTTCGATCAAAACCCCGGAAAGGTGAATCATTAACATATCTCATTTGTTGTTTGTAGACGATACTCTTAACTTTTGTAAGGATGATCATAATTAGATCCGAGCACTGAAGGCCTTGCTCCTTTGCTTTGAAGCATTATCAAGTTTAAGAGTGAACTTCGACAAATCAGAGATGGTGCCAATTGGAAGAGTTCTCTATTTACAACAGCTGGCCAATACGCTTGGGTGTAAGATAGCTTCACTTACTATGACTTACTTGGGCTTCCTGTTAGGAGCTCCCTTAATAGCACTCTTTATGGGATGGTGTGGTTGAGAAAGTAGAGCAAAGACTAATAGGATGGAAAAGGAAGTATTTGTCGAAAGGTGGTAGGATTACTTTGATTAAAAGTACCTTATCCAACTTACCAACGTATTTTCTATCATTGTTCCCTATACCTGCAAGTGTGGCATCTCGAATTGAGAAACTCCAATGAGATTTCTTGTAGAGTGGAGTGGGGGAGGAGTTCAAGTTTCACCTAGTCAAGTGAGAGACAATATGCCACCCCATTTCTAATGGTGGATTGGGCATCAGAAATATGTGGATTTTCAACTAGGCATTACTTGGCAAATGGCTATGGAGATATCATAAGAAACCAAAAGCCCTATGAAAGTTGGTGATTAAGAGCAAATATGGAAGCTTATGGGGGGGGGGGTTGGTGTCACTTGGTGCACTAAAGAAGTAAGAGGGGCACATAGAGTGGGATTGTCGAAACGCATTAAGGATGGGGGGTCTTGAATTGACACACTCGACTTTAGTTGGGGGAGGGGTCTAGGTTTAAATTCTGGAGAGATACTTGGTGCGATAATAGTCCTTTACAAGAGGTATTTCCATCACTTTTTCATTTTGCAAATGATAAAGATGTATCAGTGGTGGAAGTCATGGAAAGATCAGGGGAGCAAATCCATTGGAACATTATTTTTAGTAGGGCGGCAGAAGGCTGGGAAATGATCAGCTTTGCAGATTTTTACAACCTCTTGTACTCTAAAAAACTGAGCAATCAGCAAGAAGATGTATTGTGGTGGATACCTGCTGGTAAAGGGGTATTCTCGATTAGTTCCTATTATAAGGCTCTCATACAAGGACCCAATATTCAGTTCCCGTGGATGAGGCTTTGGAGACATAAGGCACTCCCAAAAGCAGCTTATTTTGTGTTGACAACTCATTGGAGAAGATTCTCACAACTGATAACCTAAGGAAACGAAAGGCAATCATTGCAGATTGGTATTGTATCTGTACAGAAGGGGGCAAGTCTGTAAATCATCTTTTACTTCATTGTGAGACAGCTAGGGTATTATGGTATGAGGTGTTAAGTAGATTAAACTTGGCTAGGGTTATGCCATGCTGGCTAGCTAGACAAATCTAAGAGGTGTTCAACAAATAAAAGTTGTTTTGAAGATGATCCTTATATGCATTATGTGGTGTTTGTGGCAAAAGCGCAATGACCGGACGTATAAAGATAAGGAGAGATCGATGGAGGAGTTTAAGGATTTATTTTTTAGAACATTATGTACATGGACCATTGTTGTTGATTTCAATGGCATGGACCTACATGATTTTCTTCTCTATAATGCACATACCTAGCCTAGAGGCTGCTTTTTGTATTCTCTTCTAGAATTATGTACATGGCTTTGCCTATTCTTTGGTCAATATAATTTGTTTTCTTACAAAAAAAAAAAATTATATAGGATTCAGGCGCTTAAATGAAATGAAGTTGGTACGAGCTCAATTCCAAGAACTTTTGATCCGTATGTGTCAAGCAATACCAACTTTAAATGCAAGCCAAAAAAATCAAGATACAAGGAATATTATTGGGAGAGCAATCTTCAATGCTATCAGAAGAGGGAATTTTGAATTTGTTTATCATATAGTCAAAGCAAATCCTAGTCTTTTGTTGTTTCGTGATGTTGATAAAAACAGGAGCATATTCCATTGGGCCGTCCAGCTTCGTCAACATAGGATCTTCAGCCTTATATACAACTTAAAAAGGAAGAATCCTCTACTAGGTGGGATAGATGGCTCTAGAAATACCATATTGCATATGGCGGGAAAGTTAACAGAAAATACTTGTATCGATCACATAAGAGGAGCAGCTTTGCAAATGCAAAGAGAAGTTCAATGGTTTAAGGTCAGCTCCATCCATCTCTCCCTACTGCTTTATTATTTTGCTCTCGACCATACACTCTTTAAAGTAATCTAGAGATAAATTTTCAAAGAGAGAAAGGAGAACAACGACAATAGTACCATGTAATGTAGGTATAAAAACCTTTCAATTTTTTAGGCAAGAACTCGACCTTGAGCCCATTTGTTTTACTTTAATGTCTTAAAATCTGCATTTCTTACCAAAATTATTTCTAATATTGTTTTTTAATTCCCCTACATTAATGTAGGGAATGTGGGGTGGAAAAATCTGTATCACTTAACTTCAAAACAATGGTACTTTTGATTTTAAGAACTCTACTATGGAATAATCTTAATTAGAAACTTCAACCACTCTGCAAGTACTATTATATTTATTATATATAGAATAACTTTGTTTGCATTCTATGTTTGTTGGTGTCAAGATTGCTACTAAGCAGGCCTTTATTATAAGAAAGCTAAAATTCTCACAGTCAAATTTTCAACACGGAAATCTAATAAATATATTAAATTGAAAAAAAAATACAAATTTGAAAAAAGAAACTGACATATATACAATTATTTTTACAATTCTTTACACATTCATGTTTAAAATGAATGACATTCTTATAAAATAAGTTATAAAATAATATTCTTTTACATAAATACCTTCAATTAAAAATATGGTTGTATAAAAATCAAAACAACAAAATTTATTATTCAAAAAGCCAAAAGATTGAAGTGATTATGCACAGCCAAGGAGAAGCAATACAGAAGAAACTTGACGATAGTCTCAATTTGTTGATTTTCTCCTAATACTTTATTTAATAAATGCAGGAGGTGGAACGCATTTGCCCTCTCTCTTGTAAGGAATATTTAAATAAAAACGATTTGACTCCCAGACAATTGTTCACGAAAAGTCACGAAAAATTGAGAAAAGAGGGAGAACGATGGATGAAGGGCACGGCAACTTCTTGTACTGTGGTCGGCGCTCTCATCATTACCATTATGTTCGCGGCAGCATTTACCATTCCTGGTGGTAACAATCAAGATACAGGCTTGCCAATCCTTCTGCATGACAAACTATTTAAACTTTTTATAATAACTGATTCCATGTCGCTATTTTCTTCATCGACTTCAGTATTGATGTTTTTAGGAATCCTCACATCACGTTATGCAGAAGAAGACTTTCTTAGATCCTTGCCCAGAAAGATGATTATAGGCCTTTTCGCTCTCTTCTTCTCTATTGCAACTATGATGATAGCCTTTTCTGCTGCTCTTTTACTTATATTACGTGGAAAATACTGGATCGTCATTCCTATTATTGGTTTGGCTGGTGTTCCCATTATTCTATTTGTATTGATGCAATTTCGCCTTCTGATGGACATGCTTGTTTCAACCTATGGATCAGGCATCTTTGATAGGAAAATGAAGCCTTGGTTGTAACTTTTTACCTTATTTGTTATAAAGTTGTATTGATATATGGCAAACTAAGCAGAATTGATGATTATTTTTCATTGTAATAAATAGTTAAAATTATATCGCATATTTTGTTATTCCTATTTCACATTGATGTTCACCCAATATAATTTTATTGGTGTTTGATTTTTTTTTTCTGATGTAGGTAGTTATTGTTTCAAAGGAAAAATAATTTAGATTTCTAGAAGTTTCTTTTAAATTTGAAAATTTAGGATGAGAAAAGATAAACACATTAATTTGGTCTCAAATTTTTTTATACGATTATAAACTCAATAAATATTATAAGATCAATTTTACCTATTTATTCCTCTCCCATTCCCATTCTTAAAATTAATCTCGGGGTTTAACTATATTGAGCTAACCAACTCGCATGAAATCCTCCCCTCATTCACATCCAGTCCCTTGCTTTTGATGTGGCAGTTAGAAATTCCAAATGTATAGCAACTGCAATGCATAGAACATCCACGGGAGAACTTATCTTTGTCATGAACTTATGATTGAAGAAATCGATAGCACACGAAATCCTAAATTCGAAGAGGTTACAACGGCTAAATTAGCTCTTAAAGAAGCTCAAGCTTGGGGATTAAATTACTAGATCGTACTAGAAGAAGACTCCCAGGTGGTCATTTTAGCCATCAACAAGCCATTGTTAACCGCAAATTGGAAGATTAATTCGATATCGACGATATTAAAGTCTTTTTAACATTTTTGACGATTTGAGTGTAGAAAAATAAATCAATCTCAAAATTATGTTGCTCAGTAGGCCGTAACCAACAATATATTGGGATGTATACCCTTATTGCTATTCTACAATGTTTATTAGACTTTTATAGTGGAGAAACACTTCTGGTCGGAGACACCTATAAAATGGTTTTATCGGAAACCAATTAGAGCTTGCCACATAAGGGTTCCATAATTGTCATAGTGTGGACGCATAGCAGGAGATCAAAAATCTTCCTCCACAGTTTCCGTTCCCACTCTCTCTCACGAATCCCTCCTGAAATCCCTAACCCCTCCCTCTCTCTCCTTCAACCCAGTCGCAACACGAACATTGTGTCAATATGCACGAGAAGAGCCTCTCGGCGATTCGATCCCTCCACAACCTGAACTCCTTGGGGCAATCCGAAGCCGCCACCAAGATCGCATGGTCGATTATGTCAAAAATGTCCGAATTTGCAGTCCAGAAGTAATTCCTCCAGTATTCCAATGACCCTGGTTTCTTTGCCATGATTTAACTTCGGGAATTCAAGATCGGAAAATCGGATTTCGGTGAAGACTCACAAATCATATCAAATATTCTTGTGGTTCTAATCTATCTATCTAGAAAACAACCCCCCGAATTTCGGCAAAGACTCACAATTTCTCACCAAAATATTCATATGCACTTATATTTGTTATTTTAGACCCCCGATGCCATTAATTTTCTTCATTTCCATATCTTAAAACATTGGGGAGAAAAATCACGGTTTTGTTTTCATTTCCCAGGTTTTCTCAGCAACCAAACAGCGCTAATTACTGCAAAAATCGCTCGAAGCTCTCTCTCTCTCCCCTTCGATCTCTCATGGGATCCTGAAATCACTCGAAGCTCTCTCTCTCTCTCTCTCTCTCCTTCAGAAAGGGCATCGAGAGAAGAGAGGGCAGAGAGAGATCGAGGGGGGAGGTCTTGAGAGATAGGGGTCGGATCCAGTGAGATAGCAGAGAGAGGGGGGAGGGAAAGTAGATGTGAGCTCCCTACGTGTCTTTTTTGTATTGGTCTCCGATATTGAGGGCTTAGAGGAGTCACCGGTCCGAAGATTTTCTCTTTATAGTGACAAAGATCCACCTCTCTAGTCTATATTTTATTAAACAACAATATGTAGCTCTTTTTAATTAGGAAAATGATACAGATTCAATCTTTTTAACAACTTTTTACACAATCATATTTTAAATGAGAGAGATTTTTATAAAATAACTTACAAAATTAATATTGCTTTTTAAATATGCTCTCAAATTAAAATATAATTATATAAGAAGTTTATTAAAAAAAAGTGTACATTTATCATTTAGTTATGCAATGCTTGCTAAAACAAAAACAAAGAGGAAAATTTGATGAAAAGTACATGTTTTTCATAAATCCAAAACCTTTCAATCATAACCCCACATTGGATCACTACAACAAATTTGACTTTTAGGGACGAATTAAATTTCATCCCTAAAAGTAATTTTTAAGATGAAATTTAAATTTCATCCCAAAAAATGGATGAATTTACAAAATTGTTCGACTGGATAAATATCCGGTCGAATAGGATCTTTTGTGACGAATTAGATCGTCTCAAAAAGTTTTTTCAGTTCGAACAAAAAAAAAAAAAAATCCGGTCGAATATACAAATCTTGGCGGGAAAGTAATTTATTTTGCCGGGAAAAGTTTAAAACCATTCAAAAGTAAAGTTTTTTGTTCGAACGTGAAAGATTTGGTAGTAAAATCTGGCGAGAAGGTTTCTACTCCATTCGAACGGAACATATTTTGTTCGAACATATTCAAATACTACATTTATACATTCCAACGTATAATATTAATATCTATACGTAACTCAAAATATAAAAAATGTATATATATGATATATACGAATTCATAAATTAATTTTATGTAATTAATTTAAAAATATTTAATGATTTCTTTTATGTTAAATAAGATTTTTAGTTAAATAAATATTAGCAGCCATACACCACATAATATAAATCAATAATTGATCTAGAAAAGACAAAAAATATTTAATTCATAACTAAAGCCAATTATCAAAACACCATATACTATCTATAACTATAACAAAAAATTTATAAATAAAAGATAGAAACTATTGTGATGCGAGATCTCTGCATACATCCTCGATTGCAGCTAATCGTCTCTCTACCTGGCTCAGTCGAGTACTTAGCGTGACCTAAGTTGCATTACAGGCATGAATATCTGTACGTAACTCAGAGATGCTAGCAGTAATCTCTGTACGTAACTCAGACATGGCAGTATGCGCTGTCTCGATCACCGTTGATGTGTGTATACCGATCTTAGCACATAGCATGTCAGCCATCTCCTCGCGAGTAGATATGTGTGATGCCTCGGCCTGTATAGATGCCTCACCAGCCGTGGCTATATGATCTACCGGCTGTGCATCTCTCTAAATATCAGTCCGGTCAGGAATAGATTCACGAAAAATGAAGTCTCGAGTGTCCCGTGCTTCGTGACAGGGTGGTATTGTTGATTGGTCCCATTGGATCCTGTGCACGCTTGGGAACTTCTGGCATAACCCCAGAATATAACAAAAATCAAGTGATCAGGATACCGAACAACAGTATATCTGCCGTAATGTACTGAGCCTATGATCTAATCCTCTCAAATATATACCCCACAAGGTCGATCAGAATACCACGAGTGACCCGTATCATAAATTTCGCTCGATCCATGCCAACCTCAGTCTTGTGCTACGGATCGTCAATATTGTTGGCGATAATCAGATTCATGATCTTGAAGAAAGAAGATAAATCTGCCTACCTAATGCTCTTCTCCCCATCGTACACTGTAGCATCTGGACCAACAATTAGGTCTTTGACCTCATGATCAGCAAGTGTATCAACCTCATTTGTGTAAACTGGTCCCTCGTCCTAGGCCATCTTTGCATCACTTGAAGGATCAGACTCTCTACGTGGCAGGTTCGGATAGGTATTCTATTTTTGGGAGACTCTCTATGGTCCCTAGAGGATTTTTTGGAGGAAATTGTTGGGCTGTCCCTTCCTATTCACTGCCATTTTCAACATGTTTTTCATGAAGGTAATAGGGTGGTGGATTGGTTAGCCAAGGCTGAGGCTTCTGGCACAGAATTGGCTTATTCTAATAACTGTAATATGTATAATGATGAAAATAAATATATTTAAACATTAAGATACATATGTTCGAATTGTATTCATAAACCGTTCGACGACTATAATTGCGTTTGAATGTATGAAAAAATCATTTGAACGGTTTATTGCATTGGCAGGAAAATATCCCGCCAATTAATGACTGGCTCAAACCGTTTGATTGTACTTTATGACCGTTCGAACGGTTCTCCAAAAAATTTTGGAGCGGGAAAACTTGCGCACTGAAATTTTTTCATGTTCAACCGCCAATTAATTCCGTTTGAACGGTAAATTAGAGCTTAAAACGTTTTTGCACTCCGTCAGTCCTCATTTTGCTCTCTTATCCTTTCCTCTCTTCTCCGTTTTCCCTCCAAAATCTTCCATTTTCTTCACACAATCCTTCATTCTATCATCTTACAAAGAGGGTTGCACACTTATATTGATTAAAGGTATGGTTTTACTTTTGATTTTATTTCCAAATCAATTATTGATTCTATTTTTTATTTTTATATTGTGTAGGTGTTTATTGGAGAAATCTATATTGTTGTTGTAGGTGTCAATTAACTTTATAGTTTATATATATTTATATATATTGTGTAGGTATTTTTTGGATTAAATTTGAAATATAGGTGTTTATTGTTTTTATAGTTTATATATATATATATATATATATATATATATATATATATATATTGTGTATGTGTTTATTGTTTTAAATTCGAAATATATGTTGTATATATAGTTGCTATTCGAAGTATATATGTTGTATGTTTGAGTATTTTTTGAAAATGAGTTCGTGATGTTTTCTGAGATTGTGTTTCGTCTTTTACTTACATTTGGATTCTCGGTTGAAACCGTTCGAACACTATAATCTCCGTTCGAACTCATTATCCCATTCGAACACTATAATCTTCGTTCGAACGAATTATCCTATTCGAAACTTTTCATCCCAAAAGACCATATTTGTCGTAGTAGATTAGTCAAAATAATAAAATAATAATATTTTTTTAATAATAATATTTTTAATTTTTTTATATTTAGCAATTACACTAATTAACTATATGTTAATTAATAATATATTTTTAATTAATGAAAGTGAAAGGCATTCAAAAGAAGTGAAAACCATGGGAAATGAAAACTGAAAAGCAAAACAATTGGGATAGTTTTTACAATAAAATATTACTTTTGAAGATGAATAATATATCTTTAAATTTGAAGGTATACTTAAAATTATTGTAGCTCATAGTTTAAACTTTTACTTTTTGAAGAAGTCAATGTAAATCATTTTATCTGCATTTCTTCAAATTTTGAAAATGCATTGGCTTTATGCGAGTGCTCTAATCCAAGTCTTGCAACTTGCAAGATTATGCTTATCAAAACTTCATGCCCTCAATAAATTACTTAATTTCTTTTTTATACATTTGAAAGATGGGGTTTTGAACTCCAGACCTCCATTTTGGAGGCTGGGGGTTCTGCCAATCAAGTCACAAGCCTTTGGTAATAAATTACTTAATACTCGAACATAAAGGAGGAAAAACCCACGGTTTTGATTTGTTTCTTTGCCTTCTCATATTAGAATCTCACTTTAGAAAGCTCTAGAAATCATGGGTATAGCCACATCCACAGCCGGTGATTCTGTCAGATGGTTCGTTTTCGCTTGACATGGAGGCACGGAGGCTCGCCATTCTCTCTTCCCATATCAGCCCTCTCGGTTCCCGCCAACCTCGGGGTCGGACTCCCATCCCCACTTTTTTCAACCCTCGCCTCTTCTGATTTGGATGAGACTGAGCAGTTGCTTGACACTGAGAAGAAGTATCATCAAAATGACTATGTTTTCTGCAAGATTGTGCGCGGTGAATCACCAACTCTCAAGATAATTCGGCTTATTTGATCATTTCCATTTGCATGCTGAAATAATTCACGAAGAGTGGAAGAAAATTGAAATGCGATTTTCACGATTTTTTCGTGATTTCGGTTTCTAAATTTTGAGAGCTTGCATGCAAAGAACTAAGTTGAGAAGGCAATTAGTAATTGAAATTTAATGTATAAATAGAAAACACACATGTACTAAATTTATGTATGTTGTGTGTATATATGTATTTTCCTTTTCCAACCTTTTCCTCGCTAACAAATATTTGCTTGCTTATTATTTTTGGTACTTAAAAGTCTCCTGGAAGTATCTCTTGGCATTATGGACCTTTTTTTTTTACATTTTCTTCTAGTGGTTAGATTTTTTGCCATAATCACTGGATCATTAATTTACTATCTTTGTTTATCTGCGTGAAAAATTCATAGTGAATCTCGTCATCGAGAAATCCTCTTACCGTTTTCTGCATTTTAAGAAAATATTGTTAATTATTTGCTGGCAAAGCGGTAACTATTATTACTTAGAAGTTTTTGTTGTCAAGTGGGGAATAAGACTTGATTTAATTTGAACCCAAAGTCCCCTACAGGCCTACAGTGATTTTAATATGCTTGATC
This sequence comes from Cyclocarya paliurus, assembly GCA_029856935.1. Taxonomy (NCBI): domain Eukaryota; kingdom Viridiplantae; phylum Streptophyta; class Magnoliopsida; order Fagales; family Juglandaceae; genus Cyclocarya; species Cyclocarya paliurus. Next base: position 20,242,489 of record CM056958.1, read on the forward strand.
AAAGTTTTCTAAAGAACACCAAACGTTTGGCAAATTTACCAAATTTGTTGACTTTTGATATATGCTTCAAGGTTTTTGCCAGATGCTTATGTTGGGTTAGCATTTTTACGTTAAGTGGGGTCATTGTCTTAGCAAGTGGAATAAAAATAAAATTGGCCCAACTTCTATAATGTATTTGCTCAAATCCTGCTTAATAACGATCATAAATGAAGTTTTCTGAATGGCTTTAGAAAAAGGCAAGGGTTCCTTCCAATCCTTTCATTGAAAAAAAAAAAAAAAACACGGATAATTACAGACCAAAATAACTAATAACCGTAAATAAAGTCAGCGGTAAAATGGTCTAATAAAAATAAGTTTTTTTAGTTTTATTTTTACTAATGTAGTTAGTAAAATAAGAAGTGTTACCATGAAATAATCTATAAAATTAAACAAGCAAATTAATATAATCTTTTATGATATATTAGATCTATTTTATAATCTAAAATATCATATTAAATTATAAAATTAAATCCCTTTGATGTTAAAGTATTTTTCTAATAAAATATAACCACATACATTAGATTTACAGAAAGGCCAACAACTCACTCATTCCTTAAAAAAATAAAAATAATTCTACTTATCATTTCAACATATTATACATATTTTAACTTTTTTTTCTTTTTGTATAATAAGTATATGGTATATAGATGATAAGTAGAATAACTTAATTAGTTTAACAAGAATAAAATAAAATAAAATAAAAAATAATTTTAAAATATATAAAATGTGCAATATAAAATGATGAGTAGCATTTTTCTTTAAAAAAAAAATCCAGATGAACTGAAGCCAACGCTACGAAACAATAGTCTATGATGAAAACCAACGCTTCACACATAAATATGAAAACGAACTTTTAGAAAATATTTAAATAGTGAATTGAGATAAGAATTGAAAATTAAATAATATATTATTAAAATATTATTTTTTAATATTATTTATCTTTTAAATTTAAAAAAAAAATTAAATTGTTTAATTTAAACTTTTTAAAAATTATAATAATTAAAGAGAATACTTGCAGCTGGGTCGAAGTTATTTTTGAGAGATAACAGCCCACTAATAAATTTGTGACACATAACCGTTATATTACAAGAATTGTGTGGATCAGTTCATCAGATTTGAAACACCCTCCCCCACTTTCCCCTTCCGCACCCCCTGGTTTTCCTCCTCAATTTCCCACTTCGCACTCCCGAAATCCCTTTCCATTTCGGCGAGCTCCACCTCGGTGTAAGTGTATGTGACATTGTTAGCGCCATTGATGAGACAAGGACGGTCACTTAACTGTGATAGGCATTCGAAACAGTAAGTGTGGACTGGGAGATGTTTTGGGATGTAAATATCGGAGAGTTTCGACCGGAAAATAAATTGAATAAGTTGTGCATCTGCTGGTGATAGTGTAAGTTGTGAAATTCTTTTCTTGTTTCTTCGTCTGTTATTATATTTTTTTTTCCATTTCTTTCTTTCTTTCTTTCAGTTTGGTTAGCAAAAGATCTGAAGGTATGCTTTTATGATGCTAGAATCAATGAGGTCTATGTATTTTCCATTTGCTGATTTTTTTTGTCCGAACGTTTTTTTATGATGTTTGGTTTCCCTATAAAAAAAAGTCCCATTTGCTGAATGAGATGTTGCTTTCTTCAGTTTTATGTATGTGGTTTTCCGAGTGACAATCCTCAGAGGATGAAAAGGTTTTCTGGAGGAAGGACACGCTCTATGATAACAACTTTGACTTCATATTTTACTAGAATTTCTGTTGGTGATTGCCGCGATGGTGTTCTTTTCTATTCTTACCTTGAGGTAAGTGGTAAAGGCAGTTAATTTTAATAATTTTTGGGATGTTTTGGGATCGTCGCGACTTCTTGTTGAGAGCTATAGAGTGTGTGTGTATATCGGCCAAGGAGGACACTGGTGGCGGTGGAGGTCTGCTCGGCGTTCTGGAAGCACACGGTCGCGAAGAGTCGAACGCAGTTCTGGAAGCGCACACACGGTCAGCTGAAGTCTTTTGCCTTGCTATCGCATGCGTACAAGTCTATTGTGAGTTTAGTGTCTTTTCTGAACTGGCAGCTTCTAAGTGGAGGGCTGTTATTATTGGATTATTGGACCGAACGCTTAGAAGCGATTCTTATAATTAATTAAATGAGTTTGGACAAAAATAAGATACGAATTAGATAACTTTTAAGAGCATTCACGTTAGGTTCCTATAACTTTTTTTTCCTTATAATTTGAGAAAAAAATTAGAGAATGCCCTTAAAATCTCACTCTATCCATATTCTTATTTTAGAAAAAAAAATTTAGGGATAAATAGTAATTTTTTATTCATCTCTTAAATCACTTTTATTAATATTTTATTTATTTCAATTAAATTTTTTTTTTTGCAATTATCTATATTTTCATATTTATATTTATTATAGTTTTAAATAATAGTTTTAAAAATAATTTAAATAATTACTAAAATATAAAAAATAATAATTTTCAAAATATTTAAAATAATTTAAATTTTTATTTAAAATATTCAAATAACAGTTTAAAACATAAAAAAAAAATATTGTGTAGTTAAATTTGTAAATAAAAGAGAGAAATAATAATAATAAAGAAATAATAGAAAAGTATTATTTTAATAGAATAAAAAATGGATAAGAAATAAAATGTAAAAGATTTTTAAAAGATGAATAAAATTTAAAAATATATTTTTTAGTTAAATTATAAAAAATTTTATAAAATCAATGAAAATGCTCTAAATCAAGGCAAAAGTCATACTTTCGTTTTTTTTTATGCGGGCTATTTGGATTGGAAGGAGAGTTGAGATTATTTATAAATAATAGAATAAAATATTTTATAAATATTATTTTTTAATATTATTATTATTTAAAAATTTAAAAAAATTGATTGTTTATTATTTTTATTTTTTTAAAAAAAAATTTGAGAAGATTTTTTTAAAATTTAAATTATTAATTATATTTTAGTATAAAAATTTAAAAAGATTTTTTAAGATTTGAAAAAATATATATATTATTATATTTTATATAAAAATTTAAAAAAATTATAACGATAAAAATAAAATAAATAAAAATACAAACAGTACATAACAGCTCAGTACACCTAAAATCTACCAGAATTTAATAGCAATATGTAAGAATTAAATAGCACCAGACCAGTCACTTCAGAATTAAATAGTAATCGCTTTCAAAACATGCATCTGACATTCTTTTCCACGGCAGTTTTCTGATCATAAATAAAAAATAACAAAAAATTTTTACAATCTCCTGTTAATCATCCGAAAAAAACTACTCAACCCCGGTCTAATATCGCACACCACACACCCACGCCGTGAACCCGGTTGTTACCCCACGGTTCTTCCCTCTCACCCGTCACTCCCCCAAGCTTCTCCCTCAGCCATCCTCTTCTCCTTCACGCTCAAGCCTTCTGAGTTTCAGCACCTCCTTCAACCCATGTCTCCTCACCCCCTTCAGTCCCGATCTTTCTGACTGATTCCTACCTTTCAGTGGCCTCTCTATCTCTCTCTCTCTCTCACCGACCCGACACCCCTCGCTCGAGCACCCGTCATTTTTGCCGTTGATGCAAAGTTTCGTCGTCGCCACCCACGAGATCCAAACCAGACAAGCACCCCTCACCCGAGATCCCCCTCACCCCCTTCTGTCTCTCACCGCTGAAACCCTAGTCCAACTTATTCGAATTTGTGGCCCCAACCCCTTCAGAACACGGCTCACATATTTCGCCCCCAGTGAAAACCCAGCCCCATCTCCCTCACCCCTTTCATTCAGTGCTTCGAGCCCCTTTCATTCACTATCACCGTGGTCTTTGTCTCCCTCAACAAGCCTGTAGTGCTAACGCCTATTTGGTTAAGTTTTTTTGCTGTATTTGGTTTAATTTTGTTGCTGTGTGTTGGCTGATTTGGTTTAATGTTGTTGCTCCTATACACTTTTTGCTCCCCATGGCCTATGTCATCCTCAATTTCATTCGTGTCTCGTTGTGCACCTGGTAAGTTAATGAAAATATCATTTTTACCTGTTGTTTCTACTCCCAGATCTAGAAGATTAATATAACCATTGTTAAAATTATGAGATTAGCATGTTTGGAGTTTGTTCAAGTGTCCATATCCTTATTGATGTTATTGAATTTTGCAGAGATGTCATTGCATACACTAGCAACGTCAGATGCTTTAAAAAATTCTGGTTTGTGCCATTGCTTTGTGCAATTTCTAGCTCTCTTAAATTTAGTATTGTCAACAGAAATGAAATGGGAAAAACTTCTCTAATTTTATTGAGTGCTTTTGGGTGATATTTATACACAAGAATAATAATAAAAGAATATTTGGTTTGTTGCAAGTAACTTGAGAGAAAACTATAACAACTTTCTCTACTGTACTATTCTAGAAACACTTGTGATTTTGTTGTATAATGCGAGTGACTCAATTCTGCTTCTCTGTCGCTGCTGTGGTACTCGTAATGCCTGCCTGCTGTTTGTGTAAATGTTTAATTGAGTTACTTAGCTTGATAAATATATCATGGGTTTTCACATGCACAAAATGTTATGAAAATAAAATGATGCATAAGAAAAACATTTTGCCTCATGTATGCGAGACGTTTGAGTTGCGACTTCTGCACTAATCAGTAAAGAATTATCACTTACAAGAAAAGGATGTGCGATGTTGATTATTTATGAAAATGGAAGTATTGGTGGTGTCTAGCGTGGTGGAATACAGATTTTGGATGATGGCTTTGGGGACCAGGCTAAATTGTCATTTTGTGTACTTTGGAGAAAGCTTTATTGGTTTAGATACCAACTGGAAATGTATTTTATTGGTTTACAATACTGACACAAAAAATAGATCATGTTTAGATTTTTTTGTGCAGATTTTTTTTTTTTGTATATATTACTTCAAATTTCAAGCAAGAACACATATGGGCAGAGAATGAGATTCGCAAGCAAGAACACAAACTTCAAAGGCAGATTGTAGAGAATAGGGGTGCTTGGAAATTGTTATATTTGTATTGGATCATATCTCTTGTAATAGTTTTTGGTTGGATTGGACCAAAGAATGTATGGGGATAGTTTTAAATGTAATCTAATTTGTTTAGAACATGTAGCTGTGGATAGTTTTGTGAATAGTATTACATTTAATCTAATCTATTTTGAAAATGTAGCTGTGGATAGCAATGTGTTGTTGAAAATGTAATTCTGTCATTTCTGTCATTACTTGCAAATCTGTTCCTAGTGCAAAAAAGACACTAAACATTGCCCTCTTGCAAAATACTTGTAAATCTACACATGCAAACCAGTGCAAAATACTTGCATAAGATTTTCCTGGTTATTTTTTTTCCACTTATCATGCTAAGGACCCCATTCCCCCTTACAAAGCATTAACTACAACCATTTCAAATCTGCACATTAACAAAATAATTGCAAAAAATGAGCCACTTTTTTGTTTTCCCCATTTTCCCTTACAAAGCATTAATCACAACCATAATCTTAGTGGTGAAAAAACAGAACAATGCAATGAGCTAGGTAGTGGTGGGGACAGACGACGCCGAATGAGTTTCCTGGGACAACATACTGCCTTGTGCGGGGCGAGTAACGTCTTTGGGGGGGGGGGGGGGGGGGGTGTGGTGACAAGACGTGGGATAAGACTGGGGGTGGGGGAGACGAAATAGGAGGGTGGTTTTTGGAAAGTATTTCAAATATATCAAACGAATCGTTTTGATTAAAAAAAAAAAAAATCGGTGTGTAGAAGCTGCATCTACAGTAGCGGTTGAGTAGCTTTGCTCATTTGAAATAGTTTTAAAAAAAAAATTCAAAATTTTTTTTAAAAAAATAGTAAAAAATATAAAAAGAAATAGAATGTAGAATGTGTGTGAATATTAAGAGGTTATGTAGCAAAATCTTAAAAAATAAAAGACACTGCTATAGCCGCTGTGAGCTCCATCGGGAGTTAGTATTGTTTTTTGATTTTTTTTTAAATTATTTTTTATATAGATTTTTTAATATTTTTAAAAAATAAAATAAATTTAAAAAATTATTAAAAAAACACTTTCTTAATTAGAAAGTAAAAAAAATTATTAAAAAATATTTCTTTAATCATCAAGTAAGATAAAAAAATATTTTTTATAATTTTTTATTTTATTTCATGATTAAGAAAATATTTTTTAACAATATTCTGAATTTTTTTATTTTTTAAAATATTAAAAATTATTAAAAAAAATTTATATAAAAAAAAATTAAAAACACATACACGCAAAAACAAATTCTATCATTTTCCTTTCCAAAAATAAAAGGAAGAAAAAAAAAAGGTTAAAGCTACACAAAAACTCCCAGCAGTATACGACGATACGTCATGATTTGATGACGCAATTTGAAGACCCGCAATGACGTCTACATCATTGACATCTAACGGTGGAGTCCAAACATATAATTCATCAAGTTTTTTTTTTTTATAACATATAATTCATCAAGTTGGGTCTAACATAGAGTGCAATAGAATTGTTAACTAGGCTGTAATCACTAATCAGTCCGGTCTGTGGTTAACTAGCTTTATGAACATTTTTTTTCCTTTTTTTTAATAGAAAAATTAATAGAAAAAGTTAATAAAATAAAAATTAAGTGATTTCTTTAATATTTTATATATAATTAATGAATATTAAACAATTTCATTGTATAATATGATCAATAGTGATCTCTTGAATGAAAATTATATAATTAATTTATACAATTACTATATAACATAATATATTATATCTATATAAAATATTTAAAATATAAATATATTAGTCCAGTCAATTTTTCTGATGCAGATTAATAATCTTTTAAATATAAATAAAATTCTCTCATTGCATTAAGCAATATGTGAGGTCATGAGACATTGTAAAATTATCACTTGTTATAGTGGATTTTATCCTCAATAACCGTGGACATAGACTTTTATACTGAACCACGCAAATTCCTGTGTTTCCTTTTTATTTTTTTTATTTGTTTATCTATTATTATTTTTATTTGTTAACGACGTATATAAAACAAAATGCCGTTTAAATATAAATAAAATCAAATATTCAAATAAACAATTCAAATATATTTAGATTATGGTTTGTAAAGTTTTTTTAATAAATATATTGGAAATAAAAAAAATTGGTTTGATAGATTTAATTAAAATAATTTTGGTTTGATAGCTTAATCAGAATTAGATTTAATTCAAAATAGTAAAAAAATATTAAAAAAAATATTGATGAAAATATATTTATTTCTAATATATTCATCCAATAAATTAAATCGCTTGATAATTCAAATAAAAAATAAACTGATAGACCAAATATAAATAAAATATTCACTCTTTCAAATAATTCTTTTATCACTTAATTTTAACTCAATACATTCTTTTCATCATATAAACAGAATACTTAAAAAGTACTTCCTCATCATCTCAATATATACATTCTTTTCCACTCATAATATCATTACTTGTATCCCATCCAAGTAAACCATTCAATCAACCAATTATTATTATTTCAGATAAGTTCTATAACTTTTCTCCGAACTACTGTGTAATTAGAGGACCACTCATTTAGCTTTTGACTGATCAATATATATATCTTCATTTATTCTTCTCCTTAAAAAAAGAGCCTATCGATATCAATGAATAGGAAATGAGCAATAATGATGCGTTTGGAAGAGTACCCAGCTGCTGGGCAAGACAATCTAGAGGGGCGTAGACGTATGCATGTGGCAGCTCATGACGATAGAACATCTTCAATTCTTACTTTGCAAGTGAGAGGAAGCAAAAAAAAAAGATCAAAAAAGAGAAAGCACACTCATAACATGAATAGAGAGATGTTGGTCCTTTTTAACCTAATTATTGATCTGAAATTAATCTCTTTCGTTATAAAAAAAAAAAAAAAATCTCAATAACTAACCTAAACTAGAAATATATATATAGCTCAACAAAAGGCATGCACTCAATTTGCATAAGCAGCCGATGTTGCAGGTCAGGTTGTCCATAAGGGTGCTATGCCGCCCCAACTTTACCGCCTAGCATAAAATTTTTTCTTTTCCTTTTTTTCTTTTCACATTTTTTTAACACATTTAAAGATTTTTTTAAAAAAAAAATCCCAATACACTTTAAATCACTTCCTTAATCACTAAGTAAAAATAAAAATAAAAATAAAAAAATCTTTTGGCAAGTGATCAAATGTAGTGGTACAAATGGAAGGGCAAAGTAGTCTTTTCCTGTCCATAATTACATGCCACAACTCTATTTCTGAAGTCTATCATATCAAATCTAGCATTGCTTACTTAATTATTTTTAACCATCTTCATTTCATTTTATTTATAAAAAATTAATTAATTGATTGGTTTCTCCACAATGAATGCTAATGATGATTACTTTAATAAATGTGTTTAATTTTATCTAATCTTGAAATTCTACTAAAATAATTAATAAAGGCGGGCATTAATATTACTCAACAAGATCAAGACCACTTTGTCTGATAATTTTAGATCTAATTATTAGATCAGGACCACTTTGTCTTGTTACTTCGAAGTAATCAGATAAAGTAAGAGTTACGCAATAGATTTAATTATAGGAAAAGTTCTCCACGTAGTGTCATATAGCAAAACTACTTTCTCATCTTCATTCTCAAGCTTTACAGCATGTATGGGTATAGGGATACAGGACTCCATGATTTACGGCACTTCAAGGAATCATCATTCCAATATTTCTTTAGGTGGCCAACTTGTAATCATTCATGCATATTAAACAATAACAAAATTTGTCAACCACATAATTAACACCTCGCTCCTCTTTCCTAGAAAGGTAGAGCTTCTCTCTCTTGTTCTTCAGAAGCAGAGGTTCCCTCTTTGACCTAGTTCGAAGAGAGGTCAGGTGGAGTGTTATCTAAAAGTGAGCATTGCTGTTACATTATGGTGAAAGAACTGTCTAACCTCTATGAGGGGTTAAGCCTTACGGAAGAAGAGAAACAAGAAGTCTTCATTCTAGAGGAGGAAGTATTAATCTCTATAGAAAAAAGTAAGAATTGTTTGGCTGCTCTTATTATTGTGGAGAAAGAAGTGAATAGAGGGCCTTCCGATCTACCATGAGCAAGGTATGGAAAGTGGAGGGTCAAGCCTCCTTTAAGAACCTTGGTCTCAACAAGTTCCTGATTGAGCTTCAGAACCCCATGGAGAAGGAACGTATTCTAGCGGGAAGACCATGGTCCTTTGACAGGGCCTTGGTGTGTTTATTCGATTGTGCAGGCTGCATGGCTCCAAAAGATATTGTTTTTAATAAGGAACCTCTATGGGTCCAACTACACGATCTGCCTTTTGCTGGAATGAACAAAATCACAAGAGAAAGGCTGGGTGCAGCTGCGGGAAAAGTTTTATCAGTTGATGTGGATGCAAGTGGTATGGCTTGGGGTAATCTTCTTAGAGTTAGAGTTAGAGTACTAATTGATATTTGTAACCCTCTTAACTCGAGGGAGGTTCATCAACATGGGAGGGAAACGTTTCTGGATTCCATTAAAATATGAGAGGCTTCCCATGTTTTGTTTTCACTCAAGTTCTTCATGCCCATCCTCCCTTCCAGGAAACAAAAGAGACGCAGAAACTATACTCCAGTATGATTCCTGGTTGAGGGCTGGTTCACAGAAGAGGAACTTCCCAAGTTTTAGCAAGAAGGGAGGAGACTTCGAAAGTTTAGAGAGTTGGCGCCAAAACAAAAGAGAGGAAAGCAGGTTCGAGGAAGATAGGATGGGACAGAATGTATCTGGCAAACCCAATGCAGACTTAGAACTTACTGATCTCAGGAGTTCTGACAATTACCAACTAAAGGGACCTGTTCATGGTAAAGTCAACAGTAGCAGAAATACAAATCAACCAGATCTTCCCTTTCCAGTAGGCTCTAACAGTATCGAGACCAACCACCTAGTTGGGGTGCATTCAAAGGATACTTTGACTTCTAAAGGTATTCCGCCAAACCATGACCTTTATATGTATCAACTTAACCAAGGCACAGTGAGTCCTCCTAGAGATACGGCCCAGGTAAGTCTATCTTCACAGAAGTCCCCCATTAAAACCTTTACTGCTGGTAAGGTTAATAAGTCCTCATGGAAGAGAAGGGCTAGAGGGTTGGGGCCAATGGGAAATAATAGCCCATCTGATGAGTTTATGTGTGAGTCTAATAACCCGAAACCAAGGAAAAGGCCTGCAACAGGAACTCTAGGGATTATCATGACTAGAAAGAGAGCTAAACAAGCTCAGATGGCAGTGGCTGGGATCCAGCCCTGCCAGTCACCATGAAACACCTAGTATGGAACTGCCGAGGCCTTAGGAACCCTCGGACAGTTCGTGAACTTCACTTGATGGTGAAGGATAAGCGCCTGGATGTTGTTTTTCTTAGTGAGACCAAATGTAGAAGGGACAAAATAGAACTTACTCATGACAAGATGCAATTTGATCATAGCTTCTCAGTAGACAGTATCGGCAGGAATGGAGGTATAACCATGTTTAGGAAAAATGAAGTAGAAGCTGAATTGGATTCCTATTCCAATCATCACATATCTATTACCGTGCCTGCTGAGATCCCGAGTAAGAAACTAACCATATCATGATTCTATGGCCAGCCTGCAACTGCAAAAAGAAGGGAAAATTGGGATCTTCTTAGGTTGATCCATGCAAAAATTCATAATCCTTGGATGTGTATGGGTGATTTTAATGAGATAATGTTTCAGGATGAATACTTTGGCTCTAGCACTCGATCCTTTAAACAAATGGAAGAGTTTAGATTGGCTTTATCAGACTGTGGTCTTATGGATACTGGTTTTAGAGGAGCAAAATTCACATGGTGTAATAAAAGGGAGGGCCCTGATTTCACTAAATGTCGACTGGATAGAGCCTTGGTTAATTCTGAGTGGCTTAATCAATTTGAACTCAACCAAGTCCATGTTTGGCAGGTCAATGCTCAGATCATAATCCTTTATTTATTGACTGCTTAAATTCTATCCAACCAGAAGCCCCTAAATGCAAGGTCTTTAGGTATGAAACTGCATGGGGAAAAAAAGAGGGTTGCACTAAGATCATTAAAGCTGCCTGGATACAGAAATCTCCTCAGGTTTCAAAGCTTGCTGTTACTAGAGAAGGTCTAAATGTATGTAGAGACAAGCTCAAAGCATGGAACAAGGAGGTATCTAGAAATCAAAGAAGGCTTCTCATACAGAAAAGAGAACAGCTTAGACTGCTACAAGATTCCAATACTGGTCAGCTAAGTAATCAGATTAAGGCACTTCAAAGAGAGGTAGATGGTTATCTGGAAGAAGAAGAGATGAAGTGGAGACAAAGAGCCAAACAAAGATGGCTTAAGGAGGGGGACAGAAACACGAAATTCTTTCATAAATGTGCAACCCAAAGAAAACAGGTGAATGCAATCAAACAGATTAGAAGGGAAGATGGGGTTTTGATCTCCTGTAAGCAAGGAATTGCTAGGGTCTTCCAAGAACATTACAGTAAGTTATTTGCTACATCCAACCCAAGTAACATTGAGGAAACTCTTGATTCTTTTCCTGCTTCAGTTAGTATAAACATGAATAGCATCCTCTCTGGACCTTACTCTGAACAGGAAGTGGAAGTGGCTATTAAAGAAATTAACCCCTTAGGTTCGCCTGGCCCTGATGGCTTTCCAGCAGTGTTCTACCAGCAGCATTAGGTCACAATAGGCAAGGAAGTAACAGCAGCAACTCTTGAAGTACTTAACACCAGAAAGGGCTTTAAAGAGATCAACCAAACTTTTATCTCTTTGATCCCCAAAAAGAAAAGCCCCCAATCTGCTTTAGACTTTCGGTCAATCAGCTTATGCAATGTATTTTATAAGATAATAGCCAAAGTTATTGCAAATAGGCTCAAGAGCATTCTGTCTACTCTAATCTCTCCCACTCAAAGCATTTGTTTCAGGAAGACTGATTTCAGACAATGTGATTGTGGCTTACGAGTTACTGCACTGTATGCAAACAAGGCTGAAAGGGAAGAATAATGGATTTATGGCCCTTAAGCTTGATATGAGCAAAGCCTATGACCGTGTTGAGTGGGACTTTCTGTGCAAAGTAATGAGGAAGATGGGCTTCAGAAGTGAATGGATAGAGTTAGTGATGCAGTGTGTCACTACTGTCACATATTCTATCCTTGTTAATGGTGTCCCTCAAGAACCTTTCACTCCCTCTCGAGCTATAAGACAGGGAGATCCCTTATCTTCCTACCTATTCATCATTTGCTCTAAATTCCTTAGCCATAGTCTAAACCAAGCTGAAACTCAAGGTCTAATCTCTGGAATCCCAACTGCCCGAGGTTCTCTTCATGTCAATCATTTGCTCTTTGCAGATGATAGTTTAGTTTTCTGTAGATCTTATCTAGAGGAATGGCGTACGCTACAGTAGGTTTTAAGTAGCTATGAACAAGCATCGGGTCAGAGACTTAACCTCGAGAAAACTTCAATATTCTTCAGCAGCAACACCAAGCTTGAGGTTCAAGAAGCCATCTTACAGCAATCAGGTATTAAAGCTTCAGGATCCTTTGAAAAGTACTTGGGCTTACCTTCCTTTGTGGGTAGAAACAAAACCAAGGCTTTCAATTCAATACTTGATAGAGTCAAAGCTAAGATGATCAATTGGAAGACCAACATATTGTCCCAAGATGGGAAGGAGACATTACTAAAATCTGTTCTGCAATCTATACCCACTTATAGCATGTGGATCTTTAAACGTCCCAAAACCATCCTTAGAAGTCTCAATCAATTGTTGCAATCCTTCTAGTGGGGCCAAAATAACAATAGATCCAAAATCCATTGGTTGAGTTGGAAAGCTTTAGGGAAACCAAAACAGGAGGGAGGTTTGGGGTTTAGGGATTTTGAATTCTTCAATCTAGCTCTACTGGCCAAACAAGAATGGAGGATTCAAAACCCTCTATCCCTTACTGCTCAGGTTCTTATAGCTAAGTATTTCTCTTCTGCTGATTACTTCTCTGTCAAAGCAAGGCCAATAGATTCATATGTTTGGAAAAGCTTCCTTCTAACTAGGCATATTCTTAAGGCAGGTTTATTATGGAGAGTAGGAGATGGAAAAACTATTAAGATTTGGAAGGATCAGTGGATCCCGTGTCCATCTACTTTCAAAGTGCAATCTCCTATTAGTCTATTAGATGTTGAAACTCTAGTTTCTGACCTCATAAATCCAGATACTATGCAATGGGATCTCTCACTTATCTATACTATCATCTCAGCCTTTGAGGCTAAATTAATTAGCCAGATCCCAATTAGCCCATGCAGGAGTCAAGACATACTGACTTGGAGATGTTCAAGCAATGGTATGTTCTCGATTAAGAGTGCAAATCATCTCCAAGGCTCTTTAAAAGAGGATAGTATGGGGCAATCATCAGTCCAGAACCCCAATTCAAAATTCTGGAATAACATTTGGGGTATCCAAACATCTCAAGCCACCAAGTCCTTTTTATGGAGAGCTGCAAATGAGTCCCTACCCACAAAGCTGAACCTGCATAAAAGGAAAGTGAGTGAATCACCCCTCTGTCCAATCTGCTCTATGGAACTTGAATCAGTCTCTCATGCCCTCTGGCCTTGTAAAGCAGCCCAGGATGTTTGGTCTATAAACTCAAGAAGAATCCAAAAGCTAAGTATATTTGATGGCCCCTTTAAAGACATTATGATATCTATTTTAGGCCTGTTATCTTCTATAGAAGTCACTAAATTCGCAATCACTGCAAAAGCTATCTGGCATAGGAGAAATACCTGGATTTTTGAGCAGCAATTCCATTCTCCTTCTCAAGTATCTAAACTGATTCAAACAGAGCTGGTTGCTATTCAATTCAGGACAGAGGATGGTAAAAAACAAACTAATATCCAAGTGGTTCATAATATCAACTGGTATGTTCCCCCACCATATGTATTCAAAACCAATTGGGATACAGCAATAGACAAAGGTAACTCAAGGCTGGGGATTGGTGTGATTGTGAGGAATTTAGAGGGATCTTTCATAGCCACTTTGAGTTCTTCTATGGCTCTGGATCCTGATCCACTACTTGGTGAAGCAGTAGCAGCTCGTAGGGCAACCTCTTTCTGTGCTGAGCTGGGTTTACAAGAGCTGATTCTTGAAGGTGACTCATTATCTGTGGTAAAAGCAGTGCAACACAAAGATGATAGTTGGAGCACTTTCGGGCTAGTTATTAGAGACATTAAGCTTATGTTATCCAAGACTCGCAAATGATCAATAGTACATGTTCATAGGGAATCTAATGTAATTGCCCACCGTTTGGCTAAATATGCTCTTTCTTGCACGGAAGAATGCATACTTATTGAGGAATCTCCTCCTTGTATTCAACATTTGCTTTAATGAATTAAAATATCTACTTTCAAAAAAAAAAAAAAACATAATTAACACCTCTGTTATTCCTTGGTCTTTGACAGCATAGCCACAACTATAACAAAATATATATATCAAAAATAGTAAAGAATGATCTAATTAAATATAAAATAATGCATCTACAATTATCACATTCTAAGTGGAGAATATATTCATGATTGCTGCTTTGGATATAATGTGATCTGCTGATATCTTATAATATATTTTTAGATGATTTTTTAAAATATCAACAGCCAATACTACCCGTGACTGACAGACTGCCATTATTATTACAAAAACTCTACAGACGGAGAGCAACCTCATTAAGAAATTAAAAGGGCATGGAACCCACACGCTTCCAACGTCTCAATACTCGATCTACCACACACACAAAAAAAAAAAAAAAAAAACTCGTTCTACAGTGTATGGATATCTTATAATATTAATATATATTTTTAGATGAATTTTAAAATAGCGGTGCTACTCTCCCATTTCAGTAGCACGGCTTTATTATATTTCTAAGTACAATTGGTTTTTTTTTTCATATATTTTTATTATTTTAAAATATTTTTTAAAACTATAAAAAAATCATTACACAAATAATCACTTACTTAATTATTAAAGAAATTTTTTTTTAAAAAAAATAAAATATATGAAATATCATAGACAAATTAAATGAACCAATTAGAATTCTTCTTTTTAAAATATCAACAGCCCGCACATAAGTTTTGCATAATTTGTATAAACACTACCCGCTACTGAAAAGCAGTTTTAAGGTCAAAATTTGTAGAAGAAAAAATGGATTAAAAACAATAAATTTTTTTATATGAATATCAGATTTATCATTTTTAAAAAAAAAATAGAGTTAATTACTAATTCTATAAAAAGAACAAAAATATTTTAATTTTCTAGCAGTTATTAATTTCTCATTATTTGTTTCTTTAACTTTTCTACACATAAGTTTTGCATAATTTTATGAAAAATATTTTAACTACACAAAAATAAACCCAATGTGACTTGATTTGATAGTCAAATTATAAAGTTATTTTTTTAAAAATAAAGTATATCTAATAGATTCTATAAAATCAAATCTATTTTATGTAATATATTTGTATATGTAAAAATCCTCCAATTAAGTAAAGAAAAAATACTATTAATCTTATTATAGCTATTAACTCACTACTTATCTTGTTTTACTCTATTACTGCTTAAAAGAGTTATTACAAAACTCATTAATTCTTGAGATTCAAATAAAACAAAAGTTGCAAGTCTTTTGAGGATGGGAAAGAGTGTGAATAACAGATAAACGCAAAAGGTAACGCAAAAAACTTGTCTGCAAGTTTCTTTGATCACTGTTTAAAATTAGATTAAAAAATTAAAATTTTACGTATTTTTTTAAGAAAAATAATAGGATTACTATCTATTTATTACTTATTTATTATTTTTTTTGTATTTGATTATTTTTTTTATTTTTTAATTTTACTAATAGTTAAGAAAATAATTATTAATAAAATTATATATTTTTAAAAAAATTTTAATAATTAAAGATGTTAAAAAAATAGTTAAAAAATAATAAATAATAAATAATAATAAATAATAAATAAATAGTAATAAGGCTGGAAGTCTATGACTGGTCATTTTCTAATGCCCACCCGACAAGCACCCAATCCTCTCGGCTATTAGTTCAAAAAAGTTTACCAAACACCGATTATTCACCCACAATAATTAAATATCAAACTTGATTTCACACCTATCATTTCTTTTTCTTTTTTTTCTTTTTCTTTTTTGAAAGAGCACCTATCATTTCAATTGCATCAATGATCAATCCAAACCCCACGCCAATAATGTAACAACTTTAATTAAAGTATTGATCATCATATACTTTTTATATTTATATTTTTAATTTTTAATAAACCATATGAAAAAACAGGTCCTGAAGATTCTCCAGCTAGTTCCTCAATGAAAAACCAGGTAAAAATTTATTGCGCCGATTGAATCTTCACCATGTTGGGTTTAAGGTCTTCTCCCGCCGTCTCATATTTCGGCTTACACGGAATGGACAAGTTTGAAAAGTGAAATGAAAATTTTTTGTTTTAAATGAAAATTTAAAATATTATATTTTAATATTATTATTATTTTGAGATTTAAATTAAGATTTGAAAAAATTAAATTATTTATTATATTTTATATAAAAATTTAAAAAAATTATAATAATAAAGATGAAATAAGATGAGATAAAATTTTATATTTTATCTTTACTCTAAGAGTGCTGCTACACTCACCGCTCCTAACTATCGTTGGAAGCAACCGTTAGTTATAGGATATGTTTTTATTTTTTTTATTTTTTCATACATGCATTTTTTAATATCTTTAAATATTTAAAAAAAAATAAAAAAAATTATAATATTATTAAACAACACTTTTCTAATGATTAAGTAAAAAAAATTAAAAAATCAAATCGGTAAAATAGAATGGTATAATAAAATGGTAAGAATAGTATTATTGTTACCCTAAAGTTTAAACCTGTCCTGCTTTACAAAAACTCCCAGCAGTATACGATATCCTGAGATAAAAGCAAGAATAAAGGAGGACCTGCACTCACAACTCGAGAAATGCTACACAACCTCTTACTATTCACCTACACTCCACACTCCATATTTTTTAATATTTTTTAATATTTTTTTTAATTTTTTTTTGAATTTATTTTTTTTTAAATATTTCAAATTTTTTATTTACTATTCATAAAAAAAATATTTGATAAAAAAAAATTTAAAAAAAAAAAAGGAGTGTGGAGTGTGATGAATAGTAGGAAGTTGAGAAGATTATTTCTTTCCTTTAAGAATGCACAAGTTGTTATATTTTGTTACAAAAATTCTACTCAACCTCTTACTATTTACACCACACTCTATATTCCATCTTTTTTTTAATTTTTTTTTAATTTTTTTTATCAAATATATTTTTATATAAATAGTGAATAAAAAATTATAAATAGTTTTAAAAAAATAAATTCAAAAAAAATTTTTTAAAAATATTAAAAAATATTAAAAAGTATGGAGTGTAGAGTGTGGGAAGGATGAATAGCAAAACTCGTATTTTTCATTTTGAACAACGATTTAAAAACAATCATAAACCAAAAGGAAAAAAGCAACCAGAATAATAGTCCAAAGCATTGGGACGTGTCTATCGTGTTTGCCATATTTCACACACGTACGTGTTCTCTCTCCAAGGCAACGGACACGATATTTGAAGTCCGGCAACAGTTCCAGAAACGAAGTTGCCTCGAATCGGAAAAAAAAGGAGGGGATAATTACAGACCAAAATAACTAACTAATACCGTAAACAAAGTCAGGGATAAAATAGTCTAACAAAAATTAAGGATATGTTTGGAGGATGAGATGAGAATTTTATATTTTGTTTTAAAGTTTAAAATATTATTTTTTAGTTTTGAGATTTGAAAAAATTAAATTGAAATTTGAAAAAGTTATCTTGGGATTTGAAAAAGTTGAATTATTTATTATATTTTGTATGAAAATTTGAAAAAATGTAGAGATGAGATGAGATGAAGATGAAAATTTTGAATAAAACATCTTGTCCAAACCTATCCTAAGTGAAATTAACATGTTGCTGCTTTTGTTTTTTTTCTTCACAGGTTTCTGACCACAAATAAATGGAAAAAAAGGGGTTAAAACTGCACAAAGATTCCCAATTAGCAGACACAGATTCCCAAACACGTGAAGTTACAGACATAGCACATCACTGCAGCAGCAACATTGACAAAAGAAATCTGAGCACTGTAACCACTAAAAACCAAACAAGACAGAATCCAACCACTTTGAGCCACACATAAGCCTTGTGCTTATCCCTCAGGTGTTTCCTATTACGATGAATTATGAAGGTTCATGGCCTTAAAACATTGGGAAATGCTTATTGAAAGAATGATATACCGATGATTTTTTTTTAATTTTTTTAAAATTTATTTTTACCTAATGATTAAAAAAGTGAATATTATTTAATTTATGTATTTTTTTATAAAAAAAAAGTATTTAAAAATGTAAAAAAAAAACTTAAAAAAATAAAATAAAAAATTTTAAAAATACACTACATCGATTCACCATCAGTTGGCACCATCGGTCATTGTAGCACTATCCAAAACGGTATCATGAGATAAAGCAAGAAGAGGACCTGCACTTAGGGTTGTAATAGAGCCAAGCCAAGCCGAGCCGGCTCGACTCAAAATATTCGAGCTCAAGCTCGAGTCCAAACTCGAGATTTTTTTTTATTTTTTGTTCGAGCTCAACTCGATAAGATAAACTTTTAACTCGAGCTCGATTTTTTTTTTTTTTTTGTGAATAAGATCTAATAATTAATCAAATAAATAAATAAAATAAAAGATCTAATATTGAATTTATACAACTAACAAATATACCTCTATTGAATTATAAAACTTTAAAAAATTTATAAATAATTAAAATATCTAACTAGTTAATATTTATCCAAAATAACAATATATTAGCCTACATATATTATTAATACATACATTTAATATGATAGCATATATCTATTTCATATATGGTTTCCACATATTAGTATATAAAATTATTAAATTTTATCGACTAATTATTATACAAATTATAAAATATACCTATAAAGTATATTCACTATATAAATATAAGTAATTAGATTACATATTATATATTTAATTATAAATGTAGTATGCTTATATTATTAGCTAATACATATATATGTATATATATATATATATACATAAATGTATGTATATATTTATCAATATATGAATGAATTTTAATCGAGTCGACTCGAGCATAAACGAACCTTAACCAAGTCGAGTCGAGTTTTGTCGGGTATATGTTATTTACATATCGAGCGAGTATCTGTTTTCACAAACGAGCTTTTTTTTTTCACAAATCAATTTCGATTCAAATTTAACCGAACGAGTACAGAGCGGGCTATCGAGTAGATTGGTTCATTTACAGCCTCACTCACAACTCGATCATTGTGCATTGATCATCTCACAACTTTATCACGCTGGACCACTTTATCACTGGCAAGTCGGTCTTTATAAAATGACAGGCTTGTTCAATAGCGTAAGTGACCAATGACCATCTAATTTGTAAATTGATCCTTCACCGGCAGTTTTGGAGGCTGCAGTTTGGAAGACAGCGTCCTGTCGATCCCTCTAGCTACCTGGTAACTGGTAAGTAATTGGTTTTTGCACCACCATTTATATAATTAGTTTCCATCGTTATTTTCTGAAGATGCAGGAACGCGGTACACCTAATTATTATCAGCATATTAATTGTTGCTTTAGAACCGAATTAAAGCACATACATTTCAGGAAGAACGCAGATGCCAGATAGAATGGGAACTAGGGAAAAAGAAGAAGGAAATGTATTCGTCTCTGCTCTCCCTCTCTCTTTCTTCTTATTTTTCTTCTTGTTAAGGTTCATTTGGACACTGGTTTAATATCCAAGAAGTTCGTAAATATTAATAAAATAGTTTTAAGTTAAGATCTTTATTGAGTTATAGGAAATGATATGATAGAGAAAAAAATTGAATAAAAATATTATCAATAAAAAAATTATTTAAATATAATTTTTAATAATACTTTCTAAAGTTGTATTATTTTTATATTTTATTATAAAATTTGTAAAAGTTTTATTATTATTTTTTGTTTAGATAATGATTAGATAATAATTAGATGGAAAAATTGAAGATCATTTGAAATTAAAAAGTATTTTTTATATTTGAGTAATATTTAAAAATAAAATTATGAAAAGTTTTGAAAATTTTGAGAATTTCATGTTTCATCTTGTGTCTAAACCTTGTTTGGTGCCTCAAATGAGACACAAAATTTCATCTGATCTTATTTCATCACATCTCATTTTATTTCTAAATATAAATTAAAAAATTTTCAAACTAATCATTATAACTTTTTTAAACTTTTAAATAAAAAATAAAAAATAATTCTAACTTTTTCAAATCTCTAAATAAAAATAATATTATAAAACTATATTCTTATAATATTTTAACTTATATTATTTTTTATTCAATTTTTTCTTTTTACTTTTTCAAAATCTAAAAAAATATTCAGTTCAAACTATTTACTCTAAGCAATCACATATGTGTGAGCCTCTTATGTTTCCTTCCATGCACGACAGGTGGACTCCCTTACTCTATTATTTGAGTAGATCTTACCGCATGTTTAGTGCTTTTCATTATACAAATGTTTTAGTCACAAATTTTTTTTATAAAAATAAATTTATAAATTTACATAATTTGATGTAATATATTAAAGTATACAATTATTATTATTATAAAATAGATTTAACGTATTAAATGAAATCATATCAATTTATAAATTTTTTGTATAAAATTTTTTTTTGAAACATATGAAAAACTTTTTACGATTGTACACTTTGTTGGTAAAGATGGGATTGGTATTCTGTTATGAAACTCACTTTTTTGGTGTCAAGTTGATTTCAGCTTGCCAACAATTATTGGGAGTAATTTCTAAGAGAAAATTCTTTGTTACATTCTAGATTTTACTCTAGAAAAAAAAAATCATCTTTAATTTCATTATAAATTTCAACCGTAAAACATTTCTGGGTGACCTTACATTCTTGATTTTTATATTTAGAAATATTTCGGAGCGTGGTTAACACCGCACTTTGATAATGATATTTAAAAAAGTAATGCTACACATATTTATAATTTTACATGTAAGATTTATTTTATCAGTTTTTTTTTTAAATTAAATTTTAAATTTAATAATTTTATTCATATCAATAATTGATAGGTACAAAATAAATTTTTTGTAAGTTTTTCTTCGATATATTGTTCTATTTAAAAATTATCAATCAAATAGTATTTTTAATTTTTTGAATTCCTAGTCTTTAAATGAAAAGTTATTATCATTTAGGAGAACTCAAGAAATTAAAAGAAAAATAATTAAAAACAATTGATTTTTTATTGATAATTGTAAAATTTGATTGTTAAATCAACTGCTCTCTAGAAAAAATATCCCGGTGCGTGGAATGTCATAATTTGAAATTTTTGATGACTCAATTTAAAGGCGCGATGACGTGTACATGATTAGACAGAGCCGCGACATGGACATCTAATGAAATGTCGTTGGAGTCCAAGAAATAATTAATGAAGTTGGTGCATCATGAATAATTAATTATATATGTTTATTTAGACAAGAAGATTAATTAATATATATATATATATATAGCAGCATCAGTACTACTCTTCATCGATGATTTTATTATCATCAAATGATCTCAAGGGATATGAGATAGTGATATACTCTTCATTGTGTTTTGAATGATTTTATTATCATTTGAATTTTGAAAGTATTGATCTGTGACCTCCAGATAATTTTAAAAATCATCTCAACTAATTTAAAAAAAACTTTAGACACATCATGTTTGCTGCCAAAAATAAACAACTTCACTTTCACTAATAAGGCTTTTAGTAAAGTTATGTAATTATAAAAAGCTACACTACGCAATCCAAAACATATTAACCCAATCTATAACATGCATGCACTTGGTAGAAGAAATTAAAAATCAATTTTCAAAGTAAGATCGAAAATGTATTCATGAAAAATAACAATATTAAATTCTTGATTTAAAAAATTGAGATATATCATATTATTAGTGTCTCTTTCTATTCCAAGTTTCGACTAATATTTGTACTTCATGAATCATAACTTGACAGGCAACATGGAAACAAACACTTTTTCCCTCGAACTTCTTACAAATAATAATTATGCAGTTTGGAGTGTCAAGATGAAAAATAATCTGTTGGCTCAAGGTCTTTGGGACATTGTTGAAACAAGTTCGAAACCTCCCAAACCAGATGATGATGTGGTTGAATTCGAGGCATGGAAAAAGATGAATGATGCGGCTTTATATGCAATCCAAAGTTTGTGTGGTATGGACATACTATCTCGAATCAATAACATTAGTTCTTCCAAAATTGCTTGGAAAATGTTGGGTAAAATACCCATGCAAAGTAATGGAGAGGACAAGTTAATATAGACTGAAGATGATAATTTGATAATTGATGAAGGAAACTCTTCAAGTTCAGACAACCAAGGTCTCTCTCTCTCTCTCTCTTTCAATATGGGCAAAAATTATTAGAAGAAAAAAATAGGCTTATAATTAAATGAAAAACTTGGAATTTCTCAATGCCTAATCTAAAGCTGATCTTATAAATTAGTTGTAGTTCTTCTTGTCATTGAAATTTGAATCACCATGATAACAAATACAAATGATTTATTTTAGGTGGTTTATCTTAGACCTTATATGATTTAATTTGCAAAAAAGATTCTAGATTTAAATATTGTATATCAAATCTTGTCATGTCAATAATGTGGATGGTGTGTTATTCACATTAACTTAGAAATAGAAACAATCAACCACAAATAAATAAATAAAGATTTGGAAAACTTGAACATCCTTCTCACTCAACTCATGGACAGATCTTGATCGTATTTGTTGAAAAGCACATTTGGATATCGACCAATTAAGCACAATATGCAAATAATTAAGTTGAACGTATGTAGAAGATGATAGTAAAATGAAATAATAGAGAAATTATACTTTGATCATCTCCTCAAACTACCACTACTTATTTTACAAGGTGACCCTTAAATTACTAATCCAACTTTAATGACTTCGTAAAGTTAACTTAATGATTAATGAAGTATTTTTTAATTACTTTGTAAATTTTTTATTTTTTAAAAAAATTTTGAAGTGTTTTAAAAAAAATAAAAATAAAATTACATGAATCGGTGAGGATTTTCAATGAGATTCTTCGATGGGTGTAACATCACCATTTGGGAAATGAGAAAAAAATTAAATAAAAATATTATTAAAATATAATTTTTATTTTAGAATTTAAATAAGTTGAATTATTTTTCGTGTTTTGTTTGGAAGTTCTGAAAAGTTGTAATGATTAGTTTCAAAGTATTTGTACTTGAATGATGTATTGATCATCTCCACACACCACAAACCATACTTATTTTTATTTTTTATTTTAAAAAAATGAGATATATCACAATAGTGTCGTTGTCTATTCCAAGTTTTGACTAATATTTGTATGTACTTCATAACTTGACAGGCAATATGAAAACAAACACTTTACCCCTTGAACTGCCAATCGAGACTGGAGCTAATCAGAGAGTTGAGAGTGAAAACTCTTCAGACAACCAAGGTCATTCTAACTCATCAAACATCTTAGGTAATGGACAGGACAAACGAATACAGGCGAAAGTTGTTGATCCAATAATTAATAAGGGAAACTCTTCAAGTTCACACAAACCAGATATCTCTCTCTCACTTTGGGAACATTATTGGAAGAAAAAAAAATAGGCTTATAATTTCTAGAAAACTGGGAATTTCTCATGAGACATGATCGAAAGCTAATCTAACTTAGTCGTAGTACCTCTTGTCATTTAAACTTGAGAATTGAAATTCAAATCACCATGACAAGAAGTACAAATGATTAATTTTAGGCAGACTATTTTAGACATGATATGATTTAATTTATAATAAAATTTTAGATTTAAATATTCAAAATTAAATTTTGTCACATCAATTACGTGCATAATGAAATCTCCATACTACCTTATAAATAGAATGAATCAACCACAAAATAAATAAATAGATAAAGATAAAGAATTTGGAGACTAGGTTTAACATCCTTTTCACCTTAACTCATGGACTGATCTCGATCGTATTTGTTGGAAAGACATTTGGATATCGACCAAATAAGCACAGTATGCAAATAAGTTGAACGTAGAAGATGAGAGTAAAATGAAATAATAGAGAAATTACACTTGATCATCTCCTCAAATTACTCAGGTTACAAGGTGACCATCAAATTACTAATCCAACTTTATCTCTCAAACTTGTCCTTTTTGCAATTTTCCTTTTCCCATTAAGATCCAACGGCCTTTTAGATCATACTAGTACATTACTTATTTTTTAATTATCAATTATCTCCAAGTCAACAATATTCTATAGGATTTAAACATGAGGTTAAATTACTTTTATAATTTGGAGGTGAAGTGATAATGTTGGTTGCTGGTTAACTTTATTGCCATTTTACAAAATAAGTGACAATTTCAAAAGTAATCTGTGATTTTTCCTCAAAATAATTACTGTACGTTAAAAATGAACAGGGATTGTTTAAACATTTTATTGGGCTTGAAAATTTATAAGTGGTAAGTTTATTAGTTATACGAGAATGGCCGGAACAAATAAGCCCACATCGAATTAATTGGTAAGTTTATTAGTTATGGGCTTTGCCTGTAGCTAATTAATTGGCCTATTTTAGACTGACAAACATTCGACTAAAGCCTAATCCATGAAAGGAAGTGACACTATCATATTTACTAGTTATAACATAAGTTGCATTATTATCATTATATATTTATTATATATCTATATATTTGATAAACCCTATATACGTACTGAAATTTAAAATCAACACATGCATACTGAAGATGATAACATTATGTAATAGTAGTTTGTTTGAAAGTACGTACGTGTCGAAGACATTGTTTCGTTTAATTTATTTCATAATTCTATGTATAATATGACAAATATTGGAGATAAAATAATAATAATAATAATAATAATAAAAAGCTTATACATATGCATGGCAGGGCCAGATTGGGATGATTATGCGGCCTTACTCAAGGCTGTGCGAAGAGGTGATTGGAACGCTACAAGAGAATTCCTTGAGCTCCACCCCCATGCATTGACAGCAAGAATGACTCCATTTATGGGTTGGACGGTTCTTCACGCTTCTGTTGATGCTGAACAGGAAAATATAGTGGTGGGGTTGGTGAATATGATTTCAGAACAAGACTTGGAAACAATGCAAGACAAATGCGGGTATACAACTTTACATCAAGCAGCTATTAGTGGTAATTGCCAGGTGGCAGAGTACCTGATTAGAAAAAACAAGAGGTTGGCCAGGATTAGAAATAATGAAAATGAACTTCCAGTTGCTCTGGCTATGGGCTGTGGGCATAAAGAATTGACTCGCTATCTCTATTCTCAAACTCCTTTGCAAGATTTGGAGGCAGAAGAAGGCCGCCAGGGTGTTTCCCTTCATAACAACTCTATCGCAACCAGAGATTTAGGTAAAAATTACTGTTTCGTTTTCTCTTCTAACCATTTATTGGCCGTAATTTCCGGTGTTTATTGGATATTAATTAATTGGATACGTACGGTACAACAATACGTGATCATGCAAGATATGGCTTTGGAATTAATGGGGCGTTGTCCTAGTTGGGCTTTTGCCTTGAGCAAGCGAGGTACCTCCGCTTTGGAGAAACTGGCCCTTGCGACTGACGCATTCGAGAGTGGAAAAGGGATAGTGTTTTGGAAACAATGGATCTACAATCACTGTTAGTACCACTCTTTTTTATATCTCTTAGCAGCTTTTCCATTAATTATTGGGGTCTTTTACGTAAAAAAAGAAATTTCACAAAAATAATTCTTAAATACATATACAAGAATTTCCTATCTCGCGTATAAACGTAATTAGTTGAGTAAATAATTATATTTATACATTAATAATTCACAGCTCAGTCAACTTATAATATGATAGTAGTGCAACATCATCAACAATAGTACTAGCTAGCGTACGTATTTGAATTTCAAATTTTTTCATAACAATTGTAATAATATTATAAAATAATCGTAAATGTGTCATCACTCTTAAATAATTTATATCTAATCATGATTTGCATTAATTGTTTCCGTGGTTTAGAACAAAAACACAAAAATTAAGACAAAAACTTGTCCCTCCAAACATATCTCAAAACACTGCTCTATTTAAGCGTACTTATATAAGAAACATATCTCAAAGCACTTATCGATCCAAACATGCAGCTTTTTATGAGCCCTTTCGCTTTCCCAGAAACCTAGCTTAATTTAAAAGTTTTCATCTTGATTATAAATTTTTTTTAAAAAATTTTCATATCTTAATTAAGAAGCCTTTTAGGTAATAACAAGATTTCATCTTAATATATATAGTTTCAAAGGATGGCAACTAATTCATGGTGATAACATAATATATATTGAACTCTCTCCGATCGAACTAAGCCTGCGAGTAAACAAATCTAGTCGACAAGTCGTTAGCAATCAGTTTAATCAAACCCAAGTTGGACTTGATTCGTTTATTAAATGAATTATTTAGAATTAATCAGTTTAATAAATGAATTGTACTTGTATTAACTCAAATTAATAACTTTCATATTTATTATTTATATTATTATTTTTACCTTTATAATTAAAGTATTTAACAATATAAGAGGAAATCACATAGTTTTAATACTTTGAAGATATTTACAAAAACTCAAAGTTATTTGTTAAAATTTGTACATTACAGTTATAATATAAAATATATTATATATCCAGCCGCGAGAAAATGAAAACTTTATGTATCAGATACTTATTTATTAATTCTCTTGTTTCAACTCAACCGAATATTAATAGCTTTTTTGGGTGGGGGAAGGTATACACATTAATTCAAGTGCTGGTACTGCTGCCGATCAAGTCCGTTTGAACATTAATCAAAATGGTCAACAAAAAACTATCGGATCAGGTACGTCCGTTAATGCCTAA
Organism: Cyclocarya paliurus; assembly: GCA_029856935.1. Lineage (NCBI taxonomy): Eukaryota > Viridiplantae > Streptophyta > Magnoliopsida > Fagales > Juglandaceae > Cyclocarya > Cyclocarya paliurus. Next base: position 20,269,598 of record CM056958.1, read on the forward strand.
ACTTAATTTCTTTGACTCAATTCTTTTAATTAGTACTCCTGACAATGTCAATGATAATTTGGGTGGCTTCATTTTTCTGTCGGAATAATGATCTTTTCAAGGAAGAAACAGATTAGATTAGTTTTTAATATCCATTTAGTAATAATTATATTGATCTAATTGATGAGAAAGCTTTGGTTTTACTTAATTTGCAGTGCGAGCTCTATGGCTCCACCTGGCTTCAAGTCTCTTGAACCTTTTGGGTATGATATATTGCATCCATACAATTTTTTGAATAATTTTTTTATCAAAAACTGTTATTCTTGATCATTTATTGTTTAATCCAACTTATAATTAATTAACCAGCATGCATGCATTAATGTTTCGTAATTTCCAAATTAATTAGGATTCAAGCGTTTATATGAAATGAAGTTGGCACGTCTCCAATTCCAACAACTTCTGTCTCGTATGTGTGAAGCGATACCAACTAATACAAGTCCAGAAAATCGATACGAGATTATTGCGCGAATAATCTTCCATGCTATCAGGATAGGGAACTTTGAATTTGTTTACCAAATACTCAAAGCAAATTCAGATCTTTTGCTGATCGGTGATGTTACTGATTGCATGGGCATATTCCATTGTGCCGTCCATCGGCAACATAGGATCTTCAGCCTTATATACAGCTTAAAAAAGAAGAATGTTCTACTAAGTGCGCCAGATAAATCCAAAAATACCATATTGCATATGGCAGGGATGTTAACAGAACATACTCCTATCGATCACATAAGAGGAGCAGCTTTGCAAATACAAAGAGAAGTTCAATGGTTTAAAGTCAGCTCCATCCATCTCTCTCTCCTTTATTATTACGCTGTGGGCTATATGCGGTACACTCTTTAAACTGATAGATTTTCAAAGAGAGAAAAGAGAACAACAGCAATACCTTTTTAAACTCAGTCGCCTCGACTCCATTTGTTGTACTTTATTAATGTGTCTTAAAATCTACGATTATTACTAAATTTATTGGTTGGTAGAGAAATTACCAAGACAACATTAATTTGCCGCTAACTTTTTGAACTTTTTCTTTTCTTTTTTCAGTTGTGTGTGTCTGAAATGTAGGAAATGTGGGGTGGAAAAATCTGTATCATTTCACTTCAAAACAGTGATTTTAAGAACTCTACTATATATGGAATCATCTAATTAATTAGAAACTTCAAGGACGCTGGAAGTATTATATTTATATATAGAATCACTTTGTTTGTCGGTATTGCGAGATTGCTGCTAATATGATTCTTCATTATAAGAAAGCTAAAATTTTCACTCTCATATTTACGTTATGGAAATAAGATAAAATCATAAATTTGAAAAAATTACAAATTTGAAGAGGAAAATAACATACATATGACCATTTTTACTATATTTTGCACAACGCTATTTTAAATGGGGTTATTTTTATAAAATAATTTATTAAAATAATAACTTTTATAAAACTTTACCCTCAATTTAAAATGTGATTGTATTAACATCAAAACAACAAAACTCACGGTTCTAAAAGCCAAATGATTGAAATGATTCTACACAAAAGCCAAGGAGAAGCAATACATAAATCTTTGATGATAGTCTCAGTTTGTTGAATATTGATGGATAATTCTTTCGCAATATTGTAGTTAAGATTTTTTCCAAATATTTTATCTAATAGATGCAGGAGGTGGAACGCATCTGCCCTCTCGCTTGTAAGGAATATTTAAACAAAGATGGTTTGACTCCCAAACAATTATTTACTGCGACTCACCAAAAATTGAAGAAAGAGGGAGAGCAATGGATGAAGGAGACTGCAACTTCTTGCTCTTTGGTAGGCACTCTCATTGTAACTATCATGTTTGCCGCAACATTTACTATTCCCGGTGGTAACAATCAAGATACAGGCTTGCCAATCCTCATGCAAGACAAATTGCTTATGATCTTTATAGTAAATGATTCCCTATCACTCTTTTCTTCCTCAACCTCAGTGTTGATGTTTTTGGGAATTCTCACGGCACGTTATGCAGAAGAAGACTTTCTTAAATCCTTACCTAAAAGGATGATAATAGGCCTTTCCACCCTCTTTTTCTCCATTACAACTATGATGATAGCCTTTTCTGCTGCTCTTTTACTTATATTTCGTGGACAATCAGTGATTGTTATTCCTATTATTAGTTTGGCTGGTGTTCCAATAGTCCTATTTGCATTGATGCAGTTTCGCCTTCTTGTTGATATGTATGTTGCAACTTTTTGTACTTCACGCATCTTCAATAGAAAAATGAAGCTATGGCTTTAAGGTTATAATGTTTCATTAATATGTGGCATACTAACCAGAAATGTCAAGTTCTTTTTTAATGGGAAACATGACTAATGAATTGTCAGCCAACCTATATATGTTGTGTATGTTGTTATTTTTCCTATTTTAAACTGATGTTCACTCAATATAATTTTACGCTTTTCACTTTTGTTGAATTAGACATATTTTTACAATGGAAAAAGATTCAAGGTTCTCAAATCTAGGATTTATGGTGGAAATGAGACAAGTACGAGAAGTGGATCTCAATTTTGCTTGTTCAAGTAAATCTCAATATGTTTCCTTCTTCTCCTTTGGAGGATGTGGGTGGTTTCTCCTCTTTTGGAGGATGGGGTTGGTTACCCTTTCTTCATTTAGAGGTGAGGGATGGTTTTATTTATTTATTTTTATTTTTTTTTACAGAGAGTGATACTCTCAGACAAATAAATTTTGTCAGTAAAGAATTTTTAGAAATTAAGACAATGTCCGTCGTAAATGAATATGTGTGCGGGGAAGCGTACATGAATGAAATGAAATCTATTTCCTATATAAAAAAAATGGCTCAATAAAATAATAAGATAAACTTAATGCTTCCCAACTCGAAATCTTATACCTCATATATAAAAATTAGGAAACCCAAATCCAAGAAGATTCTCTCCCAGTTTATTTCTTGATGCAATACGGTAATCTAGGACTTCTAAGTTCTAAGATGTTTCATTAGTCTGGCAGGCTACAAGGTTATTCTTGTTCATGTTTATAACGTTATTGTCGTGCCAATAGCTCATGTTTAATTTTAGAACTTGCTGATATTTTTGGACCGGACTGATTCAGCCAGTCAAGTGAGTCCACCATTATTAGACCTCAAGATCAACCATGTAGGCTTTAGTATTGGACCGGGCCAATAGAAATTAGTCTGATTGGTTTTATCGGGGTGTTCGAGCTGGGTCTTCTTCATTTTGGAACAATTTGGTTTTGAAGCCCCAAATCAGAAAGTATGAGTTGAAAAATGGTAATTGGACCAATTATTTGAAGCCACGTTAAAGAATGAAGATAGGATGATAATAAAATTATAGTGAATAGTTTATTTTCAATTTGAAATCAAATACTCTTGCGTTAATAAAAAATATTAAAAAGATACATAATGTAATTCAAGCATTTAAATTAACGTACACAAGAATTTAAAGTATGATTTCATTTACTAATTTCAATAAGTATATAATATTAATCTAAATAAATCAATAAGCATACAATCTATGTATTTGTCCTAATTTAATCATTATCTTTGTCTCAAATATTCTCATCTATGAAGAAGATAAATGTTCTTAAGTTATATGCTCGTGAAAATGGCAGTATTTTCTCCCCTAGCTATTTCTTGTACAAATTAAATAAAATACTCATTTCTCCTCTATTTTATCTTTAAAATTCAATTAAGTAAAATAAAAAAACTAGATGTTTTATCTTTTAAATTTTCTACATTTTTTAATTGAAAACAGGGATGAATAATTACTTCTGTTTTATTTATATACAAGAAAAAGATAAAATAAAGTCATTTCTCAAACAAAATAATAATAATAAATAGTTTTAAATTAATTGGAATTGGTTCAAATGTGAAAAAACAATGGTTCTACCCAACACAACACCTAGAGGGAGGGTGAATAGGTGTAGTTCGATTTTTCTGGTCAAATACAAAATATTGACAAGCAAGTAATCAAACAACAAAATATATTACATAAATAATCAATACAGAGATTTGGTCACAAAGTGGAAACTTATTTGAAGAACCTCTTCAAAATCTAAAACCACTCCAAGTGTAAGACACCACCTCAAATCCACTATAGAAAATAAGTTTGTTATAATCAATTTAGTGACACTCACAAAACTTTTGAAGTTCCTAAACTTGGACTGCAACACCACAAGTGACCCACTTGATCTCTACACGCATGTAGTGTAGAAACTCCGATCTTTTTATAGCTTCCCACGAGAACCTCTCGATCTATGCATCAACAGCAGCTCCGGACTCTTCCAGCCAATGAAAACGTCCACTTTGATGGACTCAAATGAGGTTTGATCTTGTGTGTGGTGTGGTGGAGATATGTTTGTCCACGAGAGATTCACAATGTGGGAAAAAGTTTCTCTCAATAGCTCTTGGAAGCACTTAGAGATTTTGCTCTGTTTCTCCACACCAAAGAACAGAACAAGCTGTTCTATTTATAGCCCCTATGAATCACGACGCTCAAAACCCTGAATTTTCAGTTGTCTTGAAAATTGGCTCTAGCGCAAGTCAAGCGCAGGATTTCTTTTAGGAACTACTCGAGCGATACGTCGAACGCACATCAAGCGGACCTCTCTGGATGAGTTCGCTCGAGCGCTGAGTCGAGCGCACCATCGAGCGGACCTCTCTATATGAGTTCGCTCGAGCGCTGAGTCGAGCGACCCATCGAGCGGACCTCTCTGTATGAGTTAGCTCAGGCGTTGAGTCGAGCAACCATCTAGTAGAACACTCTGGATGAGTTCGCTCAAGCGATAAGTCGAGCGACCATCGAGCAGATCACTTTGGATGGTTCCGCTCAAGCGCCAGTTGGGTTCTGCTCGAGCCGTGTTGAACACATTTCAATACTTTTAATGTGACATCTTTTTAACACTAGTTACAACACAATTTTATATAGGTTTTCACAAGAATATGCCAACCAACTAAAATTTTCCTCAACAATCTCCCCCTTTGACATTTATGTGACAAAACCTCTAACCTATACATAGGATCTAATCCTATCACACCCCACATAGGATTCCTAGATTCAAGCACAATCTTAAACACGTTGAGATATTTCTGCACATACTTAACAAATGGTTAAACGTGCCAACACAAATATGCAAGAAATATATCCATAAGTATAATCAATGTCTGCTCGGAAATCAAGAAAAAATATTTCATTAAGCAATTAATCAGACATTGAATTCAATTAGTCAAACAACAGCAGCACAAGTAGCATGTGATACAAAAACAAAAGTTGCTTTCCTACAAAACATGTAATACAAAAACAAAGGCTGCTGCTCCACAAAAAATTGTGATACTCCTCTACATCTATACCACTCCCCCTGCATATATACTACTCTCCCTTTTTGTCACAAAGGACCAAAGGTCTCAATCATCACCATCACTCTGACTGCCACCATCATCATCATCATCGAGACGCTTCTCAATATCTTTGAAGCGTTGAGTAACAAGTTGCTACAGGTTATCAACCTTAGCATCGAGGCTATCAAATCGAATATCAAGTCAGGCAAGGTACTTGAGGACCTATGAAGGTTGAGCTCGATCGAACCTGGTGCCAATGTGGAAGGTGCCAAGCTAGGAGGGTGTGAGCTGGATGGCTGAGAGTTGGATGGCTAAGAGAAGGGTGCAGGAGGATGCTCAACTAACAGAGGGTGATGGGTAATGTGAGCACGACTCAGCTGTATACTCCTCCGACCAATAGGAGCCTTAAGAGGAATTCTAGGCTCACTGGAAAGTAATGCAACTGACTGAGAGAGGGCTAACCGAGTGATAAGGCAGGCAAACAGCAATCCAGTCCCTATTTTGTTGGACTGAAAGATCTCAAGAATGACTCGACAAAGATGGCTCCCTAGATCAATGGTGACACCATTAATTAGTGCATACAAAAGAGTGGCACAGTCAAGACCCACATCACTCTGATCACCAGTAGGATACAAATTTGTAAGGCCTATCCTACTGAAAATGAGATATTCAGGTGAAAATCTCACAGTTAGAAGTGGTGACTTCCCTTCCCAAAAACGAGTCCCACCATAGAGACATCCAGCAATGACAGGCGGACTAGGAGGAGATGTATGTGTATATGGATATTCTGGATTGGACACAAGTAGGGCGTTTAGTAGATTCGCTAACATGCCCAGAGTCACCCGGAAGGAGATGTTCTGGAGATTAACCTCAAAAGAACCATCATCAGAGATAACATGAATGTTGGAGTAAAACTCCCTAACCAACTCCATAGAGGGAGTGGGAAGATCAGTGATCAAAGCCTGCCACTGGCGAGACTCAAATATACGAGAAATAATGGTCTCACTAAGCTCACCAAGGGAGATTTCTCGCTCGACAATAGATTGCAGTGAGAGAAGTTCTAAGTATAAAGCTCTTGTGCCCCGAACGCTGTGGAAATGTGCTTGAGCGGGGGTAGGAGGATTTTGGCGAAGACGAACACATCGAGACATAACTTTGGCTGTTGACACAATTAGTGACCATTAGGCAAGGCTAAAGGTATTGTGGATCCGATGCATGCATGTCTAAAATGCACATGCCTAAAATGTATGTCCAAATATATGATCAAATGCATGATACAATGCATGACCAATGCACATGCATAATGCACATACCAATGCACATGCCTAATGCACATACCAATGCACATGTCCAATGCACATGCCTAATGCACGTGTCTAATGTACATACCAATTGACATTTCGACCACTTCAAGTGCAACTAAGCCAAGGTTGGGTTTTAAATCCAATAGAAGTCCCATGACCCTCCCATATACAAACCATCTTCAAACACAATTAAAATTCATGCCAAACACTATACCAACACTAGGAAAGACATGTAATGAGCATGGAAACATTGTTATGCCAATGCATGCTGAAAAAATGAAGCCAAACACCATTGAGGCATTTCACTGAGCACTTGGAGTGCAGTTAAGAAAAAACCAAGTTCAAAACTCCATGAGAGTTCCATGAACTTCCTAAATACAAACAAAACAAAAGAACAACCATGAGTTCCAACAAAACACCAAACACCCCAACATTTCGAAATCCAACACAAAATGCCCAAACCGAAACACATGCTTATGGAAATGCATGAATGAAATGGAAAAAGAAAAAAAATGATAGAGAAGAGAAGATGAGAAACTTACCGTGAGATGATTTCGTGAAATGGGAGCAAATGAGAAGAAATTTCGAAAGCACGAAAAAAATCCAAGAGGTAAATGCACGAAGGAAAAAGAGAGGAAACGACGCAGGTTATTGTGAAAATAGGTCTGAGGAAAAGAAAAAGAAAGGAACTGTTGTAGGTATCTAAAACGCATTCGCTCGAGCGGTACTTAAGTTTCGCTCGAGCGGCATCCCCAGAATTTTCAAATTTGCCTTTCTTTTTCATGAAGTGATTTAATTATTAACGAAATCAATTTTGAAGCCTAAAAATCACATCAAATGTAAAAGAGTATCATATTATCATAATTTACACAAGTAGTAAAAACAGAGTATCACAGGTAAGATGAATATGCGTGTTTTATGAATCCTAACTCAATCAAGAAGTTTCAACCAAAAGATGTGAGTGGGGTTGGGCTGAAACATGAAACCAAAGTGCTTGGGAAGCCTTTCCATGATACAGAAAGTAAAACCTAATGCTGCTAAGACCTAAATACCTCTGTTTGAATTCCTGTATCAGTATTGGCCTGTCGAGTAATATAATCCCTTTTTTTTTCTTTTTTTTTTTTTTATATTTATGGAAAGAGAATTTTCACAGGAGGAATTTTTGATATATAATAATGAGGTCATCTAGCTCGTGGTCAATTCTGTATACACGTAGAGCTCCCTTATACTTTTGATTGCCTCCCCAAGAACTCACAGGTGGTAAAACAACAATTGATTGAGCTGAAGTGTAGTGTGTGATGCAAGTCACAAATTACAAAAAGTACACATGTTTTAAACTTTTGTAACTTATAAAGGTACATAATATAATTTTTAAAAGACATGTACCTGAAATTTTCAGAATTGACATCACTAACACTCTTTATCACACATTCATGTGCAAGACATTATGCATGATTTTTGAGGAACACACACAACACTACACAAGGACAAAATTATGCATGAGTTGAACACACACAATATGCTTACTAAAATAAAGAAAAACTATACAAGACCTAAACATGTATAAAATGCATGAATGCATGACCATCAATCTATACCATAAATACCATGTTTGGTCTGCTCCTTCCCTTTTCTCATCCACACTTGTTTTACTTTTGAATGATTCACCTTATCAGCCTTATGGCTAGTAGTCAATTGGTCTAACTTCACATTGATTATCTCATATTGTTTGGTCTAGACTATGACTTGTCTCCACAAGTTCTGATGTCATTTTCTTGAGTAGGGCTTTTCCATTCTCTTAGGATGGCTCCTAAGCTCAAAACAGTTTGGTCAAAAGTGACTAATCTTACCACAATTGTGACAGACGTGATTTGCCTTGTGAACTTTTTGTCTCATGGAGGGTGAGATATACCTAGGAGTACTCACGAAATTCTTACAATTTTTAAAAGGATAAGCAGTCATACTTTTAGAGAAAGCAGGAGTATGAACATATTGATTTTTTAACTTAAAGCAATCCGGTATTACATGACCAACCTTCCCACAGTGATGACACATAGGGCTCGTGTTGCGAGCTCCTTGTCTCTTGAGAGGTGGTATAGACTTTTGCATACAGTTTATCCGAACCAAGCCAAAACTATTAAAAATGTGACAACCTAGTACAAACATAATAATTTTTACTTTTCCTTTTGAAGAGTTTTCTCTCTTCTTTTGTACGAATGTTCTCCTCTAGCAAGTGATTCTCTTGGGTAGATGCCATGCATGGTTCTGAAAAATGCCGCACACAAGTTCAGATTTGTAATACTAAAACAGAGTCCTTTCATTTCAGATTTGTAAGAGACTAGCTAATTACAAGTACTAGACTGCTAAATTACAAAGTTTAAATCCATCAAACAAGTTGTGTCAAATATAATTAGTACATTACTGAGTTAGGAAATTACAAAGTATTTTAAAGCTTAAAATCCATCAAGATCCAAGTTTCCATTGCAGGGTAGAATAATCAGCACTTCTTTCGGATGGAGCATCTCCAAGCATGTAAGTTTAAAAAACATACAAACCATTCTACCCCAAACAGGTTCAATATTTTTTTTTCTCAATGGTTGTGTTTGTAGTAGTCAAAGCTCAAGAATTCTGCCACGTCATTATCGAAGGAGGTTATGTACATGTGGTACTTGCTGATCTTTCTAAGCAAGATCCTTTTACAAATTGGGTGTGCATCAAAACTTTGGCAAAATGGGTTGCTCCTCCTGATCACATTGTAGGTGGCATACCCATAACCCATGTGGTCAAAAACTCAATTTATTCTGAATGAATTTTTTTTCCCCACTGCAAAGAAAACTCGATAAGACAGAAAATGAAATAAAAACCCTAGATTTTGAGATCGACTACTTTCAGTAAATTATTATCAATTTGGGGCAAAATTACAAATTTATATATAAGAACAATAGATCTGTTAAAGAATATTATTTATGAAAATATATGAAAATACATTACCCCTCCAGCAGATCTTTGGATGCAGGTTCTCTTCCGTATGGTTTGGATTCACACCGTCGCGGGATTGAGAAAAGGCAGCATGAAGGATTTTGGGTGAAGGAAAGGTGAGCCGTAGAGGAAGGGTCACAGGACTGAGATGGGGGAAGTCACATCGGTGGAGATTGAGGTGCTCGCTAGTTAATAGGATGAAGGGAGGGGGGAGATGAAGGATTTCTTTGGGGGGAATCATAGTGAAAGCAAATGAAGCAAACCGATGGGAAATCACAGAGAAGAAGAAAAGACATCTAGGTTCGTGCTTGGGGTCGTGGGGGGAAATGGCTGAATGAGGGAAATGAAGGCTGAGAGAGGGAACAGAGCAAACCGGTTCAATGGTGTTAGTGAACCCAGTCTACACGTCATGCGTGTAATGGATGCAGCCGAATAGTTGCTGCTGCGAAGATTTTCTCTTTTATTTTTTATGCATTCTTTTATAAACTAAATAGATTTTATTTGAGTGAATGTGCACCTTCCCCTTTCTCTTAAATGGAAAAATTGGTGATAAGGTAGCCTTTTTTCTTCCCTAGCCTGCCATTAATGTTTTTCAAGGCTTTTGTTCACATTAATGCTTTGGGCATCCACGATCTTATTATCTCATAGGCAATAGACAATTATTGAATGAGAAGTATATATTCAGGGTACACACAAATTATAATTAAAAAAATTTATATTTCATAATAAAAATATATTGACAATCTGATAGATTGTAATACATCACGATTATATGTAAATATTTTTTATAAAACTCTTGTGTAGCTCAAGTATTTTATTTATTTATTATTGAATTATGCTAACCTAATACCGTTAGGAGTAGGGGTGGCAATATGTGACACGATTCGTGAACCCAACACGAACATGACACGAAATTAGCAGGTTTGGGTTTGATGTTAACGGGTTCGGATCAAAACGGGTTGATCTGCTAAGACTCGATTTATAAACAGGTTAATAACGGGTCAACCTGCTTAACATGAAATCAACCAATTTTGATCTGTTTTGAATTTATTTAAAAATTAAAATTTTATTTTTGTTAAGTTATAATATTGATTGTTCTCAGTATGCTTATGCTTTTAGTATTTCGAGTCTAATTATAATTTACACACCCAACACAACACTAAAGCGGATCCCACAATGTAGAAAAGTATTAGTATTTTAATTTTTTATAATTATAATATTACCCACAAGTAATAAAAATCTTTATATGTGTATCCATTTAATAATGAGTGTGTGTTAATAAAAGCATATAATCCCAAAAGATCTCACTGTTGTGAACAATGTTTTCATTTCTGTTCCGTTTCAGATGGAACAACTTGAATTTGAGGTGCTGGAACAATAACTGGCACAACTTAGTTGCATGTTCCGTCCCAAATGAAACTTCGGTCATTCAGGCTGGACTAATATTCTGGCTGGAACGGGTGTTTTATTCCGAAATCTTCAATAATGACATTTTTGTAAATATCTTGAAAAGTAAGGGATGAAATCGTAATTTCTCCTCCTGTTCGCTCAACTCTCCCCACTCCGACATCCAACACCGACGTCCCGATCGCCACCTCCATACTCCACACCATTGCAACATAAGCCGTATGCTGCAAGTCTATTCCTCGCTCCCCGAATAATAGTGTTGGTTTTTTATGGATTTTCCTTTTCTTTTCCCTTTCCGTTTGGTTGATTTCATGCATGTTATCGTCTCTTAGCTTTGTTTTTTTTTTTCACCAAAAAATCGTTCGCGCTTCTCCTGCGCCAAGTGTTTTCCTTCACAATTTCCCCCTTTCTCCCAATTAAGTTACTAGGCTTGTGAAACCAAAAGAGAATGTTTCAACGAAGACTATTTTGGCCTTCCAACTTCTCAAGGCCCTTTCAAAAAGCAGGTTAAAGCTAAAATGATTTATTTTTGTTTTAATATAAGCAGAGAAAATATTACAGATAGTAGTTGAGATTGTTTGCATTTTTAAATAGGCTGTTTGCTTTAATCTAATCTACTTCTGGTTTTGTTTGCACATGACTTGTTGATATTTTTATGTTTGATTTGACTTGGGCATTAATCAAACCTAACCCCTAATTACTATATACTTTTCCACTCTATCTATGTTAATTACTTGGTTGAGTCATTTGATCTTCTTAATTTTCTTGAATAAAATTGTATCTTGATATAGGAGGCATACCCATGGAATCATGGATTGAGAAGTATCTATTATTGTCTTTTTTTTTTTTTTTTGAAATAATATATTATTGTCTTTTAGATGAAGATGAGTAGTTTTTTTTTTTTTTTTTATTGGTTTGATTGAAATCTTAGAAGTATTATTAATTTTTTTGAATATCTATGTTTTTAAGACTTGTATTGAGAAGTATTATTGAGTTTTTTAAATGTGTATGTGTGTATATTTTTAAAATTTTAGAATATATTTAGTTTTTCTATATATATAATTTAACTATCGATACACCGAAACGTATATTAAAATATTTGATTCCAACATTTTGACAAAAATAATTGTTGAAAGGATTTAAAAAACTTTTAACAGTAAAAAGCAAATAATTTCGAATCATCAGATTTTAATTTTTAATCACCATGCATGCAAGAAACAATAATGATGCTTAATTAGTTAGTTGGGCTGTCATCATATGTACAGCTAATCTTTGACTAAAAAAGATAAAGAATAATAAAGTTAAACACTTAGAAATTATCAAAATAATGACTTTTCAAGAATAAAAAGATAAAAGTAATAACTTTCTTATTAAAATATTCAAGTATTAAATTTCTTAAAACCCAAAATACTCAGAATTCTAGCAAAAACTGGTCTTCACGTGGCTTTCTCTCTCTCTTTGAACATAAGCCTCATCTCATTTGAACTAATGATGGAGCCGAAATTATAAACTATTTAGGGTTGTCGGAGAATAATGATCTATGTCGTACAAACTTTGGGGACTAATAATAAGTAATTAATGAATTTACACCTCTCATATTGTACGGATATTCGTTGAAAGGCAGCGAAAAAGAAAGAGACTAAAGAGGCAATCAGATTTAACTCTTAAAATAAAAAATAAAATAAAATAAAGCAAACCAAAAGGCATCCACCCATTATCCGACCACTCACGGCTAAACACAAAGGTTGAGGAAAAGCGACGTGTCTTTTTTAAGGTTAGTTTGTTTTTATAATTTTTCTCAACTTATTTTTTTTATTTTATATAATAATTAAAAAAAATTTAAATTTTTACACAAAATAAAATAAATAATTTAACTTTTCAAATCTCAAAATAAAAATAATAGTAAAAATACATATATTCTAACAATATTTTATTCAACTTTTAATTTTAATTTCAATTCATTTCATCTTATCTGTGAAAAAAGAGAGACCTAGGCGATGGGTGGGCTCCACAAGGTTTTAATTATCTTCCAAAACCATGCAAGAGTAATGTTGTGTAGAGTTGTATATTATGCAAACGTCATGTAATCGCTTTAAAAAAGAATGGGTTTACTATTAAAAATTTTGATTTTTTTTTCACTCCACTATTTCAACTCACTACTATTCATAACAAATTCAACTCACCTCAACTCAGCTCAACATCCAAACGAGATCTTAACTAACCTCTAAAGTAAACCTTCGCTGAGGGGAAGGAGAAGCTCCCTCTCATCCTGATCCTTAATTGGCTGCTAGATAATAATTTTTTCGATTAGTTTCTTCGGTTTGTCTTCCTTTTTTATATTTTTTTCTTTTTACTTTCTTTTCCCATTACATTGTAAATGTTGGATCCGAGTTTTGGCCTTTGGACTTCCACACACGCCTTACCTATGTGCTCTCTAGTTGTCGATATTCAAAACCCGATGGAGGTTGCCGAACGACCATCGCATGACCTACACGCACTGCCCTAGCCACGCAACTTTTTTGACTTGTTGGAGGGTTTTCCGATCTCCAACCACCACACACATGGCACAATTGGATTCCCACCTTCGGATGTTGTTCTTCCAAAATGCCGCCAGCGACCCAGACTGTTCAATTCAAATTATCCAACTATGTTTCAGTTTTTCCTAACCAATAATCTAGGAAAAAGGGATGTAAAGAGCTTCGCCAAATACCCAAAAATAGACTGTTGCAATGCCTTCTTCGCAGATACCAATCACGACCGCATTCAACAATTCCATAAGTTGGATTTTATAGCTAGTATTGTAGCAGTCCGTTCGTGGGCTTGACAAGGGCTCGAGTCCAATTTGTTAGTCTCATTGCTCATTTATTTTTCTTACCTATTGTACGCACTGCACTTTTGTAAATGGGTTTTCTTCAAGGCCCCCTGCCTTCAATTCTTGTCTTCTATCTTTTGATATTTTCAATGCAAGTTACTTCAAGAAAAAAAAAAAAAAAAAAAAGAGACAAAAGACAAAACGCAATCTTCATAAATCAAGTAGAAAAAAGTTTCAGAAAGGAGATTAAATATTAGATTTGCCGATGAAAAAAAGGCAGATAAAAAAAATAAATAATTGTTGTATTAATTTTATTCATTTAGAAAGAAAAATAATTCTTGGCATGCCGCTAACTATCATTACTTCGAAGTTTTCCGCGGGAAGCGAAGAACTAGACTTTGATTTTGAACCCAAAATGCCCGACAGGATTGTAAAAGATATGCTTGACCAAAATGTTTTGAAGAGCACTAAACGTTTGGGAAAGTGCCAAATTTCTTGATTTTTGATGCGTCACGCAGTTGTATACAGTCAAATTTATACAGTCAAATTTACCAAATAAATAGAGTCAAATTTATATTGGCTAAATGCATGGCAATTAGAACACATGATGCAGTACAAGTATTGACTATTTTGCATGAGAAATACAGAAGGTATTGTAGAGAAAAGAAAGTATTGTAGAGAAAGAAGAGGCTAAGTTTTTTACGTAACTCCTATCAATGATGTTTGTCTCAATATATAGCGTATTTTATACATATTCAATACAATGACCAACTTAGCCATGAACTTATAAAAAACATGACCAAATTAGCCATGTAGCAGATGCATATTTGGCTTAGAATGAACACTCGATAATACTACTTCATGAAACTGATTTGGCCACAAATTCCACTATTGTGACGTAGAAGGCATCATTTGTAGAATGAGATGTTTATTAGTACCAGCAATCTCAAATGAATTGTGGCTCTGTAGTGTTCCCTTACTAAGGATAATCTGATCCAAGGAACTACTCTCAAGTCCCCAGCTTAAAAGAATAAAAGACTAAAGTTAAAATTGAAAAGAAAGAATAGAGTACTGTAGATATAATTGAAACAAAATATTGAACAAAGAGAAAATGTACACTTCCTGTTAAGAGAAGAATTGGTAAAAAGTTTCTTATCTTTCTCATTGATCTTTGTAAGAATATATAGACATCCGAATATGACTTTACATGGAAAGAAAATAAAATCAGCTTTACAAATCAATTATACAAGGAAACATATATTCTATAATGGTGAGATTGCTAGAATCATGGGATTGCTAGAATCATGGAATTGATAGAATCATGGAGTTGCTAGAATTATGGGATTTGCTAGTCTGTAATACTCCCCCTCAAGTTAGCGCATGAAGATCCGTAATGCTCAACTTGTGAGATAAGTGATGAAAAAGATCAGATCCCAAGGCTTTGGTGAAGATATCGGCAATTTGCTCGGAAGATGGAAGATGAGCGGTGGTGAAGAGACCAGAACGAAGCTTGTCGCGTACAATGTGGCAGTTGATCTCAATATGTTTGGTACACTCATGAAAAACTGGATTTTGAGCAATGTGGAGGGCGGACTGATTGTCACAATAGAGAGTCATAAGAGTTTTATGTGAGATGCCGAGGTCATGAAGGAGCTACTGTAACCAGACTAGTTCGCATGTGGTGACGGCCATGGCACGATATTCAACTTTTGTATATGAGCGAGGCAACTGTAGTTTGTTTCTTAGTACGCCAGGAAATGGGACTAGAACCAAGTGTGATGAAGAAGCCTGTGGTGGAGCATCGAGTAGTAGGACAACTAGCCCAATTAGAATCTGTGTAAGTACTGACATGAAGATCATTAGAAGAGGGAAAGAAAATGTCTTGTCCTAGAGCACCTTTAAGGTAGCAGAGAACACGAGTGGCAGCTGTCATGTGAGGAATCCTGGGAGCATGCATGAATTGACTGAGAATATTGACTGCAAAGACGATGTCGGGTCTGGTGATGGTGAGATAGATGAGTCGTCCAACTAACCGTCGGTAAGGAGCGGGATCAGGAAGAGGGTCACCATCAGTGTCATTGAGCTTCAGATTTTGTTCCATGGGAAATGGAGCAGGCGAGAGCCAAGTTGACCACTATCGGCAAGAATGTCCAGGGCATATTTTTGCTGATTAAGAAAAATGCTAGAAGGAGAGCGAGCGACTTCAAGTCCAAGGAAATATTTGAGAGGTCCGAGATCCTTGGTTTTGAAGTGAGTTGAAATAACATATTTGAAAAAGGTGACCTGAGAGAGATCGTTGCCAACGACTAAGATGCCATCCACATATACAATAATAAGTGTAAGACTAGTAGGAGTAGTCAAGGTGAACAGAGAGTGGTCTGCCTGAGATTGAACAAAACCTGCATTAAGAAGAACAGATGTTAGTTTGAAAAACCAGTTGCGGGATGCTTGCTTGAGGCTATAGAGGGATTTCTGGAGACGGCATACACGGGTCTCCCCCTTAATACAGTATCCAAGTGGTGGGGTCATGTAAACTTCTTCATCAAGTTCACCATGTAGGAAGGCATTATGGACGTCCATTTGATGAATGATCCAATTTTTTGTTGCAGCAACGGCAAGTACACAGCGGGCTTTGGCTACCAGAGCAAATGTTTCATGGTAGTCTATGCCTTCCACTTAAGTGTAGCCTTTGGCCACTAGTCAGGCCTTGTAGCGCTCAACAATACCGTCAGCTCGGAGTTTGGTCTTGAAAACCCATTTGCAACCGATGGGTTTCTTACCATTAGGGAGAGGTTCAAGTGTCCAAGTGGAGTTTTCTTCAAGGGCACGGATTTAAGAGGTCATAGCGTCACGCCAGTGAGAGTGGCGATTAGCTTCTAAGTAACAAGTAGGTTCAACAGAGGCAGTAAGGGCAATTAAGAAAAAATTATGAGCAAGTGAAAAACGAGAGTAAGACAAAAAAGCAGATAAAGGATGAGAAGTACCTGAGGATTGTGCAGTGGTCAAAGAAGCAATGGACTCCGTGGGTATGGTGGGGCAAACATAATCAAGAAGGTATGCTGGTCGAGTGATGTGGCGACAGGGACGGGAAGGTGGGATAGATTCAAGGGCAGGATCAGGGTTTATGGCCGATGGTGAGGGAGGTGAGATAGGTTCCGGAATGGGTAAGGGAAGAATGATGGAGTTGAGGGAAGGTGGAGTGGCAATATGTTGGAGAGGAAATTGGTCTTCATGAAAGGTGACATCTCGAGAATAGAAAATGGTGTCGGTGTCGAGGTTATATAATTTGTAAGCTTTGCAGTTGCTAGGATAACCGATAAAGACACAACAGGATGCTCGGGGTGAGAATTTATCTCGATTGGCTTTGAGAGTCTGGGCATAACATAGACAACCAAAAACACGTAGGTGGGTGTAAGTAGGTTGTGTGTTAAGAAGAAGTTGAAAAAGAGTTTTATTTTGGAGAGACTGGCTAGGGGTTCGATTGATGAGGTAGGCAGTGGTGAGGATGCATTCGCCCCAAAATTTAAGGGGTAAATGTGCCTGAAAGCGAAGACTTCGTGCCACATTCAGAAGGTGCCTGTGTTTACGCTCGGCAACTCTATTTTGTTGAAGAGTTTCAACACAGGTAAGTTCATGAATGATGCCATGGTTTTGAAAATAATTTTGGAGATTATGAGACAGAAATTCTTGGCCATTGTCCGTGCGAACAAATTTGATCGTGGAATTGAATTGAGTTTTAACAAGAGCAAAGAAGTGCATTAAATGACTAAAGGTTTCTGATTTAAAACGCATTAAATAAATCCATATTGTGCGTGAGAAATCATCAACGATAGTCAAAAAATAATGAGCGCTAGAAATAGAAGTAGTAGAATATCCACCCCAAATATCACAATAAAGTCGATTAAAAGGAATCGTACTTTTATTAGCATTAATTTGAAATGGTAAGCGGGTGTGCTTAGAACGAGTATAAATATCACAATGAGAAATATTACAAGGACTATAAAAAATAGAGGAAATAAGAAAGTTGGAAGGATGACCTAAACGTTGATGCCATAAGGTCTTATTATCAGGATTGTGAGCGGAGAAGGCAGCAGATTGTTGGGGACGAAAGATGTAGAGTCCATTGCAAGCTTCACCCGCTCCAATCAGCCTCGTCAATCGATGGTCCTGGAAGAAAATATTAGAAGATGAGAAAGTGACAACACTGGATAAGTGGCTAGTTATTTGAGGGATAAAAAGGAGATTATAATGAAATGAAGGGACAAATAAGACATTTGACAAAGTTAGGGATTCAGATAGAGGGATGGAGCTGACTCCTTCAACTGGGATGGTATCTCCTGTGGGCAATCTGACCTGCCGAGCCATGGGTGGCTCTCGGAGGTCCAAGAAAAGGGATTGACTGTGGCTCATGTGATCACTAGCGCCACTGTCAATGATCCAGTCCTTATGAGGGTCAAAAATGGGAGGGATTGTGGAGGAGTTGCCCACGAAGTTGGCTGTCGAAAGAGAAGGGCGAAGCAAACTCATTAGTTGCTGGTAGCTTTCGAGAGAGAGACCTGGTACTGGGCTTGAATGGGAGGCAGTGGCAAGAAGGAATGGGGAAGAAGGGTTGGGAGAATTTGTGGAGGATGCCATCGACAAGAAAAGAGAGGTATGTTTTAGGATCTTATTTGGGCTGATACCATGTTAAGAGAAGAATTGATAAAAAGTTTCTTATCTTTCTCATTGATCTTTGTAAGAATATATAGACATCCGAATATGACTTTACATGAAAAGAAAATAAAATCAGCTTTACAAATCAATTATACAAGGAAACATATATTCTATAATGGTGAGATTGCTAGAATCATGGGATTGTTAGAATCATGGAATTGATAGAATCATGGAGTTGCTAGAATCATGATCGTTGCTAGAATCATGGGATTTGCTAGTCTGTAATACTTCCTCAACAGCATACTAGTGCCTCAGTTTTTCTAATGAGCTTAGCAATTGGCAGTTTGTAACGATACAAACTGATTTGGCTCAAATTAAAAGATCCTCTCAAATAAATGGTCCCAGCAGAATGCTTAAAAGAATATATATATATATATATATAGCCAACACAATTAGTGAAAAGGTTCGAGAAGCTTAATCTAATCAGTTGGAAAGACTTTGCTTTGTCCTATTAAGTTGAGAAATTGAAGTTTCTAATGCTAAAACATAGTTTTTGTTTCTGTGTCTGCTCAAAAGGCACCAGTACAAAGTGAAGAGCATATTGGTGATCTGAGGCAGGGTTCCAAGAAGGACAAAGGACAATACCAGTTACCGTTCACTTGAGCATGAACAAGTGTGCAGAGATGCAACCTCAATCCAGTGATATCAACTTTCAGAAGATCTCCATTCTTCTCATCAGGTACTCCATTCCATCCAAGAGGAGCGATTGACGTAGCTGTGTGAATGACTGGAGACTCTACAATATGCCCAAGCTCAACATGAGCACCTGCAACTGAAAGACCAAGCCACTGCTGTAGATGTGGAAATTGTGGCTGTTGCTCAATTCCAAGGAAAGATGTAGGATTATCACTCATGCATAGGTCATAGATTCTGCACAAAAGATAATTCCACCAAGAATGAGACTTGCAATTCCTGAATTTTCATTTCAATTATGTCAAAAAGGACCGTACAGAGTTCGCAAAATTTGGATGTTTTATTAGTTGGCCAGTCTAAGGAGATGTATTATTGATCGTCCAAAATTCATAGCTCTGAGAAAATCTTTCCAAGTGGACAATGGAATAAACCACATCACCACTGTAGGATCCAACACATAATTTGAATTTAAAAAATCTAGAAAGGATTTCATTGGACAAATTGCAGATAAACTAAATTAGGTCAGAGCTAAGTTTTTTAAGATAATAGAAAAATCAACAACATTCAGAAACCTGGCAACCAATGTAACCACTGACTACTAATTTTGGGGCGAAGGGTATACAAGCATAACTGAATGGCAAAACTGTCAAATATAATATGTACACTTTCAGTAATACAATAATTCACACCTCTGAAATCGAGATCTATATGACTTCATGGAATGTGACTGAAATAGTTCCTTTAACTCTGTAGTAACAGATTTGACCTGAAAATGTCTTTGCCAGAAGAAAGTAAACAAAATGAGAGATCCCAGGAGATACTACAACCAACTACTACTCATAACCATGACAGGCTGTCAAGAATTTAAGATTTATCCCACAGAAATATTAAAAAGCTCGCCAACCCAGAGAGAAGACCCAAGAAAAAGATGGCTAACCAAAGGAAGCACATACCGAGGTTGACTTTGAATACTCTGCACCTGACAGTGATTCCACTGATGAATTCTCGAAGAGATAAAGCTAGAAGGAAAAATAATAGTTCCAATAAAGTCACTAAGATAAAATAGACTCACAAAAAAATTATATGAAAATAAGCATGTGAAAAACAAAAACCTCAATAAAAACAAATTATTATGAACAACAGAATGTAATGATGCCTATCATATTTAGAGAAAGCAACAGAGAGGTGCACGCACTTCATTTGCCAATGGATTTGGTTGCTGATAAAAGAATTGGGACCTCTCAGGTCATTTCACAAGCTTATCATTCGAGGCACAGAAAGGGAATAGCCAGGAACTCAAATTTACCAGCAAGTCAGTGATGTCAATATACAGTAAACAAATGGTCAGAGGACCACTACAAGAATCAATAGACTACAACAAGGCAGTCTAATGACAACGAAGTAATTAACACAAGCCACCAAAGAAACAACAAAACATAGATTGCTGGCAAGTAGCAACACCATCAACATCAAAACTTCAATAATATCAGCTACTTTTCCACCTCTCCTGCATGCAACTATGTGATTATAAACCATTATAAAACCAAACAAAACATGAGAAATGAAGCATAATTTCCTTATATACACCTGCCCAAATGGTACATAAGAAGGTAAATAAGGCACCCTGCGCCAGTTCCCACCATCCCCAGCTTTAATGTTCCCTTGTTCTGCCTACTTTCCACTTGTTGCTACATCTGGTAGCACTTTATAAGTATCAGAAATTGGCTTAAGAGAAATGCCATCTGAACCCTCCTGGATTTCGAGAGACTGTGGTTCAACTACATCATCTTCAACCCAATTTGCTGCAACAGAATCAGCTGAAGAAGACGTTTCTACAGAGTTAACTCCTTTTTCTCTGTATTTGTTCGACTGTCTCCTCACACTCTCCAAAGGAACAAGCCTTGAGAGTCTCCAAAATGATTGCTGTACAGGACCCAACCCCAAAACCAACTGCTCCCCTTCATTGTCTTTTAGCTTCTTCTCTATCCCCTCATCATGTTTTAACATTGAAAAATTAGAAGATTCAGCTTCAGCAGGCATCGGTTGAGCCTGATCATTATAATGATGAAAATATGCTGGAGAAAGTATGCGGGGCACCAAATCTTCTGGAATGCAGTAACTCTTGAAATAATGCTGCCAGCCTTTTCTATTAACATAACTGAAATAAAATACCAAGAGATAAAAAACATAGATTTGTCACCTCAACAAAAAAGGGGGAGAGGAAAGATATTTAGGACTCTCATTATTAAAAAATAACATATTAGCCAAGAAGATTATTAGAAACTTACACTCTTAAAGCAGCATTTCCAACTGGTGGCTGGGAGAATGTTATACATTTATTTAAAACTTTATCACCTTCCTTTGACGATGATGCAACGGCTATAACCCTCGAAATGGCGAGGGTAGCTAAAGCTGCAACCTACAAGGACAACATGGGAGTACGTGACAGATATATCAAGTAATTCTATCAAGGAGGCAAATTCA
Source organism: Cyclocarya paliurus (assembly GCA_029856935.1). Classification (NCBI taxonomy): domain Eukaryota; kingdom Viridiplantae; phylum Streptophyta; class Magnoliopsida; order Fagales; family Juglandaceae; genus Cyclocarya; species Cyclocarya paliurus. Next base: position 20,291,299 of record CM056958.1, read on the forward strand.
TAGAAGAGGCCAGCCGGTTGTAGCAAAATTATACTACATCAATTAATCACACAAAGAACTGGCAAAACTATAGTTTTCAATTCCGTTCCTTTCCGGCCATTTCACCTGGCATTTTCCGTTCCTGTGTAGTACCCGGTACATTATATCTCCTCGTTCTATTCCGTTCTAAATTCTGACCGAAATTGGCATTCTGGACCCTATTCCATTCCAGACAGTTGAAATGGCAGTTTTGTAATTTTTTGAATTTATGGCATTTTTGCAAATTTTAAATCTAGATGGTATTTAATTAAGGGTAGTGATAGAGTTACTGTCCTATTAATACCCCATCTACTACCCAAGTGCATTTCAAGTTTTTTTTTTATCATTTTTTAAAGTATTTTTTTAACATTCTTAATCATTAAGAAAAAAAAATTAAAAAAAAAAATCAAATACAAAAAGAGTAGTAGATGGTAGTAGTAGGGTACTAATCCTATCATTATTATTTAATTAATTCTAAAATCCAAAAGTTATTTATATAATTTTTATTTTTTTATACTTTTTATTTATATATATATATATATAGTTAATCCCGAAACAATATACAAGAATACACCAGTACTGAAATATCTTGTTCCAATACTTAAATCGAAATGATCACCATAATGAAATTTAAAACATTGGAAAAAACTGAAAGTAGGATAATCAGACTCACCGCTCCACCAAGTGAATGTCCGCATAATACAAGTTTCCTCTTCTTCTTCTGAGCAAGCTTGTATAGCTCCAAAGCAGGTATACCTTTAGCACGAGCCAAAAAGCCCTAAAGACAATTGGAAGAAAAAAAAAAATTAGAAAAACACAATACATATATTTATATTTATGCTTACATCTCGGGCTCATTCTCATTTTCTAAGTTTTACAATTATATACATATATTGAATTTTTTTAGTAGTTGTGGTGAATATAACTCATAGGAAATATTTTTTTGGGCTGCAAGTGACTATTTGCGGTGAGAAGAGTTATTCGCAAAATAGACATTTGAGATGAAACTCTTAGCTGGAAATAGTTATTTTTTCCTTGGAAATGACTATTTCTGATATGGTTTTTGTGACCAATGTTTAACTTGTGGTGGAAAATATTTGCTGGGAAATTGAACATTTGCGGTGAAGACAACATTTCGTTGCAAAAGGCTTTTTATTGTTAGTTATTTTCGACAATCTTGTGACGAAAAGTTTTTGCCAGAAAAAATGTTTTGCAAAAGAAAATTGATTATTTGTGACGAAAATATGACACCTCCAAAAGCTATATTTCTTATCGCATCTCTTTATAAATTATTTTATATAAATACCCCTAATTTAAAATATGATAGCATAAAAAAATTGTGAAAAAAAGATACGTGTCTATCATTTTCCTTTCTTCTCTGTTGCGCACACTACTAGAATCTTGGCAATTAAGCATTGGAGGTGGTGTAAAGATGGGTTTTACACCCGACTGGTCTGGAGGTTTTTACCAAACAAAAAATAAATGTTGTTTTCCATGGTTCTGCCAGTAACTTGCACCTTTGTTTGCTTTCTTCCTTCAAATGGTACTTTCTTTTCTTCTTTGATATATTTTTTTTAATTACTAGTTGAAACTCAAATCCTAATGTTATCTTTCTTTTATTGTTTTTAAAAACACAAATTGTTAGTAGATAAGACTTTTGATTTCCAAGGAAAATTTTGAGAGAAATTTTTTTGCATATATTTCAAAGTTTCTCAACAAATTTAAAACACAAAAAGATATATTAAGTATTTATTATTTTTTACCAACTTTTTATATATCCAAAATATGTGCATAGATTTTTTACTATTTATCATTGTTTTTAAATATATATAACATTTACTCAAATTGATACACTAGTTAATTAAAAAAATTCCCTTTTCTGGTATTCTACCTTTGAAACTCAGAAAATGTAATTTTTCCTTAGTCCTGATTTTTTTTTTGCAGTAATTTTTCAACGCAAAATGATATTCGTTAATTAATAGTGCTATTAAAAACATTGAATCAATGACATAATAGCCCCCAGAAAACTAAACACACAAAAAAAAAAAACACACACACACACACACACATCTTTCAAATTAAGTAAAGAATCAAGGATCCTTAGTGGTCCATACTGATTTGAACAAAATACTCTTTTGTGGAAGAACATCTAAAGAGACGAGTAAGGGAACCAATTAAATGTAATACCTTCCTTTCATTTTCCGACACCCAAAAATTTTGGGAACCAACAACCAACTTTTTAATACCTTGGTTTTAGTTGCCAGCTTCCAAAAGTTGCGAGAATCGTGTCTCCAATACCTTGCTTTCATTCAGCAACATCCCAAGCAAGCAATGGTAATAAAGTGACCCCCTTTGAAATTCCCCCTAGCTTGCTTTCATTCAGCAATACCTTGCTTTCATTATGTTGAAGAATAATCCTACATTGCCTGTTGACGAAATCTTAGATATGTTTATAAAAATGAACAATCATATTTTGTTGAATCGGTTTTATGAGATGAGTTAGGCCTATAAATTTATTCATAATATTAGAGCCTGTCACAAGACGAATGGGGGTTCACATTACTTACCCCATGACAAGGACCAGAAAAAATACTGACTTACAAGTGAGAGTGGGTGTTGAGAAATAATCTCACATTACTTGTAGACAAGGTCTTAGTCATGTTTATAAGGAACGAACAATTCTCTTTTGTAGAATTGATTTTATGAGATGAGTTAGACTCATGAATTTTTTCATGGTATCAGAGTTTGCCACAGAACGAATGGGGTCCATACTACTTACCCTGTGATAAGGATCAGAAAAAATACTGGTTTGCACGTAAGGGAGGGTGTTGATGAATAATCTCACATTGCCTGTGGACAAAGTCTTGGGCATATTTATAATGAATGAGTAATCCTCTCTTATTGAACTGATTTTATGAGATGAGTTAGGTCCATAAATTTCTTCAAGCAACAATTCTAATATACCTTGCTTTCCTTATTTAACGACATAAAAAAATGAAGGAATAAATTATTAATTAGTGTTTGCAGATCTATTAATTAGTTTGTCTAAAAGATCATGTCAAAATAAGTACTTTTTATATGTTTACATTTTTGTTTATATTTTTTTTTTCACGGAAAATGATAATATGGCTACTAAATATGTCTACTAAATGTGCTCACTCATATACTTTTATTTTTATTTATTTTTTCTGAATGGTTTATAAGAAAGTGACTATTAGTGAATTTATATATTTTTTTAATTTTTTTCTTAATGGTTAAGGATGTTTAAAAAATGATTAAAGAAAAATAAAAAACTCATTTGTACTAATGTACACATTTAGTAGTCACCCTATCATTGTTATTTTTTCACTAACTTAGTGCAAAAACTAATGTTTTGAGTAGATAAAATAATGCCTACGCAAGTTGCTCTTAATTTAGAGCTCATTTGGATATTGGATAGTGAGGTGAGATGAAATGAAATGATTTTTAATGAGTTGAATAAAATATTGTTAGAATATTTTTTTACTATTATTATTGTTTTAAAATTTGAAAAAGTTGAATTGTTTATTATATTTTGTATGAGAATTTGAAAAAGTTACAATGATGAGATGATATGGATCAGATTGAGATTGTTTCTCACTCCAAATGAGATCTTAATATATAGTGACAGACCTTGTTCTTCGGTTCCTTATGCGATGTGGGTATATATCTAACCATCCGGCCTCTAGGTTTGTCAACTGAGGGTGTGCAGTGGGATAATTTGTAGCTGCAGCTTTGGAACAGCACACGTCATCCATGGACAGTTGTAATTGTGAGTATGATCATCTACTTCAATCGTTGTTGCATCAGGTTAATTTTTCGTATCCATGCATCAATGTAGAGGCAAAGCTCAACTTTTAATTTGATCACCTAGCATTAGGCAACTTTTCTTGTCACATGAGTGAGTTCACCAGAATCGCCACCATAAGACCTTTCATATCTAACTTCTGTGGCTGAAAAGAGATAAGCGTGATCCCTTCACACACCGTCACAGATTCTAAAATCTACCGGAGTTAGTCCAAGACTTCAAATCGTAATCCGTCCATTTTCGTATCTATCTTACTATTTTCCTTATTGTTTAGTAAAAATTAAAAAAAATGATTTCATCTCTTAGACGTTTATCTGTAAAGGTTGAGTCCTCTCTTTCTATGAAGAGTGAAATTGAGTCTCTATTTAGGTAGAATGTTGTTTTTTGAACGTTTATTTGTAGAGAGTATCAGGAATAGTGAAGACTAGACTAATCACAAAAAGAAATAGTGTAGTACTGGTGGTGCTCCAAATACATTAATTGATTTATGAGGTAATGGTCGATATGAGGATATCCTTACATGTGTCAATAAAAAATGATAATTGGCATCGTTTGATTTACATTTTGGAAGTACTCTCTGTAAAGCATAAATTTCTTTCTAGATAAAGAAAAGCATAATAAGTGCTTGTTGTAATAAAATTAGTTAGTTAGAGAGATCTCCACATTTGGCTACCAAAAGTATTTGAAAGTATTTGAGAGTTTTGGGAATTTGTTTGAAATTAGATTTTGAAAAATGAGAGAGAAAAAAATTGAATAAAAATATTTTTAAAATAAGAATTTTATTGAAGTTTGTGGAAGTAGATAGATAAAGTTGAAAATTTGTTTGAATATAATTGTAACACCCCCTTCCCGTAGGCTAGAAGTGTCACGTATTTTTCATAAAATAAACCCGGTAAGAGATCTCATATTAAATAAAAACAATTTAGGATTTATTTCATAAAACTTTGTCTGATAAAAATGTCTTCAAAAACTTAAAAAATAAACTAAATAAATTTATGTCATAAAAGTAATAAAATAAATTTCATTCTAGAAGGTCTGAAATTTAAAAAAAAAAATTGTTCCTTCTAATCCTGGCCTGCTTGCTCGTAATCATCATCCTCATCTAGGTGGTTAAAAACATGAAAACAAACTAAAATGAGTCGAATACTCAATAAGAAATCCATCACAACGTTAACATACTAAACATAAGGTTTTTCATACTAAGAGCTTAAAATTCATGACTATTCATACTGATGTTTATGCTATACATGACTGATGTATCTGAATTAATTGATTGTTCTGTTTTAACTGACTGATCTGATTTAACTGACTGTTCTAACTGGCCAACACACTTAACCCTGTGTGCGAGGTTGTGCACCGGCTCCACGTCCCGCTGCAGCAAGGGGAGCCGCTGATAGTATTCTGGCATATTATGGTGGACCACCTTTGAGTCCGTGGCTTGCATATCTACCCTGAAACTGAACTGCATTGGTACCATGCATCTGAATGGCTATCTGATTAACTGAATTGATTTTATCTTGCGCTTGAACTTAAGATAGCTTACGTGTGTTATGACCATGAGATGCATGACATAATATATACATAATTATAATTTCTAAATCTAAACATGATACGGAATGAACTAATTGTATGTTATGTTGGATGACATGTTTGCATATGACATGGGTGATACATAAAAATTGGCTATCAATGAACTGACTTGAATAATACTTATATATAAGTTAAACTGTGATGATCCTAATTTTGTGATCAAATAACTTACCTTGCTACGCTTTTTCCTGAATCTCAAGTCGTAACTCGTCACCTATACACAATATTTAAACGTCACTAAATTTGTCTAGGAAATCATATCCTAATATCCTACTTAATTAAATTCATAGTTTAAGAGATAGTCAAATAAATATTTTGCTTAACACTATAAACAATAAATCCTAATATTTTTAAATTACTTAAAAAAATACTAATAACATATTATAACTTAATAAAACACTTGGGCTATTTTAAATAAGTCATAAAAATCTAAATTCTTAAAATAGATTTACTTTCTTAACATAATTATTTAATCTTATAAGAAATATAATAATTATCAATATTATTTAAATACTCTTAACATATTTCTTTTTTTAAAAAATTTACAACTTCAATAGCATAAATATATCAAAATCTATTATAAAAATACTAGAGGTTCATTTCATACCATAGATTTAAACTATTTAAAAATAAACGATTAAACACTTGCTATTTACTAGTGAATTTAATTGTAAAATTAATACTAAATAATATAGTTTAAAATTCCTTAATTGTTTTCTATTTAAAATATAACATAAAAATTTTATTAAATTCTATTAAATAGGCAAAGTAATATTAACTAAATTATTAAGCTCAATAATATACTTTAAAATATAGTTCAAATTCTTTCAAACACTTCTTTATAATAAATGAGTCTTTAACAAATATATATATTTAAGTAAAAACTCATATTTAAAATATTTAGCCCAACATAACTTCAAATAAAATGATGTAATAGTCTCCAAAATTAATATATACTTAAGTACTATAAATTTATAAATGTAATTGAAAACCATCGCCCAAGATACTAGATTAAAAGAGGGCATATATGTAATCTCATTCACAACTGCATTTAGTAAACTAAAACCTAAAGCAACTAATATATATTCTGTAGAGAAACAGGGAGAGTGGGAGAGAAACGTACAAGGCAGGGGCTTGCCGAGGAAGGGACGACGGTCGTAGGCTTACTGGGAAGGCATGGGTTTGACGGGAAACAACCAGTCAGCAGTTTCTGCAGCACCCGAGAGGTGCTCCGATGTTCTTAAGGTGGCTGGCGAAACCACTTGGACTGGCTGTGTCGAGGTGTTCGTCTACGAGTACAAGAGGCCGCAATGTGATTAAGCTGGGTTCTTGGGCCATGTTGGTCCATAAGTTGGCACCGGCGTGATCTGAAAGTGGTGGTTGTTGGTTGCTGGGAGGGAGGTTGCGGCAGCTGCTGGAGAATAAGGCTCACGGTTGGCAGCTTTCCGTTGCATGGAGGTGCTATGTTTTTGGGGGCTAAAAACAGGGGCTTGCCGTATGGGATTGTCCGTGGTTTACGGTGGACTATGGCGGGTCTAGGTGGTTCTTCGTGGTGTTGTGGCTGAGGGAGGAGACGTGGGGGAGCTTCCTGCAGTACGGGTGCAAGCAGGGGCTGTGGGCTTCGTTCATGGCTGCTGCGGCGTGCCTTAGCGGCTGAGGGCGGTCCGATGTCTTCTAAGGTGCCTTGTGGTGGCGTCGGCGGTTTTTGTGGTAGTTTCCGGTGAGGTGGTTGACTTGGTTGAGGGAGGTAGGTTCTCGGTTTGAAGAAGCTTGCTACGGTGGCTATGGTTTCTTGTGTTTTTTCTTCATGAGGTCTCGGCCATGGGTGGTTTTATAGGCAATGTGAAGGGTAACGCGGTTCATAAGGAGTTTGGATAGAGTTTGGAGTTGGAAGTTGGCTGCACCTAGAATACTTAATCCTATGAGGATACAAACACTAAGAGTTACATACTGAGAGGAAGATAGGCATACGTGCATGTGCATGTGAATGTGAGTGGAACCGTGAGTATAGGTTTTAGGAACCTTAATCTTGATAGAACTCTAATTTAATAATCCTATAAAAGATGATGATAATGATAATAATAATAATAATAATAAAAATAATAATAATAAATATTTATAGCTATAAGAAAATACATAAAATGTATATATAGCCTAATATTAGGATCGGGTTGTTACAATAATTGTTTAATTTTTTTTATTTTAAAATATATAAAAATTGTATTGATTTTTGTATTTGAGTAATGATTAGATAGTTATTTGATAAAAAGATGAAAATTCGAAATATAAATTTTTGTTGAGATGTTTGGTTTGATTTGGAAAAAATCTTGAAAAACTCTGAAAATTTGTGTGAAACCAAATATGGCCATTCAGTTTTCAAAGTCCTAGAAACTTAATTAATTTTGTCAGTTTTCAAAGTCAAAGAAATGTTATCTTTAGAAATAATACGAAAAATGAAATATATCACAATAGTGTCTTTTTCTATTCTGAATTTCAACTGATATATGTATTTCATAACTTGACAGACAACATAGAAATAAACATTTTTCCTCTCGAAGTTCTTAGAAATGATAATTATACAGACTGGAGTGTCAAGATGAAAAATAATCTGTTGGCCCAAGGTCTTTGGGACATTGTCGGAACGGGCCCAAAACCTCCAAAACCAGATGATGATGTGGTTGAATTCAAGGCTTGGAGAGAGATGAATGATGCAACTTTACATGCAATCCAAAGTTCGTGTGGGATGGACATACTATTTCAAATCAATAAAATTAGTTCTGCCAAAATTGCTTGGGAAATGTTGGGTAAAATGTTCATCAAAAGTAATGGATAGGACAAGCTAATACAGATTGAAGATGATAATTCAGGTTCAAACAACCAAGGTCTCTCTCTCTCTCTCTCTCTCTCTCTCTCTCTCTCTCTCTCTCTCTCTCTCTCTCTCTCTCTCTCTCTCTCTCTCTCTCTCTCTCTCTCTCTCTCAATATCTAAATATGCACAAACATTATTGGAAGAAAAAAATAGGCTTATAATTTGTAGGAAAAATTGGAAATTTCTCAGTACCTTAGCTAAAGCTGATCTTGTATTATAACTTAGTTGTAGTTCTTCTTGTCATTGAAATTTGAATCACCATGACAACAAGTACATATGACTTATCTTAGGTGGTTTATCTTAGATCTGATATGATTCAATTTGCAAGAAAGATTTTAGATTTAAATATTATATATCAAATCTTATCATAGCAATAATGTAGATAGTGTGTCATTCACATTAGCTTACAAATAGAAAGAATCAACCACAAAAAAAAAAAAACAAACAATAAAGATTTGGAAAACTTGAACATCCTTCTCACTCAACTTATGGACGGATCGCGATCGTATTTGTTGAAAATTAAGCACATTTGGATAGCGACACTTAAGCACAGTACGCAATTAATAAGTTGAACGTAGAAGATGATAGTAAAATGAATTAGTAGAGAAATTACACTTGATCATCTCCTCAAACTATCAGCACTCATTTTACAAGGGGACCATCAAATTACTAATCCAACTTTATCTCAAACTTGTCATTTTTGCAATTTTCCTTCTCTCATTAACATCCAATGTCCTTTTAGATCATACCAGCACATTACTTATTTTTTAATTATCAATTATCTCGAAGTCAACAATATTATATAAGATTAAAACAAGGGGTTAAATTACTTATATGATTTGGAGGTGAAGTGATAAGTTGGTTGGTGATTAACTAACTTTATTGCCATTTTGCAAAATGTGTCAATTTCAAGAGTAATTTGTGATTTTTACTCGAGAATGATATGTTAAAAATCTATAGGGATTTGATTAAAGATTTTATTGGGCTTGACTATTTGTGAGTGGTAAGTTGTACGAGAATAGCTGGAACAAAGCCCACATCTAACACTCAGTTCGTTGGGTTGCATCTTCACAGAACATAAATAAACTTATGGGCTTTGCTTGTAGCTAATTATTTGGGCTATTTAATTTAGACTGAAAAACAATTGATTAAAGCCTAATTCATAAAAAGAAGTGCCACGATCAAATTTGAGAAATTATTAGTACAACTTTGAATAGATAAGCCACCAATAATCCTTTTGTAAAAAGTAGACCACATATTAACAAAATATAAAGAAAACCTATATTTTTAAGGAAAGCTTATTTTTTTACAAAAGATATATGCGAGACTTGCTATTGGGAGTTTTACCTAACGTTATGCACCAAATTTACTAGTTATAATATATATGTATATATATATATTAACATACATGGATAGAAAACCGACACATGCATACAAATGATGCATACAAAAGAGGATATCGTTATGTACGTAGTAGTTTGCTGGAAAGTACGTAGTATAGAACTATCAAAAAAAAAAGAAAGTACGTAGTATAGGTGTCGGAGTTGTTTCGTTTAATTTATTTCAATTAAAAAGCATATCTATTCAAAGCATATCAATTATCATCATGAGCACTAGCATTGGTCTATGCATATCCATATGCAAAGCCATATTTGCATAATATGACTCAAAAAACATCCACATTGGCTTATGCATATGCATAAATTTGGCTAGCAGTGAACAGTTGTTATCCATTCACTCCATCAAACATATTTTAATTGTTTTTTCTCTCTCCTTCCATTCTCTCTCTCAATCTTTTCCTCTTCTCCCTCCCTCAACAACACAACAAATATTCACATACACATTCATTTTATTATTATAATATATTATATATATTTTTTCATTTTATTATATTTTTAATATAATATATAAAAAAAAATTATATTTTTTATTATTGCATTTGTATTATTAATCTCAAATGTATATAGTGGATGCTAATTACAAAATATATATAAAAATTTTGATTTTAGAAAAAAATTAATAATAATAAAAAAATAATATTTTATTATTATTTGGTCTCAAATATGCATAAGCCAATGTGTGAGTTTTACTTATGCATATGCAAATGGTCAAATGGTTATGCAAAAGAGGTAATTTTGCATATGCATTTGCATAGACCAATACTAATGCTCTTATATAATATATATGCATGGCAGGGCCAGAGAGGGAGGATGATTATGCGCCCTTAGTCGAGGCTGTGCTAAGAGGTGATTGGAAAACTACAAGAGATTTCCTCGGGGCCCACCCAGCTGCATTGACAGCAAGAATCATGGGTCCATTTTCGGGTGGGACGATTCTTCACGTTGCTGTTGATGCTGAACAGGAACATATAGTGGAGGAGTTGCTGAATGTGATTTCGGAAGAAGCCTTGCTAATATCAAATGGGGACGGTTATACAGCTCTAGATGTGAGTATTGATAGAGGTAATTGCCAGATAGCAGATCGCCTGATTAGAAAGAACAAAAGCTTAGTCCACTTCAAAAGAACTAGTTGGACCAAGCTTCCAGTTGTAAGGGCTATGGGCAAGGGGCATAAACAATTGGCTCGCATGCTCTATTCTCTTACTCCGTTGGAAGAACTAGAGGCAGAACGTGCTTGGCAGGGAGGTATGCTGCTTTCCTACGCTATTGATGCCAGAGATTTAGGTAATAAGTGCTCCACTCTTCTCTACTCTACTCTCGTCTAACCATTCATTTCCCGACGATTGGATATATTAATTGGGCAATGTGATTTAATTAATTCCTTTTTATTTATTTATTTGTTTTATGTACGTACGCATGCACCTACGTTACAACAACAAAAGATCTCGCCTTGGATTTGATGGAGCGTTGTCCTTCTTCGGCTTCGGCTTTGGCTTTCTCCCCTTTGGAATCATTGGCTGTTGTCATGACGAATAGCGCATTCGCGTGGAGAAACCGGCTCGCACGTTGGATCTACAATCACTGTTAGTCCCACTCTTTTCGTTAGCTTTTCGGTAAAAATTGTTCCTTTTTTGATAAAATGAACTTTTATTTATAGTTGTATCGTTGAATTGAGATGAATTGAATTTTTTATAATTAATAACAAATTGAGATAGTGGAATTGATTTTGTAGAACTCATCTAAGATAAGTTTAGATGTTTGTGGATGATAAGATAAATTTAAATGTATTTATAAAAAATTGAAAAAGATTGTGAGTCCCGCATGTAAAGAAGTATTTAATTGAAAAAAGTTATGGTCCTATATATAAAAAGGTTTTGAGTTGAAATGAGTTTAATGATTTGAGAGTTAGGTATTTAGATATTGACTCAGCTTAAAATTACACTAAATTTAATTGATATCCATGCTGTCCAACATCCAAATGAAATCGTTTGGATTGAGAAACTATCTCAACTCATCTTATATAATCATTACAATTTTTTCAAATTCTCATACAAAATATAATAAATAATTTATTTTTTTTAAAATTTTAAAATAATAATATTATTAAAAATTAATACTCTAATAATATTTTATTCAATTTTCATCTCATTTCAACTCTTTATCCAAATCACACTTAATATCACTTATCAGCTAATTATTAGAAAGGAATATGTATACAGTTAGTTTTTTCATTTTTGGTATGTAAGTTGATATTATTATTTTAGCCTAAATAGTAAATTGTACTGTACGTCCGTTAAAAAAGAAATTGAAGTAACAGCACAGACAATAGTTAAACTGCACATGATCTCCTTTTATTTTCTTAAAAATAAAACTATTACTAAACAAAAAAAGTACATATATCAATAGACATTTATTTTCCTCTTATTTTTGGGAAGGTATTGTACACATTTCATATGCTCGTGCTACTGATCAATTACGTTTAGATATTAATCAAAATGATCAAGAAAGAAGTATCGTATCAGGTGCTCGTGCTACCGATCAAATGTGTTTGGATATTAATCAAAATGATCAAGAAAGAAGTATTGGATCAGGTACGTACATTAATGCCTTATAAACTTCATTTCTTTCCCCTAAAGTTTTTTAATTGTGACAATATCAATCATAGTTGGGATGGTTCCTTTTTCTGTCTGAATAATGACTTTTCAACAAAGAATTTTATTGTGAAATATTTGGATTAGGCACCTATATAGTAACAAATAAAACCAAGTGTAATTCCCAATCACAGGAATATTACCAATTTAATTACTCAAGTCAATTATCAATGGAATACCACACATACAAAAGTACTACGACTTAATAATATAGTAGTAGTCAACCAACCAACACAAAGATTTTGTAACCAGGTGAAAACAGCCTACTTCAAAAAAATTTTCAAATTATCGTAAAACCAATTTGAGGTCAGCCAATCCAAAGGTCATATCCACTTCAAAATCTTTGAACCCTCACAATATCCAACTTAAAACCACAAAAAATGACCTGTTCATCTACCGCTGCAATAGCTCTAGAACCTTTGGACCTTTTCTATGTGGGTCGATCACATTCAAGAAAAACCCATTTTCGACTTCAAAATGGAGCTCTAGCGGTTGTAGGCTTTTCTCTAGTTTGGTACGAAGAAAAACTTAAAACTGTACGTTGTAAAATTATGTTGAGGCTCAAATTACCATTTTAGATGATCGGAATGCACTTGACTAATTTCTAAATTAGCTGATTCTACAAGGAAGTTACATAATCGTTTACAGAGCAACAGGTTTTAGTAATGGGAATATGCACAAACACCTCAAATGTATATTTCAATATTAATAACCACAATTTTTTTTCCATTTAGTAATAATTTTCTAATTGTTGTTTTTTATGAGCAAATTTTGCTTTTCAGGGCAAGCTCTTTTGCGCAAAACAGTTCCAAGTCTCTTGAACCTCTTCGGTATATATTGCATTCATTCAATTAATATAGTTTCTTGATTAATTTTAAATTTTGTTGTTTTTCTTTTGTTTTGCCCCTTTCTTTTTCATTTATTGTTTCATCCAGCTAAATCCGTATTGTTTCGTACTTGCCAAAGGACTCGAGGATTTATATGAAGCAACGTTGGTAGATGTCCAACTTCAAGAACTTCTTTCTCGCATGTGCGAAGTATTGATACGAACTTCAAATATAAGTTCAAACAATATTGAGAAATATAAAAACAATCGTACTATTGTGGACGCAATCTTCATTGCTATCAGCAGAGGGAACTTCGTATTTGTTTATGAAATACTCAAAAGCATATTCAGAATTGTTGTTGATCTGTGGCCATGATGATATGAGCATATTCCATTATGCTATCCAGTATCGTCAACATCGAATCTTTAGCCTTATATACGGGTTAAAAGAGAAGGATGACCTAATGCGTCAACTAGATAGGCACAACAATAACATATTACATAAGGCAGGGGAGTTAACCAATTACACCCCTATTGATCACATCACAGGTTCAGTTTTGCAAATGCAAAGAGAAGTACGATGGTTTAAGGTCAGCTCCATCTTTCAGTACTTTATTATTTTTCTTGATCTCTTGGGCATGCATACATATATACACACACTCTCTTTAATTGCTACACACGTTACAAATTCTCAGGTATGCTCTCTCCAACCATTATTTTAGGACTAGGATAGAATTTCCAAACAAATTAAGTTGAGGAAATTTCATTCAAGCTCTCTATGAATACGGTGAATGTCTATTACGCATGCGACAAGTACATACTTATTTAAAAGTCTAATTTAAAAAAACCCACACGTATCATTTCGTTAAAAAACATGTTTATGTTTCATTGTCAAGATACACATGATGCCTAACTTTTAATCGTGCAAGTTATGTCCGCGCGCAGGAGACTACTATTAATCGTGCAAGTTCTTTATTACAAAGCTAAAATTCTTATTTACAATATTGTATATGGAATTATTACCGTTGTAGGGGTACTTTTATTTGGTTGTAACAGATACCCGGTGTGCCAAAAAAAAAAACAGAGAGAGAGAGATAGAGGAAGAGAAACCTGGGGTAATATTTTATAAATGTTGCCAAGCTTAATAACTTATAATAAACTCGACATTTTTTATTATTAAACACTATGATAAGATTTCTTGTAACCAAAATTGTTGGACGATCATGTCTAGATAAGCCGGCCTTAACATTATGATTGGTAGAACTGTCAGGATCATGGCCTGGAAATTTCAAAGACAGAGACTAAACTTGACGAAATTGCAAACCCAATAATTAAAGTCATTATTAAAATTAAAAATATAAAGAACAAAAAGATGACATTGTAAAATCAAGGAAAAGCACCTGAGAAAAGGTTGATATATTCAGTCTATCAAGTATTTATGCATAATTCTTTCGCAATATTTTGACTGCTTTTTTTCTTTTTAAGATTTTGTCTGGTAAATGTAGGAGGAGGAAAGCATTTGCGCTCCCATGATTAAGGAACAAAGAAACAAGGACAATTTAAGTCCTAGAGAATTGTTTACGGTGTCCCACGGGGTGTTGAGGAAAGAGGGAGAGAAATGGATGAAGGACACGGCAACTTTTTGTACTGTGGTCGGCGCTCTCATTGTTACTATAATGTTCACAGCAGCATTTACTATTCCAGGTGGTACAAACCAAAATACAGGCTTGCCAATCCTTGTGCATGACAAAGTATTCAAGATCTTTATAGTAACTGATTTGTTGTCGCTATATTCTTCATCCTCTTCAGTATTGATGTTTTTGGGAATCCTCACATCGCGTTATGCAGATGACGACTTTCTTAAATCCTTGCCTACAAAGATGATTATAGGCCTTTTTGCCCTCTTCTTCTCTATTACAAGCATGATGATATCATTTTCTGCTGCTCTTTTACTTATGTTACAGGGACAATATTGGACCATCGCTCCTATCATTGGTATGGCTAGTATTCCCATTATTCTATTTGTATTGATGCAATTTCGCCTTCTTTTTGACATGCTTGTTTCAGCATATGGACCAAGCATCTTTGATAGGAAAATAAAGCTTTAGTTTTTAACTTCTTACCTTATTCGTTTTAATGTTGTATTTATATGGCAAACTAAATAGAGTTGATGAGTATTTTTCATTGAGACAGATACCTGAACTTATGTAGCATATTTTGTTATTTCTATTTTACACTGATGTTGACCCAATATAATTTTATTGGTGTTTGATTTTTTGTGCTGATTTTATTGTTTCAAAGGTAGATCTGTAAGATCAGTTTTATATGTTTATTCCTCTCCCATTCCCATTCTTAAAATTAATCTAGGGTTTTAACTATATTGAGCTATCCAACTCGCATGAAGTTAATCCTCCCCGCATTCACATCCAGTCCCATGCTTTTGATGTGGCAGTACTAAGAAATTCCATATGTATAGCAACTGCAATGCATAGACTCCTAGGTGGTCATTTTAGCCATCAACAACCCATTGTTAACCGCAAATTGAAAGATTAATTTGATGTCGACGATATCAAATTCTTTTTTAACATTTTTGACGATTAGAGTGTAAAAAAATTAATCGATCTCAAAAAGTGTATATTCCGTCATTGTCATTCCACAATGTTTAATTATTAGACTTTTATAGTGACAAAGATCCATGACCTCTCTAGTCTATATTTTATTAAACAGCAATGTAGCTCTTTTTAATTAGGAAAATGATACGGATAAAATCTTTTTCAGAACTTTTTACACAATCATATTTTAAATGATTGATATTTTTATAAAATAACTTACAAAATTAATATTTCTTTATAAAAATGCTCTCAAATTAAAATATAATTATATAAGAAGTTTATAAAAAAAAACAATTGTACACTTATCATTTAGTTATGCAATGCTTGCTAAAAAAGAAAAACAAAGAGGAAAATTTGATGTTTAGGGCATTAGCATTGGCTTCATCAACCTCATATTCAAAATTTGATGAAAAGTACATATTTTCCATCAATCCAAAACATTTCTAGCCATAACTACAAATTGAATTAGTCAAAATAATAATATAATATTATTTTTTTAATAATAATATTTTTATTTTATCTTTATATTTTGCAATTACACTAACTATATATTAATTAATAAATATTTCCTCCTTCACATATTTCAAAACTAACTATATATTAATTAATAATATATTTTTAATTAATGAAAGTGAAAGGAAGTTCGAGGGAAGTGAAAACTGTGAAAAATGAAAACTGAAAACTAAAATAATTGCGATAATTTTTATAATAAAATATTACTTTTAAAAATGAACAGTACATCTTTAAATTTAAAAATATACTTAAAATTACTGTAGCTCGTAATTTAAACTTTTACTTTTTGAATAAGTCAATATAGATATTTTTTTTTACATTTTTTCAAAATTTGAAGATGCATTGAATTTTGAAGAAGTCAATACGAGTGCTCTCCAAGTCTTGTAACTTGCAAGATTATGCTTATCAAAATTCCATCCCCTCAATAAATTACTTTGGAAAAATATAATTGTAAGTGATTATGGGTATTAATATGGGCACCCATTCAATATGATTGGTAAGAAAGTTAATTTTATTGAAAATAGTACTAATTTAAATTTAGAATATGAAGACAACATTATTAATACATAAATTGGTATACAAATTTGCTTTTACATAGCAAAACTCAATTACTTAATACTCGAACAGAAAGGAGGAAAAACCCACGGTTTTGGTTTGTTTCTCTGCCTTCTCAAATTAGAATCTCACTTTAGAAAGCTTTGGAAATCAAGGGCATAGCGAAATCCACAGCTAGTGATTCTATCAGAAGGTTCGGTTTCGCTTGACATGGAGACACGGAGGCTTGCCATTCTCACTTCCCATAGCAGCCCTCTCGGTTCCAGTCAACCTCGGGGTCGGACTCCCATCCCACTTTTTTCAACCCTCGCCTCTTCTGATTGCTCTTCTGATTTGGATGAGACTGAGCAGTTGCTTGATACTGAGAAGAAGTATCAGTAAAAAGATTGCGTTTTATGCAAGATTGTGCACGGTGAATCTCCAACTCTCAAGGTAATTCGGCTTATTTGATCATTTCCGTTTGCATGCTGAGAAAATTCAAATAGAGTGGAAGAAAATTGCAATACAATTTTCACGATTTTTTCGTGATTTCGATTTCTAAATTTGGAGAGCTTGCATGCAAAGAACTAAGTTTAGAAAACACACATATACTGAATATATGTATGTTGTGTATATATATATGCATTTTCCTTTTCCAACCTTTTTCTCGCTAACAAACATTTGCTTATTTATTATTTTTGGTACTTAAGAGTCTCTTGGAAGTATCTCTTGGCATTGTGGACCATTTTTTTTACATTATCTTCTAGTGGTCAGATCTTTTGCCATAATCACTGGATCATTAATTTTCTATCTTTTTTTATCTGCGTGAAAAATTCACAGTGAATCTCGTCATCGAGAAATGCTCTTACCGTTTTCTACATTTTAAGAAAATATTGTTAATTATTTGCTGGCAAACCGCTAACTATTATTACTCAGAAGTTTTTGTTGTCAAGAGGGGAATAAGACTTGATTTAATTTGAACCCAAAGTCCCCTACGGGCCTACAGCGATTTTAATATGCTTCATCAAAGTTTTCTAAAGAACGCCAAACGTTTGGCAAATTTGCCAAATTTCTTGACTTTTGATATATGCTTCAAGAACTTCTTGTTGCTCAAACTTGTATATCCCCGTATGTGCCTCAAGACCTATTCGTATGCCTAGTATGATCGATGATGTGAATATTATACATTCTCGACTCAGATTTGGCCGCAGAAAGGGTTTTTGTTTTTTAGCCGCCCTATAGTTGCAGCGACACCAAAAATCGCCCAAATGAGGATTTTGCGGCGACTCTGTGTCGTCGGAAATAAATCGGCCGGAGAAAGACCCTGAATCACAACACTTAGATTTTGCGGCAACAAATAATCGCCGCAAATAGCCGTATAGCTTTTTGCCCTTTCTTCCCCAGCCCGATACTCTCTCTCTTTCGATTCTCTCGAGTTTTCTGATGCCCCTTCCCAAGCCATGCCCGCTGCCATGCCGTCACCACAGAAGGAAGTCAGTGAGTCTCTTAATCGTCCATCTCTCTTTCTCTCTTCTTCTGTCTCTCTCTCCGTTCTCCCACTCTTGATTTTGCTTTAATTCTCTCTTTCGGTTTCGTCGCTGTGTGTGTGTGTGGGAGAACATTTTCAAACTTCTTGATTTTGGGCACTGATGTTCAGCAACCTGCTTTATCCTCTATTCATGATTTTGTGGTGGATCTGTGTAGCCTTAAATGGTGGAATTTACTAGTAGAATTCTTGTGAGTTCATCAGGTCCAGGGGATCTGTTTCTCATTTGGGTTTTGCGATTTTTGGTTAGTTTTTTTGTATCCTCTCTGTATTCATTTTCTAATTCTGCCTGTAATGTTATTTGATTGAGCATATGTACTTGAATCTTCGTACGAAATCAACTTCTATTTTTTGGGTTTTTTAAAAAAAAAAGATGCCAAGAAAATGAAACCGGTCTAGACATTGAATCTTGTTGAAATGCTAAATTTGCTTTTGATGGTATTTTTCGTAGTTCTGTTTCTTATATTCCCCACGGATTACAATTATTTTGGTGTTGTGCATATTCTGAATCTGTGGTTCCTCAGGCATGTAAATGTAAATTAGCAACTTCCACTACCTAAATATTATTTGTTTGGCAAAAACAATATTATACTAAATCGGAAGTTCCTTTATGAAGGAATATATTCCCCTTGAAGAATTTACTGGATAGGTTGAATAGATTTGCGGTTAACTTGAAGGAAGCAGCTGAAAGTGATGGCCATATCGAGCGTTCAGTCAGGGAACATTCAGCACTAATGTCAATTCTTGATCGCCGTCGGGTTGTTTATCCAATAGGTTTTATTGTTTATAGTTAACTTTGGTTACTATAATTATCACTTTCTTTCTTTTGCTTATAAAAAAAAAAGAGAGAAACTCCAGTTACTATAAGATAGTTCTTGTGGGATCCATTAGTCATTCACTTAAGCCAATAGACTATATGGAAAATGCATTAATAAGAGTTTCAAAGGCATTCCTTTATTCATTGTTTTGTCTTTTGCATTTGTACTTTTTTTGGGACAAAACTTGTAGTACTTTAGGCTGTGTTTGTTTAAGTGGAAAGTTTATTTTATTTGGTAACCACATTTGAAAATGTATTTACTACTTAAAAACATGTGGTCTTCAATTTTCAACTTGTTTAGGTTTGAGTTATTCTTATTAGAATGGAGAAATGGAAAGAGCCACAGAGAATGAAGGTATATATACTTCTAATTTATGAGAACTTTGCTTTCTACAATATCTCTAAAATAAACTCAGCACATGTTTAGTGTTTTTAGAAAAAATACATTCTGCAATAGAATTCTGGATGCATTTTCCTACCATACAAGACTTTATTTTTTCAAAATTTTGAGAAGTTGTTAGGGTTTTATTTATTTGTTCTTCATTTTTAGTGAAACAAATATGGCCCAAGTTTTCGTTTGCCTTTTCTCACATCAATAATAAAAGCACTCTGCAGTGCTCACTTCTAATAACTTTTTGGGATACTTAATCAGAATTCACAAACTACCGAAAAACTGTTTGATTTAGTTAGTTCATTTTGTTTTGTCCTGTATTTGTCTTGTTTATATTTAGTAATATGGGTATAGCTTTTGACGCTATGGATTGGCCAGTGTTGTTTACCTTAGCAGGTTTTTAAATAATTTACTGCTGTCTATTGGTTCAACATCCTATGAAATCCTATACATGCATTTTCTTTTGTCAGATTGAATCGACCCTCCCAACTTTGCAAGACCCATAATTTCCCTAGATTCCAATGAAGATGCTGTCTTCGGTACCCTGAAGCAGAGCTTCGTAAATATTTTCTTTAATATTTTTTAGTACGTAAATGTTAATTTTATTGATGACAATAGGCATAGCTCAAGAACACGGATCACTGCTATAATTTATGAGCCAAAGGGTTCTTTTCCACATTTTCCCCAATACATAATGCTTGATTAAGGGCTTTTTTTTTTGTTTATATTTCACTCCTCCCCTTGCCCCCATTACCCCCACCCACCCCCCCCCCCCCCCCCAAAAAAAAAAAAAAACAAAAGAATATAAGCTTTTTATTCCTGCTAGATGAATATTGAGGACAGGAGAGTATTATGTACATTCCATAAGGGACATATCTTTTCATCCTTTCATTTCTTTGGAAAATATATTCTTGATAGGTAAAATATGGTAATGATAAAGCACGCGCCAGGTAGGGGCTGAACTGGACAGGGTATATTGGGAGCTAGAAACACCAATACGGCAATACATCACTTTTTCTTACTTTCAAGGACTCTTAGGCACAGTGTCCCAGAAAATAGCTAAATCAGTTGGCTCTTCTGATTCAGGCATGTTGCTTCTTTCCTCCATTTTAGTTTGTATATTCTTTTACCTTATTTTTATATTTTTTTCTTTTTGATTAGGTGAGACAGCCTTTATATTGGATTCGGTAACCTTGTGAGTTTCTATTATTATTTTTCGTATTAATTTATATGTTCTTGCCCTATGGTGTTCCCAATCTATTGACGCTTAAGATTGTTTCCAATATTTTAGTGGTGAGTCTTGTGACTATTTTTGTATTATCCCAATTTTATTGTTATGTACCCATCTGAAAGAATGATTTTAGTCGAATCTATCATTAACTCGCTTCTTATTTACCTTCTTGTTGTGCTAGTTTTTGTTGTAATGATGGCTTGTGCTCTAATAATCTGGATTGGGATGGGAAAAAAATTCTATTTTAAAAGTCCTATTTAGCATGTAATTTTATATCTTTACTTTTCCCCTTCATTTATCTTGTATGAGTCCCATCTACTTGGGTTATGCTCTTTGGTTTTCTGATAGGATCCTAGTACTGATTAATGACCACATAATTTATTATGTCACAGGTACTGCTGGAGTTACTCACTCTTTGGTACTTACACGTGATGGGCATGTATGGACATGGGGTCAGGCATGGCCACCTGGAGACATGTATAATCCCCTTATGTTTTGTCCTGGTACATGTCAGTATTTTGAAAATTAGTATTGAAAAAATGAGTGTTCAATTTATACAAGTGTTACTATTGGTCAGCCTTCACACTACTCAGTCCAGCTTGTTAAGCAATTAATGTTCTAAATAGCTTTCAAATTCTTAATATTGAATATCAGACTGTCATTATGAATGTATGATCCTTATATTAAAAAGCTCATATGTTACTATCACTGTGAGTGCAGGATTCTTTGGATAGAAACTTAAAGCGATGTTTGCTGAATAATATTGATCACTTTGTATTTCATTGTGCTGCAGACACCATGTGATGGACTAGAAGTAAAGGAGGTTAGAACTCTATTTAGGTGGAGCTGAAATAGGTTTCCTACAAATTCTGTCATTTATGATGCATAGTTGTTTATAATTGCTGTGTCAATCCCATATAGTTTTGCAAAGTTACTTTTGTCTTTTCTTTTTCATAAATGATGGTCATTCAATATTTTCTGTAGTCATATGAAGTGAACTCTATTGGTGTGCTTTTGTCATGGTTATGGAGATACTGGTACATTTTTTCATTTCCAGGATTTAGGCACAATGAAAGAGATGAAACTTCATAAGCTTTTATGTGGAGATGGTGTATTTGTAATATATTGTTCATATTTTTTATGTGTTCTAGGATATTAGGTTGCGATACTGTGTAACTAGTATATATTTTTTTAATTTTGTAAAAGACTATTTGCGGCAATAACATATCGCTGTAAATATATTTTGGGACGTAAATGCTGATTTACGGTGGCACAACCCGTTGGAGAGAAGTATTTGCGACAAAAACACTATTCTGGTCGCAAAAGTATATTTGCAGTGATTATTTGTGTTGGAAACAACTAGTTGCGACCACAGACTCAATATGAAAACGAACTTTTAGGTTATATTTGATATGTGAGATAAGATGAGAATTTTTTAAAATTTTGTGAATAGTATTAGGATAAAAGTTTAAAATATTAATTTAAAATATTAAAATTTGAAAAATTTGTATTGAGATTTGAAAAAATTGAATTGTTTATTATATTTTATATGAAAATTTAAAAAAATTATAATGATGAGATAAGATAGAGATAGAGATAAGAAATCTCATCTTTACCCCAAACATATCCTTAGAAAATATTTGAATAGTGAATTGAGATAATAATTGAAAATTAAATAATATATTATTAAAATATTATTTTTTAATATTATTTATTTTTTAAATTAAAAAAATTAAATTATTTAATTTAAAATTTTTAAAAATTATAATAATTAAAGAGAATACATGCAGACGGGTCGATTTTATTTTTGAGAGATAACAGCCCACTGATAAATTTGTGACACATAACCGTTCTATTACAAGAATTGTGTGGATCAGGTCATCAGATTTGAAACACCCTCCCCCACTTTCCCCTTTCGCACCCCCCCTGCTTTTCCTCCTCACTTTCCCACTTCGCACTCCCGAAATCCCTTTCCATTTCGGCGAGCTCCTACTCGGTGTAAGTGTATGTGACATTGTTAGCGCCATTGATGAGACAGGGACGGTCACTTAACTGGGATAGGCATTCGAAACAGTAAGTGTGGACTGGGAGATGTTTTGGGATGTAAATATCGGAGAGTTTCGACCGGAAAATAAATTGAATAAGTTGTGCATCTGCTGGTAATAGTGTAAGTTGTGAAATTCTTTTCTTGTTTCTTCGTCTGTTATTATATTTTTTTTCTCCCTTTCTTTCTTTCTTTCTTTCATTCAGTTTGGTTAGCAAAAGTTCTGAAGGTATGCTTTTATGATGCTAGAATCAATGAGGTCTATGTATTTTCCATTTGCTGATTTTTTTTGTCCGAACGTTTTTTTATGATGTTTGGTTTCCCTATTAAAATAAAAGTCCCATTTGCTGAATGAGATGTTGCTTTCTTCAGTTTTATGTATGTGGTTTTCCGAGTGACAATCCTCAGAGGATGAAAAGGTTTTCTGGAGGAAGGACACGCTCTATGATAACAACTTTGACTTCATATTTTACTAGAATTTCTGTTGGTGATTGCCGCGATGGTGTTCTTTTCTATTCTTACCTTGAGGTAAGTGGTAAAGGCATTTTAATAATTTTTGGGATGTTTTGGGATCGTTGCGACTTCTTGTTGAGAGCTATAGATTGTGTGTGTATATCGGCCAAGGAGGACACTGGTGGCGGTGGAGGTCTGCTCGGCGTTCTGGAAGCACACGGTCGCGAAGTGTCGAACGCAGTTCTGGAAGCGCACACACGGTCAGCTGAAGTCTTTTGCCTTGCTATCGCATGCGTACAAGTCTATTGTGAGTTTAGTGTATTTTCTGAGCTGGCAGCTTCTAAGTGGAGGGCTGTTATTATTGGATTTTTGGACCGATAGCTTAGAACACTCTCAACAGTTCATTTATTTTATTTTTTAAAATACATCACCAAAACTTATTTTTTTTATTTTACTTATTAACTTTTACAATAGATCATATATTCACTTATCTATTTTTTATCTATATCATTTAAATATTCTTTTTTTAATATTATTTTATTCATTTTAAATGAATCTCATAACACTAAACAACTATCAAATGAGAGAGAAAATAATTAAAAATATTTTAAAGGATGAATAGTATTCTGTATATATAGAAAATTATTATTACAAAATGTAAAATAAAGGAGAGAATAAAAAATCTATTGAAAGTTACTTTTGATCAATTTCTTTCATATTATACAAGAAAATGTATTTTACAAGAGCTATTGAGAGTGCTCTTAGAAGCAGTTCTTATAATTAATTAAATGAGGTTGGACAAAAATAAGATACGAATTAGATAACTTTTAAGAGCATTCACGTTAGGTTCCTATAACTTTTTTTTTCTTATAATTTGAGAAAAAATTTAGAGAATGCCCTTAAAATCTCCCTCTATCCATATTCTTATTTTAGAAAAGAAATTTAGGGATAAATAGTAATTTTTTATTCATCTCTTAAATCACTTTTATTAATATTTTATTTATTTCAATTAATTTTTTTTTTTTTGCAATTATCTATATTTTCTCTCATATTTATATTTATTATAGTTTTAAATAATAGTTTTAAAAATAATTTAAATAATTACGAAAATATAAAAAATAATAATTTTAAAAATATTTAAAATAATTTAAATTTTTATTTAAAATATTCAAATATTAGTTTAAAACATAAGAAAAAATATTATGTAGTTAAATTTGTAAATAAAAAGGGAGAAAAAATAATAATAAAGAAATAATAGAAAAGTATTATTTTAATAGAATAAAAAATGGATAAGAAATAAAATGTAAAAGATTTTTAAAAGATGAATAAAATTTAAAAATATATTTTTTAGTTAAATTATAAAAAATTTTATAAAATCAATGGAAATGCTCTAAATCAAGGCAAAAGTCATACTTTCGTTTTCCTTGATGCGGGTTGTTTGGATTGGATGGAGAGTTGAGATTATTTGTGAATAGTAGAATAAGATATTTTATAAATATTATTTTTTAATATTATTGTTATTTTAAAATTTGAAAAAATTGATTATTTTTTTTTTGTTGAAAAAATTTGAGAAGATTTTTTTAAAATTTAAAAAAATTAAATTATTTATTATATTTTAGTATAAAAATTTGAAAAAAAATTTTAAGATTTGAAAAAAAATATATTATTATATTTTATATAAAAATTTAAAAAAATTATAATGATAGAAATGAAATAAATAAGAATGCAAATAATACATAATAGCTCACTACTCCTGAAATCTACCAGAATTTAATAGCAATATGTAAGAATTAAATAGCACCAGACCAGTCACTTCAGAATTAAATAGTAATCGCTTTCAAAACATGCATCTGACATTCTTTTCCATGGCAGTTGTCTGATCACAAATAAAAAATAACAAAAAAATTTTTACAATCTTCTATTATTCATCCAAAAAAACTACTCAACCTCCGGTCTAATATTAATGCACACCACACACCCACGTGGCGAATCCGGTTGTTACCCCACGGTTCTTCCCTCTCACCCGTCACTCCCCCAAGCTTCTCCCTCAGCCATCCTCTTCTCCTTCACGCTCAAGCCTTCTGAATTTCAGCACCTCCCTCAACCCATCTCTCATCACCCCCTTCAGTCCCGATCTTTCTCACTGATTCCTTACAAAGCATTAATCACAACCATAATCTTAGTGGTGAAAAAACAGAACAATGCGATGAGCTAGGTAGTGGTGGGGACGAACAACGCCGAATGAGTTTCCTGGAACAACATACTGGCTTGTGCGGGGCGAGTAACGTCTTGGTGTGTGTGTGTGTGTGGGGGGGGGGGGGGGGGGGGGGTGACAAGACGTGGGATAAGACTGGGGGTGGGGGAGACGAAATAGGAGGGTGGTTTTTGGAAAGTATTTCAAATATGTCAAAACAATCGTTTTGATTAAATAAATAAATAAACCGGTGTGTGGAAGTTGCATCTACAGTAGGCGGTTGAGTAGTTTTGCTCATTTGAAATAGTTTTAAAAATAAATTTAAAAAAAATATTAAATGTGGAATGTGTGTGAATATTAGGAAGTTATGTAGCAAAATCTTAAAAAATAAAAGACACTGCTACAGCCGCTGTGAGCTCCATCTGGGGTTAGTATTGTTTTTTGATTTTTTTTTTAAATTATTTTTTATATAGATTTTTTAATATTTTTAAAAAATAAAATAAATTTAGAACATTATTAAAAAAACACTTTCTTAATTAGAAAGTAAAAAAATTATTAAAAAATATTTCTTTAATCATCAAGTAAAATAAAAAAATATTTTTTATAATTTTTTATTTTATTTCATAATTAAGAAAATATTTTTTAACAATATTCTGAATTTTTTATTTTTAAAATATTAAAAATTATTAAAAAAGATTATATAAAAACAAATTTAAAAACACATACACACAAAAACAAATTCTATCATTTTCCTTTCCAAAAATAAAAGGAAGAAAAAAAGGTTAAAGCTACACAAAAACTCCCAGCAGTATACGACGATACGTCATGATTTGATGACGCAATTTGAAGACCCGCAATGACGTCTACATCATGGACATCTAACGGTAGAGTCCAAACATATAATTCATCAAGTTGGGTCTAACATAGAGTGCAATAGAATTGTTAACTAGGGTGTAATCACTAATCAGTCCGGTCTGTGGTTAACTAGCTTTATGAACATTTTTTTCCTTTTTTTTAATAGAAAAATTAATAGAAAAAGTTAATAAAATAAAAATTAAGTGATTTCTTTAATATTTTATATATAATTAATGAATATTAAACAATTTCATTGTATAATATGATCAATAGTGATCTCTTGAATGAAAATTACATAATTAATTTATACAACCACTATATAACATAATATATTATATCTATATAAAATATTTAAAATAGAAATATAATAGTCCGGTCAATGTTTCTGATGCAGATTAATAATCTTTTAAATATAAATAAAATTCTCTCATTACATTAAGCAATATGTGAGGTCATGAGACATTGTAAAATCATCACTTGTTATGGTGGATTTTGTCTCCAACAACCCGTGGACATTGACTTTTATGCCGAACCACACAAATTTCTGTGTTTCCTTTTTTATTTTTTTTCATTTGTTTATTTATTATTTTTTTTATTTGTTAACGACGTATATAAAACAAAATGCCGTTTAAATATAAATAAAATCAAATATTCAAATAAACAATTCAAATATATTTAGATTATGGTTTGTAAAGTTTTTTTAATAAATATATTGGAAATAAAAAAAATTGGTTTGATAGATTTAATTAAAATAATTTTCGTTTGATAGCTTAATCAGAATTAGATTTAATTCAAAATAGTAAAAAAATATTAAAAAAATATATTGATAAAAACATATTTATTTCTAATATATTCATCCAATAAATTAAATCACTTGATAATTCAAATAAAAAATAAACTGATAGACCAAATATAAATAAAATATTCACTCTTTCAAATAATTCTTTTATCACTTAATTTTAACTCAATACATTCTTTTCATCATATAAACAGAATTCTTAAAAAGTACTTCCTCATCATTTCAATATATACATTCTTTTCCACTCATAATATGAATACTTGTAGCCCATCCAAGTGAACCATTCAATCAACCAATTATTATTATTTCAGATAAGCTCTATAACTTTTCTCCGAACTACTGTGTAATTAGAGGACCACTCATTTAGCTTTTGACTGATCAATATATATATATATATATATATCTTCACTTATTCTTCTCCTTAAAAAAAGAGCCTATCAATATCAATAAATAGGAAATGAGCAATAATGATGCGTTTGAAGGAGCACCCAGCTGCTGGGCAAGACAATCTAGAGGGGCGTAGACGTATGCATGTGGCAACTCATGACGATAGAACGTCTTCAATTCTTACTTTGCAAGTGAGAGAAAGCAAAAAAAAAAAAAAGATCAAAAAAGAGAAAGCACACTCATAACATGAATAGAGAGATGTTGGTCCTTTTTAACCTAATTATTGATCTGAAATTAATCTCTTTCGTTAAAAAAATAAAAAATAAAAAATCTCAATAACTAACCTAAACTAGAAATATATATATAGCTCGATAAAAGGCATGCACTCAATTTGCATAGGCATCCGAGGCTGCAAGTCAGGTTGTCCATAAGGGTGCTATGCCGCCCCAACTTTACCGCCTAGCATAAAATTTTTTTTTTCCTTTTTGTCTTTTCACATTTTTTTAACACATTTAAAGATTTAAAAAAAAAATTCCAATACACTTTAAATCACTTCCTTAATCACTAAGTAAAAATAAAAATAAAAATAAAAAAATCTTTTGGCAAGTGATCAAATGTAGTGGTACAAATGGAAGGGCAAAGTAGTCTTTTCCTGTCCATAATTACATGCCACAACTCTATTTCTGAAGTCTATCATATCAAATCTAGCATTGCTTACTTAATAATTTTTAACCATCTTCATTTCATTTTATTTATAAAAAAATAATTAATTGATTGGTTTCTCCGCAATCAATGCTAATGATGATTACTTTAATAAATGTGTTTAATTTTAGATCTAATCTTGAAATTATACTAAAATAATTAATAAAGGCGGGCATTAATATTACTCAACAAGATCAAGACCACTTTGTCTGATAATTTTAGATCTAATTATTAGATCAGGACCACTTTGTCTTGTTATTTCGAAGTAATCAGATAAAGTAAGAGTTACGCAATAGATTTAATTATAGGAAAAGCTCTCCACGTAGTGTCATATAGCAAAACTACTTTCTCATCTTCATTCTCGAGCTTTACAGCATGTATGGGTATAGGGATACAGGACTCCATGATTTACGGCACTTCAAGGAATCATCATTCCAATATTTCTTTAGGTGGCCAACTCGTAATCATTCATGCATATTAAACAATAACAAAAGCTGTCTACCACATAATTAACACCTCGCTCCTCTTTCCTAGAAAGGTGGAGCTTCTCTCTCTTGTTCTTCGGAAGCAGAGGTTCCCTTTTTGACCTAGTTCAAAGAGAGGTCAGGTGGAGTGTTATCTAAAAGTGAGCATTGCTGTTACATTATGGCGGAAGAACTGTCTAACCTCTATGAGGGGTTAAGCCTTACGGAAGAAGAGAAACAAGAAGTCTTCATTCTAGAGGAGGAAGTATTAATCTCTATAGAAAAAAGTAAGAATTGTTTGGCTGCTCTTATTATTGTGGAGAAAGATGTGAATAGAGGAGCCTTCCGATCTACCATGAGCAAGGTATGGAAAGTGGAGGGTCAAGCCTCCTTTAAGAACCTTGGTCTCAACAAGTTCCTGATTGAGCTTCAGAACCCCATGGAGAAGGAACGTATTCTAGCGGGAAGACCATGGTCCTTTGACAGGGCCTTGGTGTGTTTATTCGATTGTGCAGGCTGCATGGCTCCAAAAGATATTGTTTTTAATAAAGAACCTCTATGGGTCCAACTACACGATTTGCCTTTTGCTGGAATGAACAAAATCACAGGAGAAAGGCTGGGTGCAGCTGCGGGAAAAGTTTTATCGGTTGATGTGGATGCAAGTGGTATGGCTTGCGGTAATCTTCTTAGAGTTAGAGTACTAATTGATATTTGTAAGCCTCTAACTCGAGGGAGGTTCATCAACATGGGAGGGAAACATTTCTGGATTCCATTCAAATATGAGAGACTTCCCATGTTTTGTTTTCATTGTGGTGCCATTAAACACTCAAGTTCTTCATGCCCATCCTCCCTTCCAAGAAACAAAAGAGACGCAGAAACTATACTCCAGTATGGTTCCTGGTTGAGGGCTGGTTCACAGAAGAGGAACTTCCCAAGCTTTAGCAAGAAGGGAGGAGACTTCGAAAGTTCAGAGAGTTGGCGCCAAAACAAAAGCGAGGAAAGCAGGTTCGAGGAAGATAGGATGGGACAGAATGTATCTGGCAAACCCAATGCAGACTTAGAACTTACTGATCTCAGGAGTTCTGACAATTACCAACTAAAGGGACCTGTTCATGGTAAAGTCAACAGTAGCGGAAATACAGATCAACCAGATCTTCCCCTTCCAGTAGGCTCTGATAGTATCGAGACCAACCATCTAGTTAGGGTGCATTCAAAGGATACTTTGACTTCTAAAGGTATTCCGTCAAACCATGACCTCTATATGTATCAACTTAACCAAGGCACAGTGAGTCCTCCTAGAGATACGGCCCAGGTAAGTCTACCTTCACAGAAGTCCCCCATTAAAACCTTTACCGCTGGTAAGGTTAATAAGTCCTCGTGGAAGAGAACGGCCAGAGGGTTGGGGCCAATGGGAAATAATAGCCCATTTGATGAGTTTATGTGTGAGTCTAATGACCCGAAACCAAGGAAAAGGCCTGTAACAAGAACTCAAGGGATTATCATGACTAGAAAGAGAGCTAAACAAGCTCAGATGGCAGTGGCTGGGATCCAGCCCTGCTAGTCACCATGAAACACCTAGTATGGAACTGCCGAGGGCTTAGAAACCCTCGGACAATTCATGAACTTCACTTGATGGTGAAGGATAAGCGCCTGGATGTTGTTTTTCTTAGTGAGACCAAATGTAGAAGGGAAAAAATAGAACTTACTCATGACAAGATGCAATTTGATCATAGCTTCTCAGTAGACAGTATCGGCAGGAGTGGAGGTATAGCCATGTTTAGGAAAAATGAAGTAGAAGCTGAATTGGATTCCTATTCCAATCATCACATATCTATTACCGTGCCTGCTGAGATCTCGAGTAAGAAACTAACCATAACATGATTCTATGGCCAGCCTGCAACTGCAAAAAGAAGGGAAAATTGGGATCTTCTTAGGTTGATCCATGCAAAAATTGATAATCCTTGGATGTGTATGGGTGATTTTAATGAGGTAATGTTTCAGGATGAATACGTTGGCTCTAGCACTAGATCCTTTAAACAAATGGAAGAGTTTAGATTGGCTTTATCAGACTGTGGTCTTATGGATACTGGTTTTAGAGGAGCAAAATTCACATGGTGTAATAAAAGGGAGGGCCCTGATTTCACTAAATGTCGACTGGATAGAGCCTTGGTTAATGCTGAGTGGCTTAATCAATTTGAACTCAACCAAGTCCATGTTTGGCAGGTCAATGCTCAGATCATAATCATTTATTTATTGACTGCTTAAATTCTATCCAACCAGAAGCCCCTAAATGCAAGGTCTTTAGGTATGAAACTACATGGGGAAAAAAAGAGGGTTGTACTAAGATCATTAAAGCTGCCTGGATACAGAAATCTCCTCAGGTTTCAAAGCTTGTTGTTACTAGAGAAGGTCTAAATGTATGTAGAGACAAGCTCAAAGCATGGAACAAGGAGGTATCTAGAAATCAAAGAAGGCTTCTCATACAGACAAGAGAACAGCTTATACTACTACAAGATTCCAATACTGGTAAGCTAAGTAATCAGATTAAGGCACTTCAAAGAGAGGTAGATGGCTATCTGGAAGAAGAAGAGATAAAGTGGAGACAAAGAGCCAAACAAAGATGGCTTAAGGAGGGGGACAGAAATACGAAATTCTTTCATAATTGTGCAACCCAAAGAAAACAGGTGAATGCAATCAAACAGATTAGAAGGGAAGATGGGGTTTTGATCTCCTGTAAGCAAGGAATTGCTAGGGTCTTCCAAGAACATTACAGTAAGTTATTTGCTACATCCAACCCAAGTAACATTGAGGAAACTCTTGATTCTTTCCCTGCTTCAGTTAGTGCAGACATGAATAGCATCCTCTCTGGACCTTACTCTGAACAGGAAGTGGAAGTAGCTATTAAAGAAATTAACCCCTTAGGTTCGCCTGGCCCTGATGGCTTTCCAGCAGTGTTCTACCAGCAGCATTAGGTCACAAAAAGCAAGGAAGTAACAACAGCAGTTCTTGAAGTACTTAACACCAGAAAGGGCTTTAAAGAGATCAACCAAACTTTTATCTCTTTGATCCCCAAAAAGAAAAGCCCCCAATCTGCTTTAGACTTTCGGCCAATCAGCTTATGCAATGTATTTTATAAGATAATAAGCAAAGTTATTGCAAATAGGCTCAAGAGCATTCTGTCTACTCTAATCTCTCCCACTCAAAGCATTTGTTTCAGGAAGACTGATTTCAAACAATGTGATTGTGGCTTACGAGTTACTGCACTCTATGCAAACAAGGCTGAAAGGGAAGAATAATGGATTTATGGCCCTTAAGCTTGACATGAGCAAAGTCTATGACCGTGTTGAGTGGGACTTTCTGTGCAAAGTAATGAGGAAGATGGGCTTCAGAAGTGAATGGATAGAGTTAGTGATGCAGTGTGTCACTACTGTCACATATTCTATCCTTGTTAATGGTGTCCCTCAAGAACCTTTCACTCCATCTCGAGGTATAAGACAGGGAGATCCCTTATCTCCCTACCTATTCATCATTTGCTCTGAATTCCTTAGCCATAGTCTAAACCAAGCTGAAACTCAAGGTCTAATCTCTGGAATCTCAACTGCCCGAGGTTCTCTTCATGTCAATCATTTCCTCTTTGCAGATGATAGTTTAGTTTTCTGTAGATCTTATCTAGAGGAATGGTGTAGACTGCAGTAGGTTTTAAGTAGCTATGAACAAGCATCGGGTCAGAGACTTAACCTCGAGAAAACTTCAATATTCTTCAGCAGTAACACCAAGCTTGAGGTTCAAGAAGCCATCTTACAGCAATCAGGTATTAAAGCTTCAGGATCCTTTGACAAGTACTTGGGCTTACCTTCCTTTGTGGGTAGAAACAAAACCAAGGCTTTCAATTCAATACTTGATAGAGTCAAAGCTAAGATGATCAATTGGAAGACCAACATGTTGTCCCAAGCTGGGAAGGAGACATTACTAAAATCTGTTCTGCAATCTATACCCACTTATAGCATGGGGATATTTAAACTTCCCAAAACCATCCTTAGAAGTCTCAATCAATTGTTGCAATCCTTCTAGTGGGGCCAAAATAACAATAGATCCAAAATCCATTGGTTGAGTTGGAAAGCTTTAGGGAAACCAAAACAGGAGGGAGGTTTGGGGTTTAGGGATTTTGAATTCTTCAATCTAGCTCTACTGGCCAAACAAGAATGGAGGATTCAAAACCCTCTATCCCTTACTGCTCAGGTTCTTAAAGCTAAGTATTTCTCTTCTGCTGATTACTTCTCTGTCAAAGCAAGGCCAATAGATTCATATGTTTGGAAAAGCTTCCTTCTAACTAGGCCTGTTCTTAAGGCAGGTTTATTATGGAGAGTAGGAGATGGAAAAACTATTAAGATTTGGAAGGATCAGTGGATCCCGTGTCCATCTACTTTCAAAGTGCAATCTCCAATTAGTCTGTTAGATGCTGAAACTCCAGTTTCTGACCTCATAAATCCAGATACTATGCAATGGGATCTCTCACTTATCTATACTATCTTCTCAGCCTCTGAGGCTAAATTAATTAGCCAGATCCCAATTAGCCCATGCAGGAGTCAAGACATATTGACTTGGAGATGTTCAAGCAATGGTATGTTCTCGATTAAGAGTGCATATCATCTCCAAGGCTCTTTAAAAGAGGATAGTATGGGGCAATCATCAGTCCAGAACCCCAATTCAAAATTCTGGAATAACATTTGGGGTATCCAAACATCTCAAGCCACCAAGTCCTTTTTATGGAGAGCTGCAAATGAGTCCCTACCCACGAAGCTGAACCTACATAAAAGGAAAGTGAGTGAATCACCCCTCTGTCCAATTTGCTCTATGGAACCTGAATCAGTCTCTCATGCCCTCTGGTCTTATAAAGCAGCCCAGGATGTTTGGTCTATAAACTCAAGAAGAATCTAAAAGCTAAGTATATTTGATGGCCCCTTTAAAGACATTATGATATCTATTTTAGGCCTGTTATCTTCTATAGAAGTCACTAAATTCGCAATCACTGCAAAAGCTATCTGGCATAGGAGAAATACCTGGATTTTTGAGCAGCAATTCCATTCTCCTTCTCAAGTATCTAAACTAATTCAAACAGAGCTGGTTGCTATTCAATTCAGGACAGAGGATGGTAAAAAACAAACTAATATCCAAGTGGTTCCTAATATCAACTAGTATGTTCCCCCACCATATGTATTCAAAACCAATTGGGATGCAGCAATAGACAAAGGTAACTCAAGGCTGGGGATTGGTGTGATTGTGAGGAATTTAGAGGGATCTTTCATAGCCACTTTGAGTTCTTCTATGGCTCTAGATCCTGATCCACTACTTGGTGAAGCAGTAGCAGCTCGTAGGGCAACCTCTTTCTGTGCTGAGCTGGGTTTACAAGAGCTGATTCTTGAAGGTGACTCATTATCTGTGATAAAAGCAGTGCAACACAAAGATGATAGTTGGAGCACTTTCGGGCTGGTTATTAGAGACATTAAGCTTATGCTATCCAAGA
Organism: Cyclocarya paliurus; assembly: GCA_029856935.1. NCBI lineage: Eukaryota > Viridiplantae > Streptophyta > Magnoliopsida > Fagales > Juglandaceae > Cyclocarya > Cyclocarya paliurus. The sequence goes on from CM056958.1 coordinate 20,325,544, forward strand.
CTCGCAAATGATCAATAGTACATGTTCATAGGGAATCTAATGTAATTGCCCACCATTTGGCTAAATATGCTCTTTCTTGCATGGAAGAATGCATACTTATTGAGGAATCTCTTCCTTGTATTCAACATTTGTTTTAATGAATTGAAATATCTACTTTCAAAAAAAAAAAACATAATTAACACCTCTGTTATTCCTTGGTCTTTGACAACATAGCCACAACTATAACAATATATATATATCAAAAATAGTAAAGAATGATCTAATTAAATATAAAATAATGCATCTACAATTATCACATTCTAAGTGGAGAATATATTCATGATTGCTGCTTTGGATATAATGTGATCTGCTGATATCTTATGATATATTTTTAGATGATTTTTTAAAATATCAACAGCCAATACTACCCGTGACTGACAGACTGCCATTATTATTACAAAAACTCTACAGACGGAGAGCAACCTCATTAAGAAATTAAAAGGGCATGGAACCCACACGCTTCCAACGTCTCAATACTCGATCTACCGCACACAAACAAACAAACAAAAAACTCGATCTACAGTGTATGGATATCTTATAATATTAATATATATTTTTAGATGAATTTTAAAATAGCGATGCTACTCTCCCGTTTCAGTAGCACGGCTTTATTATATTTCTAAGTCCAATTGATTTTTTTTTTCATATATTTTTATTATTTTAAAATATTTTTTAAAATTATAAAAAAAATCAATACACAAATAATCACTTACTTAATTATTAAATAAAAAAAATTAAAAAAATAATAAAATATATGAAGTATCAGAGACAAATTAAATGAACCAATTAGAATTCTTCTTTTTAAAATATCAGCCCACACATAAGTTTTGCATAATTTGTATAAACACTACCCGCTACTGAAAAGCAGTTTTTAGGTCAAAATTTGTAGAAGAAAAAATGGATTAAAAACAATAATTTTTTTTTATATGAATATCAGATTTATCATTTTTTTTTTAAAATAGAGTTAATTACTAATTCTATAAAAAGAAAAAAAAATATTTTAATTTTCTAACAGTTATTAATTTCTCATTATTTGTTTCTTTAACTTTTCTACACATAAGTTTTGCATAATTTTATGAAAAATATTTTAGCTACACAAAAATAAACCCAATGTGACTTGATTTGATAGTCAAATTAGAAAGTTATTTTTTTTAAAATAAAGTATATCTAATAGATTCTATAAAATCAAATCTATTTTATGTAATATATTTGTATATGTAAAAATCCTCCAATTAAGTAAAGAAAAAATACTATTAATCTTATTATAGCTATTAACTCACGACTTATCTTGTTTTACTCTATTACTGTTTAGAAGAGTTATTTACAAAACTCATTAATTCTTGAGATTCAAATAAAGCAAAAGTTGCAAGTCTTTTGAGGATGGGGAAGAGTGTCAATAACAGAAAAACCCAAAAGGTAACGCAAAAAACTTGTCTGCAAGTTTCTTTGATCACTGTTTAAAATTAGATTTAAAAATTAAAATTTTACGTATTTTTTTTTAAAAAATGATAGATTACTATCTATTTACTATTTTTTTTTTTTGTATTTACTTTTTTGTATTTTTTAATTTTATTAATAGTTAAGAAAGTAACTATTAATAAAATTATATATTTTTAAATTTTTTTAATAATTAAAAATGTTAAAAAAATACTTAAAAAATTAGAAATAAATTAAAAATAATAAATAAATAGTAATAAGGCTGGAAGTCTATGACTGCTCATTTTCTAATGCCCACCCGACAAGCACCCAATCCTCTCGACTATTAGTTCAAAAAAGTTTACCAAACTCCAATTACTCACACACAATAATTAAATATCAAATTTGATTTGACATCTATCATTTCTTTTTCTTTTTTGAAAGAGCACCTATCATTTCAATTGCATCAATCCAAATCTCACGCCAATAATGTAACAACTTTAATTAAAGTATTGATCATCATATACTTTTTATATTTATATTTTTAATTTTTAAAAAACCATATGAAAAAACAGGCCCTGAAGATTCTTCAGCTAGGTCCTCAATGAAAAAACAGGTTAAAATTTATTGCGCCGATTGAATCTCCACCGTGTTGGGTTTAGGATAAGTTTGGATCCCCAACTCATTCCAACTCATTTTAACTTATTTTAATTTATCATTATAATTTTTTTAAATTTTAATATAAAATATAATAAATAATTCAACTTTTTCAAATTTCAAAATAATTTTAATATTTAAAAATAATATTCTAACAATATTTTATCATCTCAACCTAACTCATCTTAACATCCAAATGCACTCTTAAGGTCTTCTCCTGCCGTCTCATATTTCAGCTTACACGGAATGGACAAGTTTGAAGAGTGAAATGAAAATTTTTTGTTTTAAATGAAAATTTAAAATATTATATTTTAATATTATTATTATTTTGAAATTTAAATTAAGATTTGAAAAAAATGAATTGTTTATTATATTTTATAAAAAAATTTTAAAAAATTATAATAATAAGATGAAATAAGATAAGATAAAAATTTTATATTTTATCTTTACTCTAAGAGTGCTGCTACACTCACTGCTCCCAGCGGTAGCTGGGAGCAACCGTTAGTTATAGGATGTGTTATTATTTTTTTTATTTTTTCATACATGCATTTTTTTAATGTTTTTTAAAAAATAAAAAAAAATTATAATATTATTAAACAACACTTATTTAATCATTAAGTAAAAAAAATTAAAAAATCAAATTGGTAAAATAGAATGGTATAATAAAATGGTAAGAATTGTATTATTGTTACCCTAAAGTTTAAACCTGTCCTGCTTTACAAAAACTCCGAGCAGTATACGTCATGATTTGATGACGCGATTTGAAGACCCGCAACGACGTCTACACCATGTACATCTAAGTTTCTAACGGTGGACTCCAAACATATAATACATCAAGTTGGGTCTAGCATAGAGTGCAATAGAATTGTTAACTAGGGTGTAATCACTAATCAGTCCGGTCTGTGGTTAACTAGCTTTATGAACATTTTTTTTCCTTTTTTTTTAATAGAAAATATTAATAAAATAAAAATTAAGTGATTTCTTTAATATTTTATATATAATTAATAAATATTAAATAATTTCATTGTATAATATGATCGATGGTGATCCCTTGAATGAAACTTACATAATTAATTTATACAACTACTATATAACATAATATATTATATATATAAAATATAAATATATTAGTCTGGTCAATTTTTCAGGTTTGGACCAATTGTCGTACAACCCTATTGTTAACTACTTATATCATACCTATTATCAGGTTCAATTTTTTTGCAATACAAGGAAAATGATGGCTTGGGATTGATGAAACACCTTCAATGTCTAAATCAATTCATTATCCTTTTAGATAGTTTTTCTGTATGTAAGAGAGTATGAGAGTGAATTAATATGGAATTCGACTTTTATACTCCAATAGAGGTGGCTCTCTCATTTGTTGTTTTAGGAACGTATGTTCCCTTATCTTTAATGCTGCATGACCCCCTTGGGTTGAATCCTGCGTGGCACGTAGGTGAGTGCTCTCGTTGAGATTCCTGTCAAACTTTTTTTCATACTGGCCTGTGCCTCCCTCTTTATCCTAACTAGTGAGCCGATTACGCTTTGTTTTCTAGGCCTCCCAAAGGTGAGTTAGGCCTCTTCATAACATGTTATGATGTGAAAATACAATACATTCTCTATTCACTTTGGTTCCACTTTTTGTTACTTTGTTGAATTTTATTCTCACAGCTAGCTCTATGAAGATGATGCGTGCCTAAGCATATTGGATACAAATCCTCTGAGGTGTGGTAAATGGGTCGGTCCGGTCCGGCCATGGACCGAATTTTTTGGTCCATCCTTTTTTCCGGACCGGACCGGACTGAACACCCATTCGGTCTGGTCCGGTCCGGTCTCGGTAGTTATCGGTCCGGTCCGGTCCATTCGGTCCGACTTTTTTTTTTTTTTTTTTAAATCATTGTATTAGCCTATTAGGTATATATAGTTATAATTTATAGTGATATTAATACTATACTATTATACATATATTATGTTATAATCCTATAACTCTTATAATATATTAATATATACTAATACTATATATTATACTATTATAGTGTTACTATTACTACTACATATAGACTTATAGTGTGTGTATATATTATAATGATATAGTGATAAGTAATATAGTATATAGTGATTTAGTAAAATTATATAATATATTACACTATATAATAGTATTAATATTATACTATTAGTATAATTATATATTAGTATTAGTTATAAACTTATAGTCTTATAGACTTATAGTGATTTCTTTATAATTATAGACTATAGTTATAGTGATTTAGTTTAGTTATCAATTTATAATTATATAATTATATTGATAATGTTAATTGTTACTTTGTTACTAACTTAGAGAATGTGAATTTATTATAATTTTATATTGTAAATGGGGATAGGTTAGATGAAAATTACATAATTTATTATATAATTATTATATAAAATAATATATTTATAAAAATAAAAATAAAAATATTTACGTTCGGTCGGTCCGGTCTGGGAAATCCCCACCCTAGGACTAGACCGAAGACCGAAATGCCCCTATTCATTGGACTGAAATCGACCATGGGACATTCGGTCCGGTCCGGTCCATTTGGTCCGGTCCATTCGGTCCGGTCAGTCCATCTACACCCCTAGTTAAGGTATCATGCTGTTCATGCATCCGAGGTTCAATTTATCATTCTAAGATTGCTAGGGTTTTTTTCCCCCCTACTTTGGAGTTCTCTTATCGATTTTATGTTTAATAAACATTCTAAGACCTACAATATTTGTTTATCTCTCACACGTTAAAATTAGAGTGATAATTTGTATTCGCGAGTCGTGTTTAAATCATATCAAGTTTTAAGTATTAAATACTATAAATTAACAAGAATATCACTCAATTAATTAAACGGCTTAGATCCTAAAATACTAACACGGCTCATGTAAATAATTGGTGACATGACGCACAAATCTTTTAGTAATTAACTTTTATTGTATTAACTTGAACAAAATCTGTTTAACTTCTTTCAACTTGTTTAATTTGTTTTATATATATGGGTTGCACTAATTTGTATATTTTTTTTTATCCAATTAATATAAATAGCTATTAAAATCATTTATACTTGAATGAATTTTTTTTTAAAATTATACGAGATGCACTTGCAAAAAAACTCATTGCCAAGAGTTTCTACAACTCTAAAATTAATCAACATAATTCTTGTACAGTCAGTGCCATTAAAAAGAAAAAAGTGATATACATACAACCAGCCTTTTTACAATCCAATAATATGGTTTTATAGAAATATTTTTAATTTAAAATATAATTACAAAAAAGGTTACAAAAATATTATACGTCTATCATCACTCTAAAAAGAAATATAGAGAGATAAACGTAGAATAAATGACGACCACTCACAAACTCTATTACTGTACATTGATCGTATCACAACTTTATTACACAAGACAAAATACAAATGATATTTACATAACATATTTCATAACATATTTTACAATATATATTATAAAAAAAAGATATTTTAATAAAATGATATTATTTTTACAAGTTAATTTACAAAAATGACATTCATTTAAAAACATTCTTATATAAAATATTATGAAAAGTTACCTTAAACGTTGTATGAGCAATTTTTTGTTAAAAATAGTCTTTATCTCAAACATTTATTCTTTTTTAATGAGATTCACTTTCTTTTAAAGAACTTACATAAAACTTATTTATTTAAAATTTGTATTTAACATTACTATTTTTTATTAGTCTAAAAAAAGCTTCTTGTATTTAAAAATATATTTCAGTGCGTGGTTAACCACCCGGCTTTATAATGAAATTTAAAAATTATCAATAAAATGATGTTTTTAATTCCTGAATTTTTAAATGAAAAGTCATGTTCATTTAAGAAAATTTAAGAAATTAAACAAAAATTGATATTTTATTGATTGATAAGTGTAAAATTTGGTTGTCAAATGATTGCTCCCTAAAAAAAAATATCCCGGTGGTTGGAATGATATAATTTGATGATGGCACAATTTAAAGGCCGGCGATGACGTGTACATGATTAGAGAAGAGTCGCGAAGTGGGCATCTAACGTAACGTTCATCGGTCAGTCCCAGGAAATTAGAAATAATTCATCTGCAACTTGGTGCTAAAATCATTGTCCGTGTATATACAACCGGAGGACATGACCTTCATAAAATTATTAAAAATCATCAGCCCACAGGGAAAAAAAAAACATTATTCAAAATTTTGAAGTTTTTTATCAAAGTATTATTTAAATATAAAAATAATATAAATTTTATAAATTTTAAAATAAAAATTATATTAAAATAATTTTAAATTTATTATACTTTTATTCTATTTTCTTACTGTTCAAACAATTCTAAAATACTCCAAAATATCTATCATAATATTCCGTTTGTATTCTAAATTTACCTTTATTCATATGAATTCATCTCATTTTATTATTATAATTTTTTTAAATTTTCACACAAAATATAATAAATAATTTAATTTTTTCAAATCTTAAAATTTAATAATACTAAAAAATAATATTTTATTAACTTATCTAAAACCATCTCAATTCATGATTAAATACAAACGGGGTAATCATGAAAATATTTTGTACGTAGCAAAATATCATTTCAGCAGCGCATAAGCTAGATAAAAAATGTGAGCACTGTGACCACCAAAAACGAAACAAAGACAGAATCCAACCACTTTGAGCCAGTTAGCGTTATCCTTATCACTGGTGTGTTTCATATTATGATGAATGATGAAGGTTTGGAGGCATAAAAAATTGAAGTATATTTTTTGTAGTGGGCCAAATTACTATTAAATTTTCAACAAACATATGTTGCATATATATTTTTCATATAATAATAAATAAGTTTCGTATATCACTTTCTCCTTTCAAACAAATTGAAATGATTGAAATTTTGCTATTTGGAATTGTCTTAGGTCTAATTCCTATTACTTTGGCTGGATTATTTGTAACTGCATATTTACAATACAGACGTGGTGAATCTTTGATTAGTTAATATCTTTTTTTTTTTTTTATTGACCCCCTGCTTGTTTTAATTTTAATTCATAGGGGTCAAATTTACATTACTGTTCCAAAATGAAATATCCTGAGATAAAGCAAGAATAAACCAAAATAAGTAATTAATACCGTAAACAAACTCAGGGATAAAATAGTCTAACAAAAATTAAGTCAAGGTCCAGACCGAAGGTTTCCAACATTTTCCTAACTAAATAGTAATCACTTCGAAATTAACATATTTTTGCTGCTTTTCTTCACAGGTTTCTGACCACAAAACTGCACAAAGATTCCCAAACACGTGAAGTTACAGACATAGCACATGCACATTAACAAAAAATGTGAGCACTGTAACCACTTTGAGCCACTCATGAGCCTTTTCCTTATCCCGCAGGTCATATTACGACGAATTATGAAGGTTCAGGGCCAAATGACTAATGAATTTTCAACAGACGTGTTGAAAAACGATATCCTGAGATAAAAGCAAGAATAAAGGAGGACCTGCACTCACAACTCTATCACTGTGCATTGATCTTATCACAACTTTATCGTTCAATAGCGTAAGTGACCAATGACCATCTAATTTGTTAATTGATCCTTCACCGGCAGTTTTGGAGGCAGCAGCTTGGAAGACGGCTGACAGCGTCCTGTCCATCCCCCTAGCTAGGTGGTAAGTAATTCGTTTTTGCACCACCATTTATATAATTAGTTTCCATCATTATTTTCTGAATTAGATGCATGGACGCAGTACACGTAATTATTATCGGCATATTAATTGTTGCTTTAGAACCGAATTAAAGCACATACATTTCAGGAAGAACGCAGATGCCAGATAGAATGGGAACTAGGGAAAAAGAAGAAGGAACTGTATTCGTCTCTGCTCTCCCTCTCTCTTTCTTTCTTATTTTGTTAAGGTTCATTTGGACACTGGATTAATATCTAAAGAAGTTTGTAAATATTAGTAAAATAGTTTAAGTTAAATTATTTATTGAATTTTAAGAAATAATAGAAAAAAATTAAATAAAGATATTATCATTATAAAATTGTATTGATTTTTATGCTTTATTACAAAATTTGTAAAAGTTTTTTTTTATTTTTTTGTTTAGATAATGATTAGATGAAAAAATTAAAGATTATTTGAAATTAAATTTTTTTTTTATATTTAAGTAATATTTAAAAATATAATTAAGAAAATTTTTCAATATTTCATCCTGTATCTAAACGCTTGTTTGGTGCGACACAAAAGGCATGCACACAGACTCCCAAACACATGCAGTTACAGACATAGCACATCACTGCACAAAAAAATGTGAGCATTGTGACCACCAAAAAGTAAAACCAAACAGAATCCAAGCACTTAGCCACTGAGCCTTATCCATTTGTTTTTTGTTTTTTTGTTTTTGTTGTTTTTTAATCATAGCCTTATCCTTATCACTAATGTGTTTTATATGATGATGGAACATTAAAGTATATGTTTTTTAGTGGACCAAATGACTAATGAATTTTCAACAGACATAGCACATCACTACACAATTTAATAATGAGAGCTGCAACAAGAAAACCCCTATATAACACGAAATGCACGAATGTGTCAAGGTGGATAAAACTTCTTTGATTGATAGGAGGAGGAAAGCAAATAAAAAAAAATAAAAAAAAAACAATTAAAAAGTCTTTTTGCTTTTCTTCCTCTCTGTATCGCTCTTTCATCTCCCGCACATAAAACTTCTTTTCTCCTGCACTATAACGTCGATTCGTCCATCCACAAAGCATTTCTCTTCACTTGGGTAAAATACGTGTAAGTGTTCTGCAAATATTTTTTTTGGAAAATTTGAGATCATCCTCTTTGCATTTTATCTTCTATGTACTTAGTGATTTTTAATTAAATTGATAACATCCATTTTATCTTTATTTGTATGTGTATATTTTAGTCCTTCTATAACTTAAAAAAATTTTGAAAAAAAAAATGTAGAGCAGCAGCTCTGGCCAAGATTTGTAGTATTTTTTTTCTTAAAAAAATCATTTTTATGTACATTCCTGAATTTTTCTTAAAGATTTGCACTATTGAATAAAAGTCATGCGCACATGAAGATAAAACAAGAAAATGAACTGCATTATTATCAAAATGATTAAACTGCACTAGAGATGCTTGCAAAAATGAAGAATGTTCCTGTCAAAAATTAATTGAAATTAATAGCAATACAAACATAAAATAAACAGAAATGCTTGTGATCTCAACAATGGGTCCGAGCATTTCTCTGTTATTAATTTTTTTATTTAATAATTAAGAAAGTATTTTTTTAATAATATTGTGAGTTTTTTTAATTTTTTTTAAAAAATGTTTATGATGATTAAAAAAAGAAATGAAAAAAAAAGGAAAAGAAAACTAATGGGGCATCTGGGCAACATACCTTTGCACAGGGACGTGATTACATTTGCTACTCTAGGAGCAAGGATACGTTTCAATTTTTTCTAAGACGTGATTAGTGAAAAACTATTAAAAGTCTTTTTCTAAGGAGTTAAAGTCTGAAGACGTGATTAAGACCACAACAAAGGTAATGAGACTGCTGACATGGTTTCGTGCTTTTGGTGCCTCTCCCGTTTCTTGCTTACTAGACTTTTCCTTTAAGAATACACAAGTTGTTATATTTTGTTAACTGAAATGATATCCACATAACATATTTTATAATATATATCTTAAAATAAGATATTTTTGTAAAGTAATATTATTTTTATCAAGTATTTTATTAAACTATCAAGTATTTTAAAATATATTTGTATAATATATTATGAAAAGTGATATGTATTGATCATTTTTCATTATGAGCAACGATTTAAAAACAATCATAAACCAAAAGGAAAAAAGCAACCACAATAATAGTCCAAAGCATTGGGAGGTGTCTAACGTGTTTGCCATATTTCACACACGTACGTGTTCTCTCTCCAAGGCAACGGACGCGATATTTGAAGTCCGGCAACAGTTCCAGAAACGAAGTTGCCTCGAATCGGAAAAAAAGGAGGGGATAATTACAGACCAAAATAACTAACTAATACCGTAAACAAAGTCGGGATAAAATAGTCTAACAAAAATTAAGGTTATGTTTGGAATAAAAATGAGATTTTTCATTTCTATCTCTACCTCATTTCATCATTACAATTTTTTCAAATTTTTATATAAAATATAATAAAAAATTTAACTTTTTCAAATCTTAATAAAATTTTTTAAATTTTAATATTTTAAATTAATATTTTAAACTTTTATCTTAATACTATTCATAAAATTTTTAAAATTTTTATTTTATATCACCTACTAAACATAACCACGAAAATAACAATTAACATGTTGCTGCTTTTTTTTTTTTTTTTCTTCACAGGTTTCTGACCACAAATAAATTGAAAAAAAAGGGTTAAAACTGCACAAAGATTCCCAATTAGCAGACACAGATTCCCAAACACGTAAAGTTACAGACATAGCACATCACTACAGCAGCAACATTGACAAAAGAAATGTGAGCACTGTAACCACTAAAAACCAAACAAGACAGAATCCAACCACTTTGAGCCACTCATAAGCCTTGTGCTTATCCCTCAGGTGTTTCCTATTACGATGAATTATGAAGGTTCATGGCCTTAAAACATTGGGAAATGCTTATTGAACGAATGGTATACCGATGATTTTTTTTTAATTTTTTTAAAATTTCTTTTTACTTAATGATTAAAAAGTGAATATTATTTAATTTATGTATTTTTTTATAAAAAAAAGTATTTAAAAATGTAAAAAAAAAAACTTAAAAAAATAAAATAAAAAATTCTAAAAATACAATACATCGATTCACCATCAGTTGGCACCATCGGTCACTGTAGCACTATCCAAAACGGTATCATGAGATAAAGCAAGAAGAGGACCTGCACTCACAACTTTATCATTGTGCATTGATCATATCACAACTTTATCACGCTGGACAACTTTATCACTGGCAAGTCGGTCTTTATAAAATGACAGACTTGTTCAATAGCGTAAGTGACCAATGACCATCTAATTTGTTAATTGATCCTTCACCGGCAGTTTTGGAGGCTGCAGTTTGGAAGACAGCGTCCTGTCCATCCCTCTAGCTACCTGGTAACTGGTAAGTAATTGGTTTTTGCACCACCATTTATTTAATTAGTTTCCATCATTATTTTCTGAAGATGCATGGACGCGGTACACGTAATTATTATCGGCATATTAATTGTTGCTTTAGAACCGAATTCAAACACATTTCAGGAAGAACGCAGATGCCAGATAGAATGGGAACTAGGGAAAAAGAAGAAGGAAATGTATTCGTCTCTGCTCTCCCTCTCTCTTTCTTCTTATTTTGTTAAGGTTCATTTGGACACCGGATTAATATCCAAGAAGTTTGTAAATATTAGTAAAATAATTTTAAGTTAATATCTTTATTGAATTTTAAGAAATGACAGAGAAAAAAATTAAATAAAAATATTATTAATATAAAAATTATTTAAATATAAATTTTTAATAGTACTTTTGTAAAGTTGTATTGATTTTTGTAAAACTTGTAAAAATTTTATTGATTTTTTTTGTTTGGATAATGATTAGTTAATGGTTAGATAAAAAGTTGAAGATCATTTGAAATTAAAAAGTGTTTTTTATATGTGAATAATATTTAAAAATAAAATTATGAAAAGTTTTGAAAATTCCGAGAATTTCATGTTTTATCTTGTGTCTAAACGCTTGTTTGGTGCCTCAAATGAGACACAAAATTTTATCTGATTTTATTTCATCACATCTCATTTTATTTCCCAAATATAATTTAAAAATTTTTTAAACTAATCATTATAATTTTTTTAAACTTTTAAATAAAAAATAAAAAATAATTTCAACTTTTTCAAATCTCTAAATAAAAATAATATTATAAAACTATATTTTTATAATATTTTAACTTATATTATTTTTTATTCAACTTTTTCTTTCTACTTTTTCAAAATCTAAAAAAATACTCAATTCAAACTATTTTACTACTATTTAGACTAAGCCTAATCACATATTTGTGAGCCTCTTATGGTTCCTTCCATGCACGACAGGTGGACTCCCTTACTCTATTATTTGAGTAGATCTTACCACATGCTTAGTGCTTTTCATTATACAAATGTTTTAGTCACAAATTTTTTTTATAAAAGTAAATTTATAAATTTAGGTAATTTGATGTAATATATTAAATTATAAAATTATTATTATTATAAAATAAATTTAACGTATCGAATGATATCATATCAGTTTGTAAATTTATTTGTATGAATTGTTTTTTTTGAAACACATGAAAAACTTTTTATGATTGTACACTTTGTTGGTAAAAATGGGATTGGTATTCTGTCATGAAACTCACTTTTTTGGTGTCAAGTTGACTTCGGCTTGCCAACAATTATCTGTGAATAATTTTTAAGAGAAAATTCTTTGTTACATTCTAGATTTTACTCTAGAAAAAAAATCATCTTTAATTTCATTATAAATTTCAACCGTAAAACATTTTTGGGTGACCTTACATTCTTGATTTTTACATTTAGAAATATTTCGGTGCGTGGTTAACACCGCCCTTTGATAATGATATTTAAAAAAGTAATGCTATACATATTTATAATTTTACATGTAAGATTTATTTTATCAATTTTTTTAAAAAAATTAAATTTTAAATTTAATAATTTTATTTGTATCAATAATTAATAGGTGCAGAAATAAATTTTTTGTAAGTTTTTTTCCGATATATTATTCTATTTAAAAATTATTAATCAAATAGTATTTTTAATTTTTTGATTTCCTGAGTCTTTAAATGAAAAGTTATTATCATTTAGGAAAAGTAAAGAAATTAAAAGAAAAATAATTAAAACCGTTGATTTTTTATTGATAATTGTAAAATTTGATTGTTAAATCAATTGCTCCCTAGAAAAAAATATGCCGGTGGATAGAATGTCATAATTTGAAAATTTTGATGACACAATTTAAAGGCGCGATAACGTGTACATGATTAGAGCAGAGCCGCGACATGGACATCTAATGTACTCTTCATTGTGTTTTGAATGATCCTTTGTCTTTATATATATACAATGGTAGCTAGCTATATATATTGAGATCCATCCTTAGAATTCCTGTACATAATCTGACACCTAAATTAACTTGGAAAAGAAAATAATATGTGAAATCTATGCCAATTATTGCTGAGTACCATTGGGCATTGGGTCTAATACGGTAACACCCCCTCTTTGATATACAATATATTGACATGCATCCATCGTTTGAAAGTATTGATCTCTGACCTCCAAATAATTTTAAAAATCATCTCAACTAATTTTAAAAAAACTTTAGACACATCATGTTTGCTGCCAAAAAGTAAACAACTTCATTTTCACTAATAAGGCTTTTAGTAAAGTTCTGTAATTATAAAAGGCTCTACTCCGCACTCCAGACATGTTAACCCAATCTATAACATGCATGCACTTAGTAGAAGAAATTAAAAATCATTTTTCAAAATCAAGATCTAAAATGAATTAATGAGAAATAATAATATTAAATTCTTGACTTCAAAAACTGAGATATATCATATTATTAGTGTCTCTTTCTATTCCAAGTTTTGACTAATATATGTACTTTATAACTTGACAGACAACATGGAAACAAACATTTTTCCTCTCGAACTTCTTAGAAATGATAATTATGCTGACTGGAGTGTCAAGATGAAAAACAGTCTGTTGACTCAAGGTCTTTGGGACATTGTTGGAACGGGCTCAAAACCTCCAAAACCAGATGATGATGTGGTTGAATTTGAGGCTTGGAGAGAGATGAATGATGCGGCTTTACATGCAATCCAAAGTTGGTGTGGGATGGACATACTATCTCAAATCAATAAAATTAGTACTGCCAAAATTGCTTGGAAAATTCTGGGTAAAATGTTCATCGAAAGTAATGGACAGGACAAGCTAATACAGGCTCAAGATGATAATTCAAGTTCAAACAACCCAGGTCTCTCTCTCTCTCTCTCTCTCTCTCTCTCTCTCTCTCTCTCTCTCTCTCTCTCTCTCTCTCTCTCTCTCTCTCTCTCTCTCTCTCTCTCTCTCTCAATATGCACAAACATTAGTGGAACAAAAAAAAGGCTTATAATTGCCAGGAAAATTGGGAATTTCTCATTACCCTTTAGCTAAAACTAATCTTGTAACTTAATTGTAGTTCTTTCTTATCATTGAAATTTGAATCACCATGACAACAAGTACAAATGATTTATTTTAGGTGATTTATCATAGGTTGACTTGATTTAATTTGCAAGAGAGGTTTTAGATTTAAATATTGAATATCAAATCTTGTCATTTCAATGATGTAGATTGTGTGTTTCTCATATTAGCTTACAAATATAAAGAATCAACCTAAAAAAAAATAAAAAAATAAATAAAATAAAGATTTGGAAAACTTGAACATCCTTCTCACTCAACTCATGGACGGACCTCGATCATATTTGTTGGAAAGCACATTTGGATGTCGACCAATTAAGCACAGTAGGAAATAAGTTGAACGTAGAAGATGATAGTAAAATGAAATAATAGAGAAATTACACTTTGATCATATCCTCAAACTACCAGTACTCATTTTACAAGGTGACCATCAAATTACTAATCCAACTTTATCTCTCAAACTTCTCCTTTTTGCAATTTGCCTTCTCCCATTAAGATCCAATCTTTTAGAATATCATACCAGTACTCTACTTATTTTTTAATTATCAATTATCTCCAAGTCAACAATATTATATAAGACTTAAACAAGGGGTTAAATTACTTAAATAGTTTGGAGGTGAAGTGATAAATTGGTTGGTGATTAGCTTTACAAGTAATGTGAGTTGTAAGTATCGCACACTCTTTTTGAAAAAAAATTGGGTTTACCATTAAACAATTTAATTTTTTCATATAAATTTCATATTAACTTACTTTTTTAAAAATGAGTACAAGACGTTTGTGTACTGTATAACTACAAATATAATTTCTCTAACTTTATTGTTATTTTACAAAATAAGTGACAATTTCAGGGGTAATCTATGATTTTTCCTCAAAATAATAATATGTTAAAAATCAATAGGGATTTGATTAAAGATCTTATTGGGTTTGAATATTTGTGAGTACGAGAATGGCCGGAACAAAGCCCACACCGAACACTCAGTTCGTTGGGTTGCATCTTCAGAGAACATAAACAACTTATGGGCTTTGCCTGTGGCTAATTATTTGGGCTATTTTATACTTACAAACAATCGATTAAAGCCTAATCCATGAAATTAGTGATACTATCAAATTTGAGAAATGACTTGTACAAGTCACAGCATAATACTCTTGTAAAAAGTAAACCACACATTAAAAAAGTGTAAAAAAAACCTATTTTTTTTAGTGTGATCTATTTTTTTACAAAACGTTTATACTTGTTATTTGAGACTTGTACCTAACATTATTCGCTAAATTTACTAGTTATAATATAAGTTGCATTAATATCATTATATATATATTTTAATAAACATGCTTACAAATTAAAGATGTTATCGTTATGTACGTAGTAGTTTGCTGGAAAGCAGGTAGGTGTCGGAGTTGTTTCGTTTAATTTATTTCGTAATTCTATGTATAATATGAAAACTGGAGATCAAAAAGCAAATCAATTATCATCATGTATAATATATATGTATGGCAGGGCTAGGAAGGGATGAGTGTGCGGCCTTACTTAAGGCTGTGCGAAGAGGTGATTGGGACACTATAAGAGATTTCCTCGGGGCCCACCCAGCTGCATTGACAGCAAGAATATTGAATATTACGGGTGGGACAGTTCTTCACGCTGCTGTTGATGCTGAACATATAGTGGAGGAGTTGGTCAATATGATTTCGAAACAACACTCTCATGATCTATTAACAATGCAAGATGATTACGGCTGTACAGCTCTACATGAGACAATTACTGATGGGAATCAGAGGATGGCAGAGTGTCTGATTACAAATAACAGGAGCTTGGTCAGCATTAGAGATAATCGAAATGAACTTCCAGTTTCTCTGGCTATGGGCTATGGGCATAAAGAATTGGCTCGCTATCTCTATTTTCAAACTCCGTTGAAAGATTTGGAGGCAGAAAAAGGCTGCCATGGTGCTTCACTTCTTAACCGTTGTATTCATAACGGAGATTTAGGTAACAAATTATTACTGTATTCTCTTCTAACCATTCATCGGCCGTAATTTCTGGTGATTGGATTAATTAATTGGATATATGCACTTACGTACGTACGGTACAACAACACATGATGATCTTGCAAGATATGGCTTTGGATTTAATGGAGCGTTGTCCTCGTCTGGCTTTTGTCAAGGCCCGTCAACCACCATGTGTCTACCCTTTGGAGGTGTTAGCTTATAAATCCACTGACGCATTCGAGAGTGGAAAAGAGATGGTATTTTGGAAACAATGGATCTACAATCACTGTTAGTACCACTCTTTTGTTTTATCTATTAGCAGCTTTTCCATTAATTGGGGTCTTTTTACGTAAAAAAGAAATTTCTAAAAAGTAATCTTACTTTTATACATCTTTTATAATTATACTAAACAAATTTGAATTTCAGATTTTGACATAACTACCGTCCTATTATAACAAAGTTGTAAAAATATTATAAAATAATTACAAGTGTATCATTATTATTAAATAATTTACATCTAATCATTAGCATTATTTTCGTGATTTAAAACAAAAAAAAAATAACACAAAAATCAAGACAAGCTTTCTTAAAAACTTACAAAAACTTCTCCGGCCTCCAAACATTAACATTTCAAAACACTTCACCATCCAAACATATATACTTTTTACAAGCCTGATCACTTTCACAAAAAATACAACTCGTATTAAGTCAAATAACTAATTCATACAACTTATTATTTTATATTATTATTTTTACCTTTATATTTTTAAGTATTTAAGAATATAAGACTAGGAAATCATAGTCTTAATAGTACTGTACATGCATGTTGCTTGAATTTAATTTAATGCTCCTTCAAGATATAGATGAAAAATTATACTGCATGCCATATTATTACTTACAATTGGCTTTTATTTGCCTTTTTTGTTTTTTGGTGGGGGAAGGTATACCTGACATTTCATCATTAGGTTTAGCTCGTGCTGCCGACCAATTCCGTTTGATCATTCAAAATCATGGTCAAGAACAAAATATCGGATCAGGTACGTATCTGCGTTAATGCATGCCTAAATTACTTAATTTCTTTCCCTAGAATTTTTTGACTCCTGACATTAATTAATGTTAATTATCAAAGTTTTGGCTGCCTCGTTTCTCTGTCGGAATTAATAAAGATGAACAAGTTTTGGTTTTACTTAATTTGCAGTGCGAGCTGATCTATGGCGCCAACTAGCTTCAAGTCTCTTGAACCTCTTGGGTATAATTTTAATTCCATCCATATACTTTTTTGAATAATTTTTTATAAAAAATTGTTATTCTTGATCATTTATTGTTTCATCCAACTTATAAATTAACCGGCCAACATGCTGCATTAATGTTTCATAATTTCCAAATTAATTATACAGGATTCAAGCGTTTATATGAAATGAAGTTGGTACGAGTTCAATTCCAACAACTTCTGTCCCGTATGTGTCAAGAAAACCAAAGAAATGGATATGATCCTGATATTATTATGCAACCTGTGGTCGGTGCTATCAAGAGAGGGAACTTTGAATTTGTTTATCATATGGTCAAAGCAAATCAAGACATTCTCTTGATGGGTGTTGAAAGAAGGACCATATTCCATTGTGTCGTCCTACATCGTCAACATAGGATCTTTAGCCTTATATACAACTTCAAAAAGAAGAATGCTCTACTAGCTTTGGTAGATGAATTCGACAATACGATATTGCATATGGCAGGGAAGTTAATAGAAAATACTGCTATCGATCATATAAGAGGAGCAGCTTTGCAAATGCAAAGAGAAGTTCAATGGTTTAAGGTTAGCTCCATCCATGTCTCTCTGCTGCTTTATTATTTTGCTCTCGACCATACACTCTTTAAACTAATCTCGAGATAGATTTTCAAATAGAGAAAGGAGAACAACAATAGTACCATGTAATGTAGGTATAAAAAACCTTTCAATTTTTTAGGCAATAACTCATGACGTTGAGCCCATTTGTTTTACTTTAGTATGTAATAAAATCTGCATTTCTTACCAAATTTATTTCTAATATTGTTTTTTAATTCTCCTACAATAATGTAGGGAATGTGGGGTGGAAAAATCCGTATCACTTAACTTCAAAGCAATGGTACTTTTGATTTTAAGAACTCTACTATGGAATAATATCTTAATTAGAAACTTCAACCATATTTCTGCAAGTATTATATTTATTATATATAGAATACCTTTGTTTTGCATTATATGTTTGTTGGTGTCACAAGATTGCTACCAAGCAGATCTTTATTATAAGAAAGCTAAAATTCTCGTAGTCAAATTTTCAATACGGAAATCTAATAAATAGATTAAAGTGAAGAAATAAAATACAAATTTGAAAAAAGAAACTGACATATATACAACTATTTTTACAATTCTTTACACATTCAAATTTTAAATGAATGACATTTTTATAAAATATACAATAATATTCTTTTACAAAACCACCCTCAAATAAAAATAAGATTGTATAAAAATCAAAACAACACAATTCATTATTCAAAAAGCCAAAAGATTGAAGTGATTGTGCACAGAAGCAAGGGAACCAATACAGAAATTAAAAACTTGATGATAGTCTAAGTTTGTTTAATGTTGATGGCTATTCTTTTGCAATATTCTAGTTGGCATTTTTTCCTCATATTTTTATTTAATAAATGCAGGAGGTGGAAAGCAATTGCTCTTTCTCTGATAAGGAAGCTTTAAACAAAGATGGTTTGACTGCCGGACAATTGTTTACGAAAGACCACCAAGAAATGAAAAAAGAGGGAGAGCGGTGGATGAAGGATACGGCTACTTCTTGTACTGTGGTTGGCGCTCTCATCATTACCATTATGTTTGCGGCAGCATTTACCATTCCTGGTGGTAACAATCAAGATACAGGCTTGCCAATCCTCGTGCATGAGAAACTATTTAAACTTTTTATAGTAACTGATTCTCTATCATTATTTTCTTCCACGACTTCAGTATTGATGTTTTTAGGAATCCTCACATCACGTTATGCAGAAGAAGACTTTCTTAGATCCTTGCCTAGAAAGATGATTATAGGCCTTTTCGCTCTCTTCTTCTCTATTGCAACTATGATGATAGCCTTTTCTGCTGCTCTTTTACTTATGTTACGTGGAAAATATTGGACCGTCGCTCCTATCATTGGTTTGGCTGGTGTTCCCATTATTCTATTTGTATTCATGCAATTTCACCTTCTTGTTGACATGTTTGATTCAACCTATAGACCGGGCATCTTTGATAGAAAAAGGAAGCCTTGGTTTTAACTTTTTACCTTATTTGTTGTAATGTTGTAATGTTGCATTGATATATGGCAGACTAAGCACAATTAATGATTAATGTTCATTGGAAAAAATAGCTGAACTTATGTGGCATATTTTGTTATTCCTATTTCACACTAATGTTCACCCAATATAATTTTATTGGAGTTTGATTTTTTTTTTTCTGATTTAGCAAATGAATTAAATCTCTAACATTTTATATTCAAATTTGAGAATTTAGAGTAGGAAAAATGAATTAGATCCCAACTTCTTTGATACAACTGCTTGTTTGGAAAAAGTTTCTATCCCAAAATTTTCATCTTATCCCATCTCTTTCACAAACATCACTCAAACACAAATACTTTTAAATTAATACTAAACAACTTTTTAATCATTTCAAACTTTTCTCTCATTTCTCAAAACTTAAAAAATGCTTAACTCAAACTATCTCCCTACTATTTATAAATTATCTTACTACTATTAATAAAAATTTCATCTCATCTCATTCCCCTAAAAGACTCTATAAATGACAATCAAACTCATAACATCTCATTCCATCTCATCTCAACATTCAAACACCATTTAAATACAAATAATTTTAAATTTTTAACTTTTTTATCTAATCATTATAACTTTTCTAAACTTTCAAATAAAACATAAAAACAATTTAACTTTTTCAAATCTCAAAACAAAAATTATATTACACAATTATATTTTAACAATATTGTAACTTTATAATATTTTTATTTAGTTTTTTCTATATCATTTTTCAAAACTCTATAAAAAATCTTAACTCAAATAATTTTACTTCTATTCACAAACTATCTCACTATTATTTATAAATTTCTCACCTAATTTCATCTGTATAACTAAATGAGGCCTAAATTAGCTCTTAAATAAGCTCAAGCTTGAGGGATTAAAATACATTACCAAAAGGAGACTCCCATGGGGTCATTTCATTGGAAGATCAATTCGGCATTGATGGATATCATATTCTTTTTTAAACAATTTTTACAATTAGAGTGACAAGAAAATAAATCAATCTCAAAATCAATATACACATAATATTGCACAACTATATTCGAATGCGTACCCCTTGTCACCATTCCACAATATTTATTACCCTTTAGTAGTGACAAAGATGAACCTGTCTAGTCTATATTTAATTAAACAACAATGTAACTATTTTTAGTTAGAAAAATGATTACACAATTATTTTTATAATTCTGATCTACACAATTTTATTTTAAATTATAGATGTTTTTATAAAATAAATTATAAAAAAAATATCGTTTTACATAATGCCATCAACTTAAAAGCATAATTATATAAAAAAGAGGAATCCTTTACACCATGTTAAGAAATACACTCTAATAAAACCAAAAAATCACAATAAAATGAAAAATTCAAACGAAGCTAAGAAATAGGAGGATTGCTAACTAATAATATCTTACCATACCACTATCTCATTTCATTTCATTATGTAAGATGTGTATCATTATTGAATGATAAAGAATTATTCAAAAAAGGATAATCTAATATTGATAAATATATCACATTTTATATAGTGAAATAGTAGTGTGGTATATAAAATTTTCTTATGAAAAAATGAATATATCTCATTACTTATCTAACCGTGTACTATCAATTCTTCTCTCTCTCTTCCGTTAGTGGAAAGAGAGGTGAAGTGGGTCGCGTTTGCACCCGAGGACGATTCTAACGGTTTTTGGTGGACGAGCAAGGAGGACAATCAGTGGTGAAAGGACTATTCTGGTGTCAGTACCTGCCAGGAAAGGGTGGTGAGTGGTGGTCAGGGAGGTTTTTTCCCAATACGTCAAGTGTTGTGTTGGTAGAAACGCTGAAAAGGTGGAAGAAAATAATGGAGAATCTGGAGGCTCAGTGGGAAAAACTTAGACTATCAGAGGAGGAGAAACTTTGTGTTGAATTAGATGATGTGGTACCGGAGGTGCTGAAGAACAAAGGAGAGCGGAGCTTGGTAGGGAAGCTGTGGATGGAGAGGAAAATCAGTGCGGGGATTCTTGAGTCCATGATGGCTAAGATATGGAAACTCAGTGGAGTAGCAACTTTTCAAGAGGTGGGGACGAATGTATACGTGATAACTTTTGCAAGCCATGCAGACAAACAGAAGGTATGGGGAGGAAAACCATGGCTTTTTGATAACCAGATTATGGTGCTCAAACTGTTCGATGGTTTTACTCCTCCAGCTCTGATGTGCTTCAATAATGAAGAGTTATGGGTGCACATGTAGAACCTGCCCCTAGCAATGATGACAAAGGAGAAAGGAGAGCAAGTGGGGAACACGGTGGGAAAGGTTATGGAGGTTGATGTACAGGGCAATGGCAGTGGTTGGGGAAGCTCTTTGAGGGTTCATATTGAAGTGGGTTTAACAAGGCCTCTGGCGAGGGGCAGAACAATTTCTGCCCAAGGTAGAAGCATGTGGGTTCCTTTCAGGTATGAGAAACTGCCTTTTCTTTGCTTTTACTGTGGAAGAATAATCCGTAGTCATGAGGGGTGTAATAAAAAAGGAGAGTTGAGAGAGGGGAGTGGTGGGAGTGATGAGCAGTTTGGGGCCTGGTTAAGGGTGATTTTAATGGGGAAGAGGAGGAGTGGTTCAGGTTTTAATAGGGGTTATAGAAGTGAGGGGTCGTGGAGAAAGGAGGGGGAGGAAGTGAGTGTATCTGCTCAAGTGGGTGGGAAAGAGATATTGAGAGATAAGGAAACAATGATTCGGGTGACAAACTTTGTTGATGTGGGGCAAGAGGAGCAGGCAGAGGTAGGAGGTGATGTAGGTAGGAAGGAAACATCCCTCAAACTGAGTGATGAGTGTGAATGGCCTAGTAGTAATTCTGGCATTGGGGTGGATGAGGTCATACCTGAGAGGGAAGTTGCTATAATAGAACCTGTTACATTGGGAGAGGAGGATGCTTTAAGGAACTTGAAGAAGCATGGTAAGTCTTGGAAAAGAAGGGCTCGAAGTGTGGTGCAGGAGGGTCTGAATCTATCTCAAATAAAAGTTACAAAGAGAGTTTGTGAGATAGGCATGTCTGTAGGGAAAGAGGCAGTACAAAAAAAGAAACAAAAGACTCATAGAGAAGGGGAGGTTTTTCTGGTGAAGGAAGGATTGGCGGAGGCTGTTGAACAGCCCCGCCAAACATTATGAAAATACTAAGCTGGAACTGCCGAGGGCTTGGCAACCCTCGGACAGTTCAAGACCTCTGCATCTTAGTAGAGGAGAAGCTGCCAAGTGTAGTTTTTGTAATGGAATCCAAGATACAAGTTAGAAGGCTTGAAGGAATCAGGAGGAGATTGAAAATGGAAGGTTGTTTTGGGGTGGAACTGAATGGAAAAGGGGGTGGTTTGGCACTGTTTTGGAAAGAGGAGGGAATGGTGGAAATATTAAACTTTACACAGAGGCACATTAGTGCATGGATTTGTGATCACCAAGGGGAGCCTCAATGGCTTTTTACAGGATTCTATGGCCATCTCAAGGCTAGTAAGAGGCAAGAGGCTTGGCATCTTTTAAAGTCTATCAAACCAGATGGGGATAAAGGCTGGTGTGTTATGGGAGATTTTAATGAAGTACTCACAAATGATGAGAAGAAAGACGGTAGGCCTAGGGGGAAAACCTTATGAAAAATTTCAGAGATGCTCTAGAGGAAGGGGGTCTGTCGGATCTAGAATGGAAAGGAGATAAGTTTACTTGGAGTAATGGACATGAGGATGACACATTCACAAAAGTGAGATTGGATAGAGTGGTGGCAAACAAGAGGTGGATTGAAGCAC
Source organism: Cyclocarya paliurus (assembly GCA_029856935.1). Classification (NCBI taxonomy): domain Eukaryota; kingdom Viridiplantae; phylum Streptophyta; class Magnoliopsida; order Fagales; family Juglandaceae; genus Cyclocarya; species Cyclocarya paliurus. The sequence goes on from CM056958.1 coordinate 20,348,955, forward strand.
AAAAGGAAATCAGTGTAGAGATTCTAGTGGCAAGAAGATCTGACCACAGACCTGTCTTGCTAAGTTTCTCTCAAACAAATAAGTCTTTTTTTTAGAGACACAGACCCTTTAAGTATGAAGCATGGTGGGCCTTAGAAACAGATTGTGAGAGGGTAGTCAAGGAAGGGTGGCAGAAACTGTCAAGGGAGAGAGGATCATCTGAGTTACTGAAAGGGTCAATAAGAAGCTGCACTGAGGGTTTAAAGAGGTGGAGTCGAGCACTGAGGAGAAATATGCATGAAGAAATTAGGGAGAAAACCGAGGCCCTAAAGTTACTACAGCAAGATGAAGGCATCCATAATATAAAAGAAATCAGAGAGGTTCAAAAGGAGCTCGAATGTATGCTGGATAAAGAGGATCTGAAGTGGAAGCAGAGAGCTAAAAGAAACTGGTACAAGCATGGAGATAGGAATACAAAGTTTTTTCATGCTTGTGCTAGTCAGAGGAAGAGGAAAAATTCAATTACTCAGGTTCAAAATGAGCAAGGAAGGATGCTGTCTAATAGGGATGATTTAGAGGGGGCCTTTAATGAGTACTTCAGGGGTTTGTTCCAGTCAACTTGTCCAACACAGGAACATCTTTTTGAAGTTTTAAAAGTAGTGAAGCCTAGAGTAACTGAGGAGATGAATGAGCACCTTTCTGCAGTTTTTACTAATGAGGAAGTCGAGAGAGCTATTAATCAAATGGCCCCTTTAAAAGCTCCAGGACCCGATGGGCTGGGAGCCTGCTTTTATCAGTCCCATTGGCAGGTGGTGAAGGAAAATGTTTGTGCAGCTGTTTTATCTTTCCTGAATGGAGGTGTTTTAGATGAGGAGTTGAACTATACTCATATTGCTCTCATTCCTAAAGTTAAAAACCCCACTGTGATGAGTGAATACAGGCCAATCAGCCTGTGCAATGTGGTGTACAAGATTGGTTCAAAAGCTATTGCAAATAGATTAAAGAAGATCTTAGAAGTGATTATTTCTCCTGCTCAGAGTGCTTTTATTTCGGGTAGACTGATTTCTGACAATATTATGGTTGCATATGAGACTCTTCATGCTTTGAAAAATAGACATAATGGAAAGGTTGGTTCTATGGCAATCAAGCTGGATATGTCTAAAGCATATGACAGAATCGAGTGGTGTTTTCTTGAGGATATGATGAAGCAGCTGGGTTTCTGTGAAAAATGGAGGAGGCTGATTATGGGCTGTGTTTCAACAGTGTCCTATTCAGTCCTTATAAATGGTAGACCCGGAAGAAGATTCAAGCCAACTAGGGGTTTGAGGCAAGGGGACCCTATCTCCCCTTACCTTTTTATCCTATGTGCAGAAGGATTAAGTGCTCTCTTGAATTTTGCTGATGAAAGGGGCTTGACAAAAGGAGTTTCTATGGCAAGAGGGGGTACAAGGATAAATCATCTGCTTTTTGCAGATGATTGTGTTCTGTTTGGGAGGGCTAAATGTGAGGAGTGGAGGAAGCTAATGGAGGTACTTAAGGTCTATGAGAGAGCCTCGGGCCAGCTTTTGAACAAAGAAAAAACTTCTATATTCTTTAGTTCAAATACTAAGGTAGCAGACAGAGATATGATCTTAAGGGAAGGGGGATCTATTGCATGTGGCAGCTATGAGAAATACCTTGGTCTTCCATCAATTGTGGGAAGATCAAGATATAACACCTTCAAGTGAATAAAGGATAGGATCTGGAAAAAAATCAGTTGCTGGAAAAATAGATTTTTATCTGTTGCTGGAAGAGAGGTACTGATTAAAGCAGTTCTACAAGGAGTACCTACATATACGGTGAGTGTGTTTAAGCTTCCAAGTCTCTTATGTATTGAGATAAATAGTATGTTCTCAAAATTCTGGTGGGGCAGTGCAGAAGGGGAGAAGAAAATCTAGTGGCAGAGTTGGGAAAGATTGGGGAAACAAAAGTTTAAGGGAGGAATGGGTTTTAGGGACCTTGAGAGTTTCAATACAGCTCTACTAGCCAAACAGGCCTGGAGGTTCTTACAGAAACCAGGTTCCTTAGCAGCTCGAATTTTTAGAGAAAAGTATTTCAGGACAAAGACTCTTTTAGATTCGAAACTTGGGTCCCATCCTTCTCTAATATGGAGAAGTATATGGGGGTCTTTGAAGCTCCTTAGGGAAGGATTGAGGTGGAGAGTGGGGAATGGAAAAAGTATTGAAGTTTGGGGCCATAAGTGGCTTAATTCACCTTCTTCTTTTAAGGTTCAATCTCCTGTTAGAATTTTGGGTAGAAATGCACGGGTTTGTGAGTTGCTGGACCAAAGTGGGTATGGATGGAATCAGGTGCTGGTAAGGGAGGTTTTTGTGAAAGAGGAAGCTGATCAAATCTGCAGCCTTCCTGTGAGCAAACTAGGCTCAGATGATAAGATGATATGGGGGCCTTCTAGCAGAGGTTTATTCACTGTTAAAAGTGCATATTTTATGGATCAAGAGAGGAAAAGAAATCAGAAGGGAGAGTGTTCGAGGGAGATAAAAAGAGATTTGACATGGAAAAATATTTGGGGCCTAAGAGTACCAGGGGTGGTCAAATCTTTTCTGTGGAAGATGGGGAACGATGCTCTATCTACAAAAAAGAACCTGTGGAGAAGGAAAGTGGTAGAAAATGCTTCATGTCCAATATGTAAAAGTGAAGTGGAGACTGCTATGCATGTGGTGTGGCAGTGTCCTGCAGCAAGGGATGTTTGGGTAGGTGCTTTTCGATCTATTCAAAAATGGTCAAGTGATGAAGACCATTTTCTAGATTTATGGGAGAAGCTTATGGAAAAACTGGAGGTAGAGGAGCTCGAGCTAGTAGCAGTGTTGATGAGATCATTGTGGCTAAGAAGGAATGTATTTATTTTTGAAAACAAGTTTAAAGGTCCTGATTCATTGTTGAGGGCAGCAAAGGCAGTGATAGAAGACTTCCAGGAGGCTCAAGTGCACCAAGCTGATAATGAACCAAGTCAGAATTAGATGGTAGACTGAGGAAGATGGAAGAGACCTGCACAAGGATACATCAAAACAAATTGGGATGCTTCTTTTAATAAAAAATATATGGGTTTGGGAGTGGTTATGAGGAATGAGAATGGTGAAGTACTGGCATGCGCCAGTTACAAGAAGAGGTTGGCTCTTGATTCTGCTTTGGCAGAAACTGTTGCCTTATGGCATGCTGTGGAGTTGAGCAAGGATATGGGTTTTCATAGAGTTATTTTTGAAGGGGATGCCCAATTAGTTGTTAAAGCTGTTAATAGCAGAGAGGAGGACTTGTCGAGAGGAGGCCATATTATTGAAGATATTAAAACAATACTGAGAGGGAGAGAAACATGGGTAGTGCAGCATATAGGAAGAGAAGGGAATGGGGTAGCTCATTTGCTTGCAAAAAATGCTCTAAGTATAGAACAAGACCAGTTGTGGATTGATGAATGTCCAATTTTCGTTTTTTCACAAGTTTGTCAGGATTTAAATTGTAATGACTCTACAAGTTGATAGATGAAATATACGAGGTTCTTTGATTCAAAAAAGAAAAAATCTAACCGTGTACTACTTGCTTATCAAAACTACATTGGATTCTGGAACTCCCAACCAGTTAGCGAAACTCGTCGGCCGATGATTGAAAGAGAACACAAAACTCTCTTCGCTTTAAAAACAAACGACTGACACACGTAGTATAAATGAAGCAAAGTAGAATAAACAAATCTCTATATCGATAATAAAGCAAAGCAGAGCTAACCAAACGCCCACTGTTTCGACCAAAGCGCCACCACGGCCACGCCAAAACTCCCTCTCAATAAATTACTGAATACTCGAATAGAAACGAGGAAAAACCCACAGTTTTGGTTTGTTTCTCTTCTCTGCCTTCTCAGATCAGAATCTCACTTTAGAAAGCTCTGAAAATCATGGGCATAGCCACATCCGCAGTCAGTGATTCTGTCAGAAGGTTCAGTTTCACTTGGCATGGAGGCACAAAGGCTTGCCATTCTCTCTTCCCATATCTGTCCTCTCGGTTCCAATCAGCCTCGGGGTCGGACTCCCATCCCAGTTTTTTCAGCCCTCTCCTTTTCCGATTGCGCTACTGATTCGTATGAGACTAAGCGGTTGCGTGATTCTCAAAAAAAGGTTCAACAAAATGACTGCATTTTCTGCCAAATTGTGTACGGTGAATCACCAACTCTCAAGGTAATTCGGCTTATTTGATCATTTTCGTTTGGATGCTGAGAAAACTCATGAAGAGCAGGAGAAAATTGAAAGCTATTTTCACGGTTTTTCGTGATTTGATTTTCGCAATTTGGAGAGCTTACATGCAGGGAACTAAGTTGAGAAGTCAAATTTTTTTGGCATAATCATTGGATCATTAATTTACTATCTTTGTTTATCTGCGTGAAAAATTCACTGTGAATCTTGTCATCGTGAAATCCTCTTACATTTTTTCTGCATTCTGAGAAAATATTGTTAATTATTTGCTGGAAATTCCTAACTATTATTACTTGGAAGTTTTTCTTGTGAAGCGGGGAAGAATAAGATTTTGAACCCAAAGTTCTCTATGAATTTTAATACGCTTGATCAGAGTTTTCTAAAGAACACCAAATGTTTGGAAAAGTTGCCAAGTTTCTTGACTTGTGATGCTTCAAGCACTTGTAGTTACTAAAACTAGTATATACCCCATATATGACTGCTCAGTATGAACTAATGGTGCCTCATCATAACATGTTATGATGTGAAAATACATTCTCTATTCACTTTGGTTCCACTTTTTGTTACTTTGTTGAATTTGATTCTCACAGCTCTATGAAGATGATGCGTGCCTATGCATATATTGGATACAAATCCTTTGAGTCATGGGTAAGGTATCATGCATCCAAGGTTCAATTTATCATTCTATTGCTAGGTGTGTTTCGTTCTACTTTAGGGTTCACTGTGGTTTAATGTTCACCTCTTAACTTAGTCCACATACTTTTATGGGCATACATACCAATGCCATACTGTATAATGGAGAGCTTAAAGTAAATCTCTAAGTATACTCGGTCTGTATACCATGTTAGCACTTATGCTGTCTCTTCACTCCTGATTGTTTTAACATTAAATGCAAAGTAACTTTTTTTTCCTATAGATAGCTTGGAGAAGGTTTTCTATGAGTATAAGTTTTGATTCAAACCATGATAATTGTTTTTTAATCTCAACGATTATCACCTAACCCAAGTTATAGGGTCTTTTGCTTCCACCCAATATATGCCACATCGTTTAAAATTTGGTAATTAACTATATCCATTTGAGACGCTTCTTGTGTAAGTGATGCTAGCTGACATTATTTTTTGACATAAGGTGAACATGTGAATCAATTTTAAAACTTTGAGATATAGGGCAAGGTTTTTGCCAGATACTTATGCTGGGTTAGCAGTTTAGGTTAAGCAGGGTCATTGTCTTAGCAAGTGGATAAAAATAAAATTTGTCCAACTTCTATAATCCATTTTCTCAAATACTGCTTAATAACTATGTGAAATGGGGCTTTCTTAATGGCTTTAGAAAATCTCTAGCCTCTAAGGAACTTTATGGACCAAAGTTCAAAAGTAACTTGTTTTTGGAAAAGTGTAATTATAAGAAGGTTTCAGCTAGATTAGCCAGTAAAAGTTTTTGGTGTTATAACTAGGATCAAGGTTTTAGGTTCGATTCCTTGGATGTAAGTAATTTCTTTTTTAATTAATGTAAGAAATTTCTAGTGGCCACGTCCTATTAGTGAAAGTTAATGATTTACCTAATCCGTGTGATTTGGGTGCATTACGTTGGTCTTGGATTTAACCGGGCAAAAGACATGATGTGTTTGCACAGTCTCGAAGGATTTTTCATTTGATTCTTGAGTGTTGAAAAAGAAGAATCGGGAGAACCCAAAGCTCTCGTTAAGTGCCTTTTCTCTCTGTACAACTACCATCCGATACTCATAAACCCTAATACACCCATCCAGCCGCCACCCATTACCCACCGTAGATCGGAGAGTAGCACCTCATCTCCGCCATAGACAAGGTCGACGGATCCTGGCGTCCTCGCTGAGGGCCACTCGACATCGGTACTCTCCAAAGAACAGCTTCCTATCGCGAGATCGACTTGTCGGAGCTTTGTTTTCACGAGATCCAACCACACTTGCCGGCGAGGGTACAGACAAGGCCGACGGGCCCCCACGACCTTGCTGAGGGCAATCCGGCAACGGTCATTTCGCCGACGACCTGGATTTTCCCTAGATTTGTTTCTGCCGCCTTCCAAAGTGCTCCAGTGGCCATGCTTCTGACTTAGAGGGCTACGGTGAGTCGGTGACAGCCCAACAACTGAATCTTTCCTTTCCTTTCAGCCCGGCGATCTGGTTTTTCCCCTTCGGCACAGACCTTGGTTTCTGAAAGATGACGATTGGTTGCTGACCAAGTTCCTTTTCACGACTGGGTGTTGGGGCTATTGGGTTCAAAATGGATTCTCCTATGGAGTTGGTCATAGAATTTAAATCATTTACACTCGTGAAGGAGGGGAGCATGTTGGGTATTACTAAAAGGAGTCGAATGGTGATTTCGAAATTGGTTCTGAGCTCAACAACAGTAAAATGGCTGGCTAAAGCCATGACTACATGCACAAATGAGAAACGAGATTTTTACTCCACTGTCGGGAAGGCAGACGTACTTTTACGGCGTATCGCTGCTCGAATTCTCGAGAACATTATATGGGAGATAACTGCATTTTATTGTTTAACTCATATGCCCACTGGCCTTTTTTTTTTCAAACGAGAAATCTGAACTTCTAAAAGTGAATATACCAAAATGCAAAGTACATAATTATAATGTCTACTAATATTTCTATCTGGAGATTAAAGTAGAGCTTTAGAACTAACTAGATTATTAGGAGCATCAACCTATAGATTACTGAAAATTGATCCTTTTATATTGTTAAGTACATAAAGACCCACTTGGTATGGTTGCAAGTTCAAGATGCTTATTTGGTCTCAAAACTTTTGTTGGATACCTTATCAAATGTAACATTTTATTTAGTTCTCAGATTTATTTGGTTGCTACTAGAAACTCTATGGACAAACCTGGCATCATATAAGCATATAACCTCATCTTAAGCTCGCAAGAGATGACAACACACATTTTCACTCAAGAAATGGGAAATATAATGTGGAGGATGCCCACTTGAAATTGTGGGAAAATGATGCTAAGTATTGATTGTCAAAAAATAAAAATTATGCCCAAAACAGTGTGCCATATCTCACTTAATTTTTGCTGTCTTTTTTTTTTTTTTTGACATATCCATATCAGATACATAATAATATCAGTATATGAAAGGTATATTTAAGTTTCTGCAATTCCTAGGTACCTGGATTCAAAAGTATCCCTCTTGCCAAATTTTTGAAGCCAAAGATTTGCATTGTCCTTGAGTTTGACATCATTCTTTCTCTTATTTATCATGTTTTCTTTGTTCCCCAGGCATTCTCTTATCATTCCAAAATCAAATTTCTGCTCCTTAAAAGCTACTCCACCACATGTAAGTAATTCTCAATGGAAACTTTCGATTTGTATTAAGCCAATGTGCTGTTAATCATGTTGTAATAAGCATATATGGATACAATCTGTCTGCATTATGTATATAGTGTTGTCATTGGCTGAGAGTTTTTATTAAGTACATGGATACAACCAGTTTGCATTATGTGTATAACACTTTCCTAAAATAGTAGATATTCATAACACACGAATGTTTCCACTGTGCCTTCCTACAGAACATTTTCACATTTGATAGTGTACATGGCTAATCTTTCTGACATATATTCCAAAACACAGTATTTGTAATCACGGTTGCAAAATCAAGGGTTAAAAACCCCCAAAAAAATTGAAGCCAAAATTACAAGTTTGTTGAAGCTTATTTGACCAACAATTAGTGCAGTTTGGTTGTGAGACATTAGCATGTGGAAACTCGATTTAGGATTGTGTAGTTAGTAGGAAAAAATGTGAATAATAAGGTTATCATATATCAGCTTCTGCTTACTACACAACCTTAATGTAACTACATTAAGGAACAAAATATATAAAAAATGGGCCTTCACAGCCAGTTTACATAAGAAGCATCAACATGCAGCTGGCCTCCGAGTTCGTTTCACAGCATTTCTTATTGATGATGCTTTTCACCTTCTTTACCTTTACCTTTTCAGATTTGGAGAGATTATATAATTCATGGTTCCTCTAAGAAATTTATAATAGTAATAATGATAATTAAAGTTATAGGAAACCAAAATCAGATATGCTGGATTTCTTGTCACAAGGATACAAGAGGTGATGACTTGAGTCTGTAACAGAAATTTCAAAGTTTCCAATCTGCTTTTTGTACCAAAATGACTCTGAAGATATGCATACTTCACTTCCAGTTCCATGGTTAGATAGTTGCTAAAGAAAGAAGCTCGTACATAGATTATATTTTTACTATAGTCTCAACAAAGTTCTAATATGATCCACATCACCCTCGACCTCTCCTCTCTCCCCTCTTGGTTGGTACTTGTTGATGATCAATCACTCAGTTCCTTGAATACACTGAAATGTGTGGGGATTTTTACTATGATGCATGTCTGCTTACCTGTCTAAGTACCATACTTTTGTTGAGAGGAGGCTGACAATTGTTAGTTTGGAGCTTGACCCTCTTGGTTGGTTTCAACTCTCAATTTTTGTACATCTACTTGCTGAAGTTGCTTGAGAAATCTATTAATGTGTTATACAAACAGTACGGCTCTACCCAAATTTGTCTCATATATAGAGATAAATATATCTCCCTGTGTGTGTGTTTGTGGTGGGGGGAGTCCAAGTTGAAATTCTTCTTGTCTGTCTCCTGGTTAACTTATGGGCAAGTGATAGCTGCAATGTATTCGAAAGTGCCGTTTATCAGCAGTACAATAATGAAAGCTACTGGTTGTGGTGTGTATTTATATTTCACTGCTATTACTATTATGTATTCTTTTTTTCATTGATCAAAAGATGAATTGTCATCTACATGATTACTTTTCTGTAATATTTTCTATAATGCTTTTGCTGCTTGGAGTGCCCCCAGCCTATGTGAATTTGATTGTTCATTAGAAATGGTTGGTGGTTACTATGTTTTGGCCCATCAGGTTGACTGTCTATAAACCTTTTAGGCCCATGACCTAACTCCAAATGTGACCCATCTATTTTGGTTTGGAAAGATTTATTATCCGCTGAAGCCATGAAGAAATCCATATATATGATCTCTATTAATCATGTACTCATATTATAAGCTTTTCCCTTAAAAACAATAGAACTTTCATGTTCTTCTCTTGATAAGTCAAACATAAAGAACTTTAAAATAGAATCACACTAGTAAACAATGATTTTAATCACTAGTATAACTTTTCCATTGATTGGTTTGCTTGTAAAAAAAATGCTGAAAACTTGCATGTCGCAAAAAAGGGAATACTATGATTAAACTCCTTGAGTGCCATTTGTTGTTCACTCATGTCAGATTCGACAATTCTATTAGTTTGTCTAATGTTCGCTCTTGTGAGTGGGCATTACTATGATACATGAGAAACAACATTATTGGAATAAAGTATACCTATAAGGATTTACTAGTCTTATTGGCTTCTCAACCCATGATATAGGTCTTTGGCCCCTTCAATTAGCCATTTTTCATCTGTAGGGGGGAAAAGAAAAAGGAATGCAGATGTGAGGTATAACAGCTGTATATTTATGTGGATAGTTGCCCAAACTCTTATACCATTAAAAGAAATTTTGTGATGCCCCAACTCTCACGTACGCCAACGTGAGAATCGTGACATCGGGATGATAACAACACGGGTCACGCATCCCAACGATAAGTGTTCATGTGTGTGCAATGTGAAACAAGAGCACCGAAAATTCGCAACGGTTAAATTAAATAAGTAGCCAACTAAGTACCAGAATTATTTAATACAAATATGCAAAATAAAAATATTATTGAAAATTATACAGTTATTTGTGAAATACAGCAAAAAAGTCAAATACATAGATAAAAGATAAACAATTCACATAATCCAAAACAACGACCACATGTCACTCATCTAGTGGAGTCGATCCCTCAGGCTCCACATCCTCATCTGTACCAAAATCTACGGTACCATAAAACAGTACCATAGATAAGTAATAATCCAAACAACTATGAGATAAAAGTGAATTAATGCAACCAACATGCTTGCACATGATGAAATATGCCATAGCCTTAAAACATCATTTTTTTCAAAAAGAATATTTTCCAAACACACGCCAAAATCTCATTTTGGTCGAAAAATATAATCTGTCATTTTTCCAGAAAATGATTCACACAAAAATATTTATTGGACACTAGGCGGGAATCACAGGCGAGACTCTACCACCATCCCTGCTTACCACCATTCCTACCGAATGAACCAAAGGCTGGAATCACAGGGGGACAACATCACCATACCTGCTTACCATCATCCTTGCCGAATGAATTGTGGGCGGGAATCACAGGGGGAGTATAGGACCATCCTTACTTACCACCATCCCTACAATTCATTTCCACACAAAAGATACCCATTAGAGTACTGTAGGCAGGAATCACAAGTGAAACTCTACCACCATTCCTGCTTACCACCATCCCTACCGAATGCACCGTAGGCTAGAATCACAGGTCGGACAACACCACTATCCTTGCTTACCATCATCCTTATCGCATGCACCATAGGCGAGAATCACAGACGAGATTATACTACCATCCTTGTTTACCATGCACCATCCCTAAAGTCTCTTTCCTTTCTCTTACATAAAAATCCAGTTTTCTAATAAATACATGAACATGAATGCAATTATACGAAAACTTAGTTTTCATTTATAAACATGAACATGCGTGCACATGCAATTAACAAGACCCGACATCAATATTCAACAACAAATAAATCTCAATATAACCAATCACTCAAATAACTCTATTCTCAAATCCATCCGACTCCTTTACTCTTCGGATTCAGTCCGACACAACCAACCAGCATACAATAAATGAGTGTTAGTGTAAAAATACATTTAAATCTCAAAAGTTATTTGAAAAAATACTTATAGCGTTATATAGTAATTTTTGAAGGATCACGGATGAGTTAGAAGCGGCAAAACATCAACTGAGTAGTGTAAAATACACTGGCCGTGGGTCAAAAATAGTGAATTTTGAACAGGGTCAAACAAAGACTTGAAATTGCTAGGGTAGGGTCTAGAGAGGTCGGTGAAGCTAGTGGAAGTGGTGGTTGGCCGTGGGTGGCGGCATAGGTGGCAGTTTAAGGTCTAAAAGCCCAAATCGGAGATGTAGGTGGTGCGGCTTCACCGGTGGCAGATCGGGGCTGGGGATGGGTACTTTGGATTGCTAGGAGGTCGAGGAAGATGTAGTAAAAAAATGGTGTCCGGAAGTGGCACGATAGCGGCGCAGCGATGCAAAGATCGCCTAGCCTTCAAGCCGTGCGTGCGGGTCGATAGCGGCGCGGGAGGGGCTGGGGTTGGTGGTGTGAGGTCGCCGGCCGATGGGGAAGCTTGTGGGCTAGGCGGTGTTGGATATGGTGGTGCGCGGCGGTGCCGGTTGGGAGAAGAAGATTCGGGCAAAGGAGAGAAAGGGAGATACTCACGTGGGGGAGGGAAGGGGAAATGGGGAAAAAAGAAAAAGAAGATGAAAAGAAAAGAGGAAAAGAAAAATAGAGGAAAAAAAATGAGGTTTAATTCTCATAATTTAGGTCACAAAAATGATCCAACGAAAAATGATTTTAAAATAATAAGTTTAATAAAATAATTCAAACGCAGTGAAAAACTTAAATAAACCAACAATAATTTAAAAATCTATAAACAAACTAATTTAAATTAAAAATCAATTTAAATGTAAAACAGTAATTAATATCAAGAAAGTACATTAAAAATAATTTTCACAACTTAAAAATATTATAAAATAATATAACAAAACTCACAAAATTTTAAAACAAGAGAATCAATATTTAAATTTATTAAATAATTTTTTAATTAAAATATACTAAAATACGGAGTGTTACAAATTTTACAAATCAGAGGATCATATGTAATAAAAAAGTATAGGTAGAAACCTGTTAAAAAGCCTGGTACAAGAGAAGCATAAAATTTAAATAGAAAAAGCTAAATGCTAAAATTATAAAGATCCAAACACTCTATATGTCCTACGCCAGAGGGTGCTCCATTCAATTTGACACCAGATGTAGTTCATATATCTATCTCTTGGGTTGTATGTATGTGTGTTATATCCCATTAGATGCTTTTAATTTATTTGTTTGTTACTTTTTGTAATTGTTGCAAAAATCGAACTCCAAAGGATGGTTCCCCTGCCCAAACCTGGCCCTTCCCTATTGAAATGGGAGACTATTGAAATGGGAGAGCTAACAATTCACTTCGATGGCCTGAATGATATAATCCATGAAGTTATATGTACCATCACCTATAGGAAGTAGTTTCAAAAGCATTGTTTGTGCAATTTTACACCTTCACAATTTTACACTTTTACACCTTTGTAAAAGTGGTCCTCTACTTTGGATTTACCTCTCTAAAACGACGTAATTATGGTGGGAACTCAATAAAGCAACTGAATAGCTATTCAAAGTGAGTGTAGACATCATGTACAATGCTCATTGAATAGCTATTCACAATCAATCAAATAACAATAAAAATCAACATTATTTTACAAATACATCATAACAGCAGAATTAAAGGGAAAAAAAAAAACCTTCTTTGTTGAATCTAAAATTTAATGATTTAACTTGATGGTAGAATAAGCTGATTAGAGATGCAGTTCAATTGTTATCTTTCTAAAAGAACACAGGTAATTAGCCTGAAATGTGTTAATGATCAACATAAAAGCATAAGATTGAGAAGGGCATGTGATATGAGAGTTCATCGATGTTTTTTATTGTTTATTTTCACTTTTGGCACGCACCATTATAATTGATACAACTTTCAGAATCAAGGCCTGAGAAAATGTAATGAAAAAAATATTATACGAATATTATTATTTATTATAAAAGGAATTATCTTCAGATAAATCCGGAATAAAAGACGACCACTCACAACTTCGTATCTAACTTTATTACGCGCTGGACAACTAGCTGTTGGGAAATTAAGGCCGGTTTGGATACAAAATGCCTCAAATCATCTTAATTCATTTTATTTAATCATTATAATTTTTAAAAATTTTTAAATAATAATAATATTATAAAATAATATTTAAATAATATTTTATTTAATTTTCAACTTATTACCCAAACCTCTCCTAGTATATGAGATAAGTTCTAAGAAGTTGGTATTTATAAAATGACAGGCGCAGCTTGTTCATGGTACCATAAATTGCAGTGGGTATGTGGCCAATGACCATCTAATTTGTTAATTGATCCTTCAGTTCTGGCAGCGCTACCGCAGTGTGGAATATTGTAGAGGCAGCAGTGTAGGAAGACAACGTCCTGTCCATCCCTCCAGCAGCTGGTAAGTAATTCGTTTTTGCACCGCCATTTATATAATTAGTTTCCATCATTATATAATTCAACGAAAATGATTTACAATATAGTAATATACATATTGCAGCTACTTTTGTTTTTTTCTTGGCAGGTTTCTAAACACTAATAAAAGGAACAAAGAATGTTAAAATGACTTGCAGGAATGCTTGTCAAATGAGATAAGATGAGAAGATTATAAATAGTAATAAAATGATTTGTTAATAATGGTTAAATAGTTTGAATTAAAATGTTTTATTAAATTTTGAAAATGAGAAAAAAAAGTTAAATAAAAATATTTTAAAATTAAAATATTAGAATATAAGTTTTTAATACTATATTGTTTTGGAATTTGAAAATGTTGAATTGATTTTTGTGTTTTGTTTAGAAGTTTAGAAAAATTCTAATAATTAGGTAAAGATTATATAAAAAATTTGAAATTTAAAAATATGTGTATTATAAAATGAAACTAGGCATGCAGCTTCTTCATGGTACCTTAAATTGCATCTAATCTGTTAATTGATCGGCCTTCACTGGCAAGGCGACCACTACTGCAGTGTGGAATATTTTAGAGGCAGCAGTCTAGGAAAGACAACGTCCTGTACGTCCATCCCTCTAACTAGCTGGTAAGTAATTCGTTTTTGCATCACCATTTATATAATGGAAAATATTTTAACCACAAAAACATTATATAAAAATAAATTTATAAATTGATGTAAGTTGATATAGTATGTCAGATTGTAAATTTATTTTTATTATAAAGTAAATTTAATGGATTCTATGAAACTACATCAGTTTGTAGGTTTACTTTGTATAATCTCTCTAAGTCTGTAGCAGTTTTCTTATATAATTAGTTTCCATCATTATTTTCTAAAGATGCAATAATAAAATATTATTATTGTTTTATGATGTGAATAGTAAAATAAAATAACGTAGAATATTATCTTTTAATATTATTATTTTATGATTTGAAAAAGTTAAATTTTTACAATGATATTTAAAATATGAACTACATATACCAAACATTACATTTTTTTAAATTTTTTTTTTTGATTTTATTCTTCTTAAAATAATTGAATTATTCTATTTATCATTTGTATACTACATATTTGATAAGAAAAAAAATTAAAAAATAACAAAAAGAGTGATATGTAATGTGTGAGGGCAGGGGTGTCAAATCGTGTTAATAAGTTGTGTTTGTATCGTGTCAAGATCTGTACATTACACTTAATGTGTCAACACAAACACGACCCGTTAAGGATTTTGTATCAAAATTTTAAACCCGAACATGATACAATAAGATAATGGATTGACCCGACCCGATCCGACCTATTAATGAATAAGAAATAAATTAGCACGACACGACATGACACGATCTGATCTGTTTTAATCCGTTTATGTTAATGGATTGAACAGACACGACCCGTTTAACATGATTGATTTTATATAAACATTTAAATAGAAATAATATCTATAAAAAATAAAAAAATAAATACAAATCTAAAATTACAATCTAAACAAATATGATTTACACAAATTGTAATAATATTCATTATTAAAATTACATCCCATTATATAAAAAAAAAATTATCCCAAATATAATAAACAAAATACATATTTAAATATACTAATGTTACACATTATAAATATATTAATGTGAGGGTTATGAATATAATTTTTCTTAAAGTACATATAAATTTTTAAATTTTAGGAAGGACGCTGCTGCTGAAACCGAGAGTTCTCCGACCAATGCTTCCAATCAATCACTACTGCAATTGCAGTCTTTTTTCTTTAACATATTTAACATCTTTAAATATTTTAAAAAATAAAAAAATTTAATAATATTTACTATCTTATAACAGTAATGTCGCGGGTGGAGTCCAATAAGCACAACTTTTAATTTTTACAACATTTTACGAAACAATGTTTTTTAACAGGAGGGGTATTTTTGTAAACTATCTTATAACAATAATATTATTTTGTAAAAACATTCTTATGTTAAAACATATATTGTGAAATGTGTTGTGTATATAATTATTCTTTCCATCGGTGCAGAAGTTAATGTTTATTTATATGACCACTAGGCAAGTTTAATAGAGAAATGCATTCAATCAACTCTATAATAAAAGTTATTTTATAATTTAATGAACTATATCGTTTATGATGTGATGTCCCGACTTCCATATATAGAAACTTCAGGAATCATGATGTCGGGATGATGACAATACGGATCATACATCCAAACGATAAGTGCTCAAGTGTGTGTACAAGCAATGATGCATAATATAAACGCAGTGGATAAATTACATAAGTCAACTAAGTACCAGAATTTTTATGTACAAAACTATCAATATAAAAGTATTACTGAAAATTATACAGTTATCCATGAAATACAGTAAAAAGCCAAATACATAGATAAAAGATAAACAATTTACATAATCCAAAACAGCGACCACATGTTACTCCTCCAGTGTAGTCGATCTCTCAAGCTCCACATCCTCATCTGCACCAAAATTTACGGTACTATTAAATGGTATCACAGGTAAGTAATAATCCAAATAACCACGAGATGAAAGTGCATTAATACAACTAAAATGTATGCACATGATGAAATATGCCTTAGCCTCAAAACATTATTTTTTCTAAAAAAGAATATTTTCCAAACATACGCCAAAATCTCATTTTGGCCTAAAAATATAATCTATCATTTTCTCAGAAAATTATTTACACAAAAACATTTATCGGATACTGTAGGCGGGACTCTACCACCATTCCTACCGTGTGCACCGTAGGCAGGAATCACAGATGGGACAATACCACCATCTCTGCTTACCACCATTACTATAGCGTGCGTAGGCGGGAATCACAGGTGAGACTATATCACCATCTCTGCTTACCACCATCCCTATCGCATGCACTGTAGGCGAGAATCACAGGCAGGACTATACCACTATTCCTACTTACCACCATCCTTACAGTTCATTTCCACACAAAAATTATCCATTAGAGCACTGTAGGCGGGAATTACAGGCGGGAGGGACTCTCCCACCATCCCTACCGCGTGTACTGTAGGTGGGACAACACCACCATCCTTGCTTACCACCATCCCTATCGCGTACACCGTAGATTGGAATCGTAAGCGGGACTATACTACCATCCCTACAGTCCTTATCTCACATGAAAATCCAGTTTTCAATAAACACATGAGCATGAATGCAATCACACGAAAATCCAGTTTTCATTTACAAATATCAACATGTGTGCATATGCAATGAACAAGACCCGACATCAATATCCAACCACAAATAAATCCCAATATAAACAATTACACAAACAACTATATCCTCCAATCCAATCGACCCTTTACTCCTTGGACTCAGTCCGGCACAACCAATCAATTTACAATAAATGAGTGTTAGTGCAAAAATACATTTAAATTTAAAAAATTATTTGAAAAAAATACTTACAACGCTTTAAAATAATTTCTGAAAGATCACGGATGAATTAGAAGCGGCAAAACAACAACCGAATAGTGCAAAATGCACTGAGGTCGTGGGTCTCAAAAATTTACTTTTGAATGGGGTCAAACCAAGACTTGAGATTACAAGGATAGGGCCTAGAGAGGTCAGTGAAGCTAGTGGTAGTGGTGGTTGGCCGTGAGTGGTGGCATAAGTGGCGGTTTAAGGTCAAAAGGGGTCAAATAAAAAATGTCGTTAATGGGGCTTCATCGGTGATGGATCGGAGCTGGGGTTGGGTCCAATATGTAGCTAGGAGGTAAATGAAGATGTAGTGAAAAAATGGTGGCAGGAGGTGGAGCAACTGCGGCACTAGAGAACAAAGAAGGTCGTGGCTTAAAGTTGCTCGTGGGGGTTAACGGCGGCAAGAGAGGAGGTGAAAATGGAGGGGTGAGGTCGCCGGTCAAAGGGGAAGAAAATGAGATGGGCGGTGGCTATCACGGCGGCGCAGGAAATTTCATACACCGATCGGGCTTCACATGACTAGAAGAGAAAAGAGTAAGCGTGGAAAGTGATGGCCGGGGTGGATGAGCTCGCTAGAGGGAGGGGAAGGCCGTGGGCCGGGCGGCGGCACACGACGGCATTGGGTGGAGATGAAGCACACGGATGGGAGAGAAGAGGGAGGGGCTGGTTTTCGGGCACGGGCTGGGGAATAGGTGAAATAAGGAGGAAAAGAAAGAGAAAGAAAAGAAAAAGAGGGAAAAGAAAAAGTGAAGGAAAGAAATGAAATATAATCCTCGCATCTTGAGTCATAAAAATAATCCAACGAAAGTGATTTTAAAATAATAAATTTAATAAAATAATTCAAATGCAATGAAAAGCTTAAATAAAATAATAAAAATTTTAAAACTCATAAACAAATTAAATTAAATTAAAGATCCATTTAAATGTAAAACAATAATTAATATTAAGAAAGCACATTAAAAAATAATTGGCCGTACGTAATTTCCTGTGATTTGAGATATTAATTCTCTCTTTTTTTTTTTTTTTTGTTCATTAATTGTTTTATCTTCTATATATGTACGCATGCATGCACGTACGTACCTGTATACGGTACCAACAACACGATGTCGCTATGGATTTAATGGGCCATTGTCCTAGTTTGGCTTTTCCCAGCTTGGACCAAGAAAATTCTCTCTCCCCTTGGAACGCATTGGCGACATTCCAGATGACTGAAAATCGGCTCATACTTTGTGAAGTAACGATCAACAGCCTCGGTTAGTACCACCACTATTTTCCTCTTAGCTTTTTCATTAGATTCGGTCTTCTTAATTTCTTTGGTAATAAAAAGACATTTATTTGTTTCCATTTATTTAATAATAATTTTGTAATTGATTTTTTGATGATCGAATTTCGGTAATTTTACTTTGCAGTACTGAAATATATTCCAATATTGGCATTGTGGCGACGTTCAGCTTTGCGTTATCTCTCAAGAATTCATGGTATATTGCAATATCCACTCAATTAATATATATATATATATATATATAGTTTCTTGATTGGTTTTTTAGTTTTTTATTATTCCTTTTGTTCTATCTGTCCATTGGCTTTCATTTATTGTTTAATCCAGCTAAATTCGCATTGTTTCGTAATTGCCAAATGATGGCCGGAATATGCAAGGACAACTTTCCATATTTGAATAATGAACACTTGAAATTATTTGTTTCCTTTTAGTACTAATTTTCTAATTGCTTTTTTTATGATCAAATTTCGCTTTTACTTTCATGCACTAGTGCGAGCTGATCATCATCCACCAGGCCGTCCGGGATACCATTCATTCATCACCGCATTTCTTACAGTTCTTTTAGAGCGTTCACTTGGAAGAGAGTTGGAAAATAACCCCTTCCAAAAACTTCTATCTCATATATGCACAGAGATACCGACTTTTACTCCACGCCAGGTTGACAGTACTATTGCGCCAGCAATCTTCTGATAGCAGAGGAAACTTTGAGTTTGTTTCTAGCAAGCATGTTGAAAGCAAATCCAGAATTTTGTTGATCCGTAACAGTGAAGGAATGAGCATATTCCATTGTGCTGTCCTCCATCGTCAGACTAAAATTTGTTAACTTATATACAAGTTAGAAGGGGTGGAAGCTCTACTAGCTAGCTGAGCAAAATAAATCCGGCAATACTATATTGCATCTGGCAGGAATGTTAACAGAACACACTCCTATTTATGATCAGATAGCAGTGGCAGCTTTGCAAATGCGAAGAGAAGTACAATGGTTTAAGGTTAGCTCTCTCTCACCTTATGTTTCTGGCTATACTTTTCTTGCACAATGCACATACTTTCTAATTAACAACGTTCTATAAAGTCGACATAAGATTACTTACAAGTTCATAACCAAAATCCGTGGAATGACATTAGAAATGTCCTTTTCTTGCACAGTTTAATTATCATCATTCCAAAACAAACCCTAGCAGCTAGAAATGCGATTAATAAAGTCAATTAATTAACCAAAGTACTCTAAATGCATGATGTCCCATATCAGAATAAATATAATAAAAAATAGTGTGAAATCATGGCTTGTCTCAAAAGGTTAAACTGATAAGAAAATATAGATTTTATTATTTATTTCATATCTTAATACTCCCACCTCTTGAGTAGGCCAGACTCTTCCTTAATGAGTGAGTCCAATATATGTAATATTTAATTAAATGAGGTAAAGCGTAATATTAGGGTTCAAACTCAAGACTTCTGCTCTCATACTATATGAAATTACCACTTATCCTAAAAGTTTAAATGGATAGGAAGATATAGATTTTATCATTTATTTTATATCTTAATAAAAAATGCATTAAAACTGTTAATTTTAAATTACTTTAGGTTCATCAAAGTCCATCTCGATTATACATGTATAACAAAAAACGAAAGAAAAGGCTGTCTTATAGAACAGAAATATTTTACAAAATTCATAAGTACCGCATATATAAGTGTTTAATTTAATTGATATATAAGTGCGTAATTGAAGAAAATGCTTGCAAAACTTATTAATTATATTCACATAGAACTTGGCAAGAGTCTAATTTCTTTTCTATTTTTCTTATATTCTTTCAATTTATAAAATCCAAACAATTTATAAAGGGGTTTTAAATAATGATTTTTTTTTCTCAAGTTGATTTAAGTACAATTCATATAAGCTCTACTTGACTCATTTGAGCTTTTATTTTAAAGTTTGTAATATTTTGTTATATATGTATGTGTTATATTTATTATATGTTAGCTACATTTTCTATATTTAATCTTATACTATCCATTTATATATAGTTTACCTTATTTAATATATTTATCTATGTTCCCAATTATAATATGGATTATGTGTTTAAAAATAGATTATATATTTTTCAGTTATATATATAGTACATATTTACTTATGTAGCCGACATTATCATAATCAAAAGTCACATTAGCCTATTGATATAAATGTAAATGAAGGGCTAAATGCAAGTTCGCTTGAAATGGTTACAAAATTAACTTTAACAAAATAACTTTATAAGTTGTATATACATGGCATGTCATAACTTTAAAACCTTATATGCGATATGGTTTATATTATAATATATATATTTATAAGATAATGCATATTGTAATTTATAACTATTACGTTTAAATTATAGTTGCATATTATTATATTTTTATGCTAGAATTAATATACAATAACTTATAACATAATAAGTCATAAGTAAAAAAAAAAAAAGATCTTATGTATTTAAAAACCGTAAGTTAATCTTATATATATATATATATATATATATATATATATATTTATATAGTATATATATCATAAGAGCTTTTATAATCTAAACTTCTAGGTCGAATAGTTTAATGTTCAGAATCTACTGTAAAATTTAAAATTTTCACATTAATTATAAAGAAATATATATTTATTTTAAATAAACATGCGAATTGAGGTGGAGCACCCTTATTTGAATGCTCGACTCTATCTAATACAGCACTACTCATTAATATTGGCATTGGGTGGAGGTCAAACATGCATGATGGAAGAGATTTCCCGACATGTCTAGCGAGGTTTGGGCATCCTCTCTTTGCATATCGGAGCTAGGTTTCCTTCTCAACCGAGCTTGCATGCGAATTAAGGGTTGATCTCAATTTATTTAGTTATTATAAATGTTTTTATACATGTGAATAAAATATAATAAATAATTTAATTTTTTTATTATTTTAAAATAAAAATAATATTAAAAATTTATATATTAATAATATTTTTTTAATTTTTATTTTATCTCATTTCATCTATATAATCAAAAATACTCTCTGAGTCTCCTTCGAACGAGGGAGTTCAAGACATGGAAAAGATGCCATCATATTATCTCACTCTCTTGTTGGATTTTTTTATATTAAATATATAGCATAGTGGCACAAAACACAAGGAGAATCACAAAAAAAAAGTTCAATGATATTTTCAATACAAAAATATGAAGTTACATATCTTATTTATATACACTTTTAACATTTGCAAATGATTGTTTTTAATATTTTGAACTGTTGAACGCCACATATGTGTTTGAATTAAAACAAAGAACTCCTCATTGTTATGGAATAATTTTATTTCTCATTTCCTTCGCACACTACGCTTCTTTTAATTTATTTTTCTTTTTTTCATAATAAGTATGTAGTATATGGATAATAAGTAGAACAATTTAATTAATTTAACAAGAATAAAAAAATTAAAATATATAAAATATATAATATGGGATGATGAATTATAACATGTGTTACAAAGAAATTGTAACCGCATTATTGTTCTTAATAAATGCAGGATGTGGAAAGTATTTGCCAACCCATCGCCTAGGAACTTTTAAACAATCAAGGTTTGACTCTAGACAAGTGTTTAGAATGACGCATCACAGTTTGAAGGAAAATGCAAAGCGATGGATGAAAGAAACAACAAATTCTGGTTTAGAGGCAGCCACACTAATTGTAACCCATAGAGCATTGGCATTGCCAAGTCTAAAATTTGACTAAAATCTTAATTTTTGGCTATATCTTTAATTTTTGACTAGTTATCTTAACTTTTGGCCACATTGGACTAGCCATCTTAAAGTCAAAATAATAATATTATATAAAATATTTTAATATTATTTGACATTTTTTTTAATATTTTACAAATACACTTCATATATTTTAATAATATTTGCTAAAAAAAATTGTTAATCTCAATATTAGCCAAAAAAAAAAAAAAAACTAAGAAAACAAAAGAAAATTGTTGATCTCAATACATGCTGTTGCCTACATGTACTGAAGGAGAAGATCATGCAACTTCATTCACAAAGTTGGGGAGATCATACTCATGTAATTGATCATTTCTTTAATTTTGTGAAGCAAGAACATGCACTTGCAAAAGAACTTGATTCTAAAAAGATAGGGTAGAACCAATATGAGCTATAGTACTAAATTAAAAAAATATAACACGGGAAAAAACACCCAAATATGAGATTAAATTAAACAAAGTACTGTTGCTGCCATTTCAATAGCTTCAAACTCACTTCAGGAATTCATGAGTTTACAATCCTTGATCAGTCATGTAAACACATAATTTAGCAACACATTTACCAACAGTCCACATTTATCAACACAAATTGTATTTATAGTCAGAAAAGTAACCAAAACAGTCCACATTTACCAACACAAACTGTATTTATAGTCCTCACATATTTATCAATACAAACTACCAAAACAGTCCACAAATTACAATGGCAGTATAGTTTCTAATACAACCAAACAATTATAGGCTGATGCAAAGAAATGGAGAAGAAAAAAAGGAGTAATGTAGAGAAATCTGGGTCCTGAGGCAAATCATTATGGGCTGAGTAGAAATATGGCCAAAAATTAATTTGGCAAGGGATTTGGGCTAAGTAGATTCGGCCAGCCAAAACCATTATGGCCAAATTTGCTGTACACTTGCCTAGTTTAATGTAGTTGTTTTTTAAGTAAATTAGTTACAGTTTGGCCAAAATTTAACTATGTCTAGTTCATTTTTAGTGCTCTAAAGGTCTCAAATTACATCTTTAAAAGTAAGAAGAGCACTTGGTTTTACACCTTCTAACCAAGTTTATTTATTGTATATGGAGACCAAAATTCACAATTCAAAAGACATAACTTTGTAAAAAGAAATAGACTTGAAGAAACTATATATCCTGTACAAACAAAAAAAGGTGAAAACACAATATTATTATAAAATTCATAATCAAAAGGAGATCAAATGGTCAAATTATAATCAAAAGATTATAATTCAAGTTTATTTGTTGGCACCATCGTAGTCACGGACTACAGTTTCATGAGGAGTGTATCAAATCAATACAATGTCAAACCCTTTTTTTTTTTTTTGGCATTCTCTCGTACATAGAGTGAGATCAAGAAAATAAAGAAGACATAATAAAACAAGCAACCACAAATAAAAAGTTGAAAGAAGACAACTAAATCATTAACAGTTAACGTCAACTAGTTGTCCTAATAGATCCACAAGAAAATTAACACTTCAAATCAAAATAGAGCAATAGTGTTCTGTAATTGATACCTAGCCAAACATAAGAAGTATATTCTACACCACAAAACAATAACAAAAGTTCAACAAAGAAAATTTTCGTCAAAGCTTTGTGCATATAATCAAGGTTGAAAAAATAACACTATTAAGCTCGTTTCCATTGATATCAAATCCAAATTCTACATTACAAAAAGCCAAATTTATTTGGAAATAGGGTCTAAGATTTCTACAGCTTGCTCTATCACAGAATCCATCAACTCATGGGGCCTAAGATGCGTATCCGAGAAGGGAAAATGGAAGAGCAACTACATACCGAGAGAGGAATGATGGATCTGGCAAACCTCGGTCGTGTTGCTAGGGTTTTATGAGAAAAGCCACTGCGAAAGAAGCCATTGCGTTAGTTTAATCACTTATTGAAGAGAAAAGAAGAGAAAAGGGAGTACATCATAATTGAAATTTGCAGAAATGAGAGAAGAGAGAGAGGAGACTCGGAGCAAAATGCACAAAGAAGAGCGAGGAAGAGACTTACTGTGGTGGGTAGGGTGAATGTTCTTGAGCCAAGTTGAGAGAGAGAGAGAGAGAGAGAGAGAGAGAGAGAGAGAGAGAGAGAGAGAGAGAGAGAGAGAGAGAGAGAGAGAGAGAGAGGAAATCGCACAAACCCAGGGATGGAGAGTTCGCAATCGAAGAGGGAGAGAAGGGGAAGGGAAGGGCAATGGCCTTCTGAAACGAAGGAGAAGGAAAAATACGAGGGAAAGATGGGGGGAAGAGAGAGGGAAAGTGAGGAAATAATAAAAATAATGTTTGGTTCCTCAACAGTGGCTCGCCAACTATATCCAGGGTGATGATTTTACTGTAGCTCAAAGTTAAGGAATTATGCCTTTGGCTAATTCAATGCAGGACTTTTATTCAATAAAAGCCAAAATTTAGACTTGGCTTTGGCAATGCTAGGCCATTGCCAATGCTCTTATGTTTACAACAACATTTACTATTCCAGGTGGTAACAGTGAAGTGATAGGCTTGCCAGTTCTCATAACACAATTTAAGATCTTTATGGTAACTGTTTCAGTGTCAGAACTATGATTGCGGGCTTTTGCGTTGCCATTACACTTCTGTTATGGGGACAAAGATCGATTCTCATTCCTATCATTCTTTTGGTTGTTTTTCCCCTTTGGATATTTTCGTGGACGTTCATTCCACTTCTTGATGCCGTTGTGGGTTCAAGCTTTCGACCAAGCATCTTCGATTGAAAATGAGGGCGTTAATTTAACCTTAAAAAACTCTTCACAACCTCTTACTATTCATCCACACTCCACACTCCACATTTATTTTATTTTTATTTTTATTTTTTTCTTTTATCAAATATTTTTTTATATAAATAGTGAATAAAAAATTTGAAATAATTTTAAAAAAATAAAGTCAAATTTTTTTTAAAAAAAAAATATTAAAAAATTTAAAAAAATGTGGAGTGTAGAGTGTGGGTGAATAGTAGGAGGTTGTATAGCAAAACCCTTTAACCTTTTTCCTTGTTCATTATATTAATGTTCCATTAATATTGTGCATACAAACTAGAGCTGATGAGTTCTTTTCTAATGGGACTGATGACTAATGAGTTTTCAGCCAACTTATGTTGCATATATGTTTTGTAATTATTTTTCATATTTAGATGGACGTTCATTTGGGTTATAATATTATTTTATCATTCTTTCGGGTTTGTTCTTTTGTTTTTTGTTTTTCATATTAATTTGTTCATTCGCATATATATATATTTTGTCATTTTGAAAAATTTTGTTTATCTAATTTATGCCCCGTTTGGATTTAGAGATGAGATGAGATGATTTGTGAATAGTAGTGAGATTTGTAAGTTAAAATTTGTGAATAGTAGTAAATAATAGTAAGATGAGTTGAGATGCTCAATCCAAAGATAGTTCCTTTGACAAAGTACGGTTTAGATAGTGAGTTGAGATGAAAGTTGAAAGTTGAATGAGATGAGATGAGTTGAGATGATTTGCGAATAGTAGTGAGATTTGTGAGTTAAAATTTGTAAATAATAGTAAATAGTAGCGAGATTCTCTCAATCCAAAGATAGTTCTTTTGGCAAAGTGTGGTTTAGATAGTGAATTGAGATTAAAGTTGAATAAAATATTATTAGAATATTATTTTTTAATATTATTATTATTTTAAAATTTGAAAAAGCTAAATTATTTATTGTATTATTATACCAACAGATGCATAATTTCACAAGTACATTATTTTCACTGCAAGCCACTTTGAAGCATAAGTTGAGATATATTACTCCACCTTAAGGTCACATGTGTGTCTTAATAAAAAAGGAAAAACAAATCATATCACTGTCAAAATATAGACAATTATGTTCTTAAACACTAACTCGGCTATCATTATAATATATATAATTTCACTTATATACTGTTGGTATTCTTTAGTTTATATAAATATAGGTTTTCACTTGGAAAAAAAAAATCATAAGAACATTATTCTTATTCCCCAATCTTTAAATTACGAATTTGGATAGTAAGAACTGACTGGACTTCTATTATATACAAGAAGTCAAAAGGAAGCAGTAGAAAGATGTCTTAATATTTACTCCTACAAGCAAATTTTGAGAAGCAAAGTCAAACCTAGACAGGATCACTAGTATGAACATACCTGAGCACCAAAACTGCGTCTCTTGATCAGTGAGAATAAAAATATCCAAGTCTGAAGGAGAACAAGGAATAGTTCGGGAGTATATTTTCTGATCGATAGTGGCTGCATCCTCAAACTTTGTTATTCTAGTAAAAATCGCCTTGCACAAAGGGCAAGTTGAAATCTTCCTCGAAGCCTACATACATGATCGCCAACTTATGAGCACTTAAGAGCACAAAGTAGCGCGTTTGTCTAATCCATTTTGAATCTCACATTCCAACACTTGCTATATGTTGATGGCTGATTCGGCAGGTGCCTCGGGGATGAAATATGTGTTTGCTGAGAGCTGGGCTCCAGAGTATGCAGTCTTATCAAAATGGCCAATTAACTTTATGTCCAGAAAATTGCTAATGATGATGATTTTAGGTACTTTGTATTTTCCTTCTGCTGCAAGCATAAGTAGCCTATTTTTTTGAACTTTATAGTATTCTGCTGTAGAATTATAATATGCCATTCTTGTTTTCCTAGAACAGAAAGCCATAAGAATATGAGTCTAGCTTGTCCTAGAACTTTCCACATTTTGAGAGATAACGTTGGTGCTAAGACATTCATGTAATATCAAAATATGAGCAGGCTATATACACTAAATTCCATGTGAATCTAGTTGGCATTTGATATGCAAAACCCAACTGCTCATTAAGTACTAGAGCAAGTAGTTTGTAACTGGAAAGATGTTGGAAAAATGGCTATGTATCCTGTAATATGTTTAATCTTAAATTCAGGAACTTGATAAATGTCACAATTGAAGTGCCATGGATTGGAGAAGTTGACTTCTACTGCACCCAACTTGATCATTTAGATGAGAACTGGAGAATGAAGCAGATAAACTCAATTATGCAATCAACTGATCGTCCCCACATATTGGCAGGGGGTATTAATTCTCTCAATGTATCTGATTATTCATCAGGGAGATTGACAGACATCGTCAAGGTAAAATTGCTGCATAAAGAGTCTCTTGTTTAAATGGTTACTAACTACAAAGGTGCCAACATTTGCAGAAAATATCGTTATCCCTCTGATGTTAAGATATATATATATATATATTTAATCTGATGCTAACCCAATACTTGGCCAATATATATATATATATGAGTTGCAGTATTATGAGAAGATTGGACAGCCTACTCCAAAAGGTAGAGGTGATGAAGTTTTTGAAGGGGAAAGGCTACAACGATGCAAAGGACTTTGCTGGAGAATGCGAGCCAGTGGTCATCGTTGCCAAAGGCCAAAGTACTTGACCTTGACATCTTAGCTCAATCTGGCTGAGTTTCTAAATTTAATCATTTTCTCTTTCCTAAAGAAAATCTGATCTGATTGTGAACTTTTGCCTGAGCAGATGTGCAGGGGACATGCAAATGTGGAACCCAAGTGGATTACATTTTGGCATCGCCAAATTCACCATACAAATTTGTTCCGGGTTCATACTCGGTCATATCATCCAATGGTACTTCCGATCACCACATTGTAAAGGTCGACATAAAGAAAGCAGTGGAGGGTGTTCCAGAGAATGCCATTAGACAAGGGAGGAAGATAAAACAGAAGGTTGTAAGAGTTTCAAACCAGTGCTCTTTAACAGCTATTTGGAGGCTAAAGGCTTGGTCACTCTGAGTGTGGTTGGTAGGAGTCCCGTAAATACTAAATTTTCCATCACAACAATAGTTATTTATTTGTAGCATGAATAAAAGTAAGTTTGTGGTATGAATAATCATGCTAACTCTTCCTTGGATATGAGTGAAAGCAAATCTGTAGGGGGCTTAACCTGTAACCCTTTTCAGTACCTATGGTCTTGTTCAATTATTTGATTAATTTAGTCATTAAGTATTCATTTTGTGTGGTATTTTTGCTAAGGTTACACAATAGATTAGACTATGCATAATAAACGCTTAGGAAACATGAATTAGATAATGCAAATAACGTCATCCGAATCAAACTAGACTAGACTTGATTAAACAAAGACTCCAATTCGAAACAGAGCATAGAACAAGTAACTCCAAATGATGAAATACTCCAAAACAAAACAGAACACTACAAATTATGGATTTCTAAATTTATTGGTTGACCTAATCCGCATCACATATTAGGGATACAGCACATATGATATGATTTAGCAATATATAGAGAGACCCACATAATTCAAGTCATGTGAAGATCAATTACTTGCTATCTTAATTGGTTAGTAAACATCTCCTAGCTAGCTACTAGAAATATTAATGCAAATAAGCATCCATCTATATCCATCAGCAAGTGTGACAACTTTTTCCTTTTTTTTTTTTAAGTCCTGAAAATAATTTTTAAGGGAAATCAATACTTTCCCATTTGGTTGAAACCTTAAAAATGATGTTCGATATATCTTGCAACCCTAAAAATCACTTCCCTCCACACCAAAACAACCAGAATTAAAAGCCCACTAGAAACCTCTGCATATTTTTGCCACCACCCTACTCAACACACAGTCCAAACCGAACAATTTCTATCATGAACTCCGGGCAGAACCATTTCTGATTTTCTGTTTCATTTCATGGTAAAACCAATTTAAAACTTGTTCACACAACTCAACTCGTTTTCTGTCTATTCACACACTAATACAATGAAAACACCTAATATGCATGCGGAATATAACATATGGAAGGGATATCCACATACAGTGTATGGCATAAATTATTTCCAAGTCGTGCTACACAAAAGCCCCATACACATATGAAATATGAGGGTAAAAGAGTAAAATCACATGTTTTTAAGTGGTGTGCAGTAGTGTGGAGCTTATGTCTAGAATTTTTCATAAGTACACATATATATATATACAAGTTATACAATAAATAAGTACTTATCACAATGACTAGTGTCTCATGACAGAAAAAAAAAAAAAATCATCTCAATGGTAAAGATAGAGATAAGCGAGCGAATATTGGATGGATGAGAAAGAAGACAAAGTAATATAAACCAAAAGTCTACCTTGATTTTCCTGAGCAAATCATAGCCTGTCATGCCACAACTGCACCCCAAGTTTTTATGAATAATATTATCATGACTTGTAACATTAGAAGCCGTACCCCAAAAAAGTCACTAGATACATATATGAAGGTTGAAGGAAACCCACCCTGAAGGCTGAGAAGGATATTAACCACAAATGAGAGTGAAAATGGAGACAATAATATGCAGACAAAATGGGACCAAAAAAAGACCTATTTGAAAACTAAAAAAAAAACAGATTCTGATATACAGACAAAAAGTTAATGATGGCAGAAAGTTAAGATCATAAAAAGGAGACTTGAGCTCTATGATTATTTGGTATGTGAAGTCGTGAACAGTCATTTGTGTGTACAAATACTCATAAAAGTAGTATTTTCATTATTCACATGAATAAATATTGTTTCTGTAAATATCCGTGTGTATGAATAAATACTTTATGAGTATTAGTACACACGGATGACCTTGTGTGAAGCAGAACTTGCATATTACTTGTTAACCTTTGGAGCTAGTGGCATAAATATGGAAGTGTTTGAAATACATTCCAAGAGTACTAAACCCATAATAAATGCTATAAGGTTTCTTTCTAGTATTTAAGGTTCTCAAGAATTTAAACCCATAATATGATATTAAATCAGCTTGTCATTCAAATATAAACCATTGATTGCATTCATATGTTTATATATTATCAACTACATTCATATATTCAATTTGACAGAAACTTTTAGACAAAGAAAGGCCAAAAAGATGGAATCCAAGACTGAATATTGTGTCGTGAATGCTAAAAAAAATATATTTTTCAAATATTTTAAACATGGTTTAAATTCCAATAAAATCTATGAAATGTAGCGAATATAAACTTTTTCCCTAATTTTCTGTTCATGCATATGGTGTGCGGTTACGAGTGAGTTCTTTTGGCATCAATGCCAAGGGAAAACCAGTGACTTCACAATGAATATGGAAAACCCAATCACTGGTACCAGACTTGATATTGAGTCCTTCAATCCCCCAAATTTCGATTGGTCCTTTCTTTCTTTGTTTAAATTTGGTTTTGGTCAAAAACAAATGAAAAACACATGAATACTGTAAGGCGACTACAAGCAAAAAACACACATCGATCCCATCATACTCACAAATCCAGATCTAATTCAAATAGAAGTGGACATTCAGATTTTATGGTGATTTTGTATTAAATAGATTTATAATCTGATAAATCGCATTAAATCATGCTAATGTGTAAATCTTTTTAATAGAATTGGTGTGAAAATCAAGCATTTCTTTTTTATTGAACTATGCCAACCTAATACCCTTAGGAGCATTATTGAGACATAATACATTATCAAGCAGCAGTAGTCGACCCGGATGCCCTATATATTAGGTAAAAAAAAATATTGTGTAATGCACTGCAAACATATAATTTTTTTGTACAAATAAATATGGAAAAATATGGTCAGAGAGAGGGATCGTGAGGTGCCATGAGAAAATGCATTGCCTTTTCTTCCTTTTCGGTTTTTGCTAAATGAAAAACCAAAGGACCACATTGACCTCGGTCAGAGGATTGTTGCTTGGACCGGATCGTACCAAGGTGCCGGTTCCAACCAGTCAACATTGATCTAGGCCCTTCCCTCAATATGGGCCGATTTGATTGGTTTGGATTAGACTTTAGGTCTTGGTTTTCTATTGGGCCCAATTACCACCCAAAAAGCCCCGAAAGCCCCAATGACAATTGCTAAAGGAAAATAGGTTTACCATTTGCCTAGATGACTCGTGAGATTCTTGGACGTGGAGAAAGTCGGAGCTTCCAGTTTATGAAATAGGTTTACCATTTGGTTCCCAATGGTGTCCAATGTCCATTTGAAGAAGAGAGGGTGCAAAATATCAGAGAATGTAGAAGAGTTTTCCTTTGCACTGGATGTAAATAGGGTGTCTATAACACCTCAACCTCCCATTGTTGAATATTATATAGAGTAATGTTATGTACAGTTATGAGTTGTACTAAGTACCGCATACTCATTTTAAAAAATAATAAAATTTATTATTAAAAAATTAATTTTTACAATTCAATATTTATTTAATTTTTTCAAAAAGAGTGTGCAGCGGTACTCCTACAACGTGATTGCTTCTCCATTTCTGCTGATTCTATGTTCGTTACCAAGCACCGCCGCAACCTAATTTGGATTCAGTCTCTGAGAGATGGCTGATACATCTCTCTCCACTTGGTTTCTCTCATTTTCACACCGCTTTAGCTGGTCTCTCGTTCTCACCGCACCAAAAACTCATTTGACGGAGCAAATCTAAAGGAGGAAATGCAAGAAAACAAGTGAAAAATAAAATACAGGACACCGCTTTTCCGTTTTGGTTTGGTTGATTTCATGCGTGTTATCGTCTCCTGGTTTCGTTTGTTTTTACCGGAAAGTCGTTTACGGTTCTCCTTCAAGTATTAATGCTGTGCAACGGATTTGTGCTGCATCTATGGCCTATAAACTGCTCACCTACGGAAGCAGTCATGATAATTTTAACAAATTAGGATTATATTTGCTAGCCTTTTTGTTGGTACATTTGTATTTTTGCATAATATTGTTAGTTTAATTTGAAGCCGGATTCTATAAATAACTTGGTGATTTTTGAGAAATGATCAATATGAGATGAAAAATTTGTTAATATTAGTGAAATAATTTGTAAATGATGGTGAAATAGTTTCAATTAAGATGTTTGATTGGATTTTGGAAAATGAGTAATAAAAAGTTGAATAAAAATATTATAAAATTAAAATATTGTTAGAATGTAATTTTTTAATATTATTTTAATTTTGAAATTCGAAAAAATTGTATTGTTTTTGTGTTTTGTTTAGAAGTTTGATAAATTTGTACTAATTAGATAATAATTAGATGGAAAAGTTGAAAATTCGTAATTTAAAAAATATTTGTATTTAAGTGATGTTTGACAAAATTATTAGAAATTTTAAAATGAGATGAGGTAAGATGGTTTGTATTCCCAAACAATCCCTTAATATTTATTGTTCTACCTACCAAAAAAATTGTTTATTGTTCTTTGGGGTTGCCATTTTGGAGAGGATATCGTTATTTTAAACTTGCAAATTAAAGATCTCATTAATCTATTCTGAGGTAGTTGCCATTCTGGAATGATTTTTTTTTTTTTTTGAATGAGCAGAGAAAACATTACAAATAGTAGTTGAGATTGTTTGCATTCTTTTAAATTGGCTGTTTGCTTCAATTTTAATCTACTTCTGGTTTTGTTTGCACACGACTTCTTGATATTTTTATGTTTGATTTGACTTGGGCATTTGTACTGGCATTATGAAGTTGTTTCAACTTTTGAATCAACATTAACCCCTAACTATATACTTTTCCCCTCTATCTATGTTAATTACTTGGTTCAGTCATTTGATCTTCTTAATTTTCATATTGATATAGGAGGCATACCCATGGATTGAGAACTATTATTGTCTTTTAGATGAAGATGAGTAATTTTTTTAAAATAATTGAATTGAAAACTTAGAAATATTATTGAGTTTTCACAGATATTTATAAAACCGGTTTAATAAGATCAGATGATTGTTTATTTTTTATAAACATGTCTAAGATTTTATCCACAGGTAATGCTGGATTATTTCTCAATACCCTTCTTCATGTACAGACCAGTATTTTTTTCTTATCCTTGTCTCGAGATAAGTAGTGTAGGTCCCTCATTTGTCCTGTGATAGGCTCTAATACCATGAAGAAATTCATAAACCTAACTCATCTCATAAAACTGGTTCAACAATAGCGAATTGTTCATTCCTTAATTTTAAACATACCCAATACTTTATCCACAGGTAATGTGAGATTATTCCACATTCTCTTCTAGTTAAGTCAAGGATTTTTTTTTAATCTAACAACAAAATGAATTTACAAGATTGATGTAAAACTCTACTTATTTTTTTACTGAAAGCAATTAATGTAGTTTATTCATTTTTCAACATGATGTATCCAATGAAATTTTAACAAAATGTAAGTCAAATTAAACAGTTTTTTCTTAATTTGGCTTAGAAAAATAAATTTTTTTTTCTAGAATATAGAAAAATAAAATTTCTAAAAACTAATTCTTAAATACATATACAAGAATTTCCTATCTCGCGTATATACGTAATTAGTTGAGTAAATAATTATATTTATAACAGTTTTCATCTTGATTATATATTTTTTTTTTAAATAAATTTCATATTGTAATTAAGAAGCCTTTTAGGTATAACAAGATTTCATCTTAATAGTTTCAAAGGATGGCATCTAATTCATGGTGATAACATAATATTGAACTCTCTCCCAACTAAGACTGCGAGTAAACAACTCTATTCGACAAGCCGTCAGAAATGATCAGTTTAATCAAACCCAAGTTCTAATTGATTCATTAATTATTAAATGAATTATTTGTGAACACAAATTTATGATTGATTCTTAAATGAAACAATCAGTGTAAATCTCAATTGTACTTGTATTAACTCAAATAACTTTCATATTTATTATTTTATGTTATTATTTTTTCCTTTATAATAAAAATACTTTTAAAGTATTTAACAATA
Source organism: Cyclocarya paliurus (assembly GCA_029856935.1). Taxonomy (NCBI): domain Eukaryota; kingdom Viridiplantae; phylum Streptophyta; class Magnoliopsida; order Fagales; family Juglandaceae; genus Cyclocarya; species Cyclocarya paliurus. The sequence goes on from CM056958.1 coordinate 20,382,761, forward strand.
TTATAAGAGGAAATCACATTCTTAATACCTTGAAGATATCTACAAAAACTCAAAGTTTAATTGTTAAAATTTGTACATTACAGTTATAATATAAATAAAAATTCTAGACATGATAAGCCTCACATTCCTGCACATTACTTAAAAATATCATGTGATTTTATTTTTTTACCCTCATATTTCTTAACATGTGAAATATGAAGTATATATGAGGGTAAAAAAATAAAATCACATATTTTTAAATGGTGTACATGAGTGTGTAGCTTCTGTATAGCAGTCTCTAATATAAAATAATATATATCCAGCCGCGAGAAAATGCTAACTTTGTGTATCCGTTATTTATTAATTCTCTTGTTTCAACTCAACCCAATAATAGCTTCTTCTTTTTTTCAAGTGCTGGTGCTACCGATCAAGTCCGTTTGAACATTAATCAAAATGGTCAAGTAAAAACTATCGGATCAGGTACGTGCGTACTTTAATGCCTAAACTTAATTTCTTTGCCTCGAATATTTTTACTCGATCCTAACGGTGTCAACGAAGAAACAAATTAGATTAGTTTTTTATTCTCCATTTAGTTATAATAAATGTTTTGATCGAATTGATGAGCAAGTTTTGGTTTTTTATTCTCCGTTTGAACATAATTTGCAGTGGGAGCTGATCTATGGCGCCAACTAGTTTCAAGTCTCTTGAACCTCTTGGGTATAATATTAAGAGCATTGCTATTCATAAGTCTACACACCACACACCAAACTGTTTTTCATTTTTTTTTATTTTATTCTTCTTAAAACATTTATATTTTTTTATTCATTATCTATATAATACACATTTAATAAGAGAAACAAATAAAAAAAATAAAAAAAGTTGTGGTGTGTGGTGTGTAGGCTTATGAATAGATTTTTTCTAATATTAATTGTATCCATATAATTTTTTGAATAATGTTTTTTTAAATTTTTATTCTTGATCATCATTTATTGTTTCATCCGGCCAACTTATAATTAATTAACCAGCATGCATGCATTAATGTTTCGTAATTTCCAAATTAATTATATATATAGGATTCAAGCGTTTATATGAAATAATGAAGTTGGTGATGTCACCGACTTATAAAAGTCCAAACAATCGATATGAGATTATTGGTGATGTCACCGATCATAGAAGGAGCATATTCCAATGCGCCATCCTATATCGTCAACATAGGATCTTCAGCCTTATATACAGCTTAAAACAAAAGAATAATGTTCTACTAAATGTGGAAGATGTCTCAAGAAATACCATAATGTATATGGCAGGGATGTTAACAGAACATACTCCTATCGATCACATAAGAGGTGCAGCTTTGCAAATGCAAAGAGAAGTTCAATGGTTTAAGGTCAGCTCCATCCATCTCTCCCTCCTTTATTATTTCGCTGTGGGCTATACGTACACTCTTTAAACTGATCAAGATATAGATTTTCAAAGAGAGAAAGGAGAACAACAATAGAACCAGGGTGCTAGGTTTCAAAAACTTCCAATTTTAGGCAAGAAGTCACCTTGAGCCAAGGCTTGAAAAATCGGACTCGAGTTCAGAATCGGATAAGGACCGATTTAATGAATCGGACGATTAAGCAAATTGAATTGGATGATTCATGACAATTTTGAATCAGTTATTTTAATGTTGATAAAAGTATTAAAAATTAATCTATATAATGCAATTCAAGCATTTTATATCATTAATAAAAGAGTATAAAATATAAATTTATTGACTAGTTTTAATAAAAAAATATTATATGAATATAAATAGGTTCAATAAATATGTAATTAACTTCAATTGTCAACATTTTTTTGCATCATATACGAAGAAGATAAATATCATTAAGTTATAAGCACATGACAAATGTAGTATTTTATGCATGACAACCACAAAGTTAATATAAAATACTCATTCATCATCTCCTAATTTTTTTGTTCAAGTACTAAAAAAAAAATAACTACATGTTTTCTCTTTCAACTTTTATGTGATTCTTGTTGAATATAATGATGAAAAAGTTAATATATGTTTAGATCTGTCGTATTTTTGTACAAGAAATTGTAAAAAAAATCAATTGCTAGACAACTTATAAATAGAATTTTGAATTAGTTGGAATCGTTGGTACGTATAGAAATTACCATGATAGCATTAATTTGCTGCTATCTTTAAAAACGTGTTCTTTTCTTTTTTCGATTCTTTGTGTCTGAAATGTAGAAATGTGTGGTGTGTATCATTTAAGATCAAAACAGTGATTTTAAGAACTCTACTATGGAATCATCTTAATTAGAAACTTCAAGGACTGATCTGGAAGTATTATATTTATATATAGAATAACTTTGTTTTGCATTCTATGTTTGTTGGTGTTGCGAGATTACTGATAATTGGATTCTTTATTATAAGAAAGCTAAAATTCTCACTCTCAGATTTTCATTATGGAAATATGATTAAATTTGAAAAAAATTACAAATTGGAAGAGAAAAATAATATACATATAATTTTTTACAATATTTTGCATAATCCTATTTTAAATGAGGAGAACTATTTTTATAAAATAACTTATAAAAATATATCCTCAATTTAAAATATGATTGTATAAAAATCAAAAATCAAGATTCAAAAATTCAAAAGATTCAAATGATTGTGCACAAAAAAGCCAGGGAGAAGAATTGCAGAGAAATCTCGATGATAGTCTCAGTTTGTACAAACAAGAAAAAAGGGTTTTTTCTAGAGCTTAAAATCGTCGCAAATATCTCCAATAATCATTGCATTTAATCAATTTCGGTTTAAATTCGCTGCATTTTCGACGAAATTAAGCGCCACTTCTGATCAATTTCAGCAATAGGCAAAAATCGTTACGACAAGTTTTTCACTTTTTGCGGTGCATTTTTTCGTCTCAAAAAGTTAAAAATCGATTCAAAAGACCAGTTTCGAAACTTAATATTAAAAGTCCGCAATGACATCAAAATCGCTGGAATTAAAAGATTTTTTTTAGTGATTTTATTTCTGTCAACTACAAAATCGCCGCAAAAGGGCGTTTTTCTTGTTGTGTTAAATATTGATGGAGAATTCTTTTGCAATATTCTAGTTGTGATTTTTTCCTAATATTTTATTTAATAAATGCAGGAGGTGGAACGCATTTGCCCTCTCAGTTGTAAGGAACGTTTAAACAAAGATGGGTTGACTCCTAAACAATTGTTCAATGTGACTCACCAAAAATTGAAAGAAAGGGGAGAGAAATGGATGAAAGGCACAACAACTTCTTCTACAGTGGTTGGCGCTCTAGTTATTACCATTACGTTTGCGGCGGCATTTACTATTCCCAGTGGTAATAACCAAAATACAGGCTTGCCAATCCTTGTGGATAACAAATTGTTTAAGATCTTTATGGTAACTAATACCATGCACTCTTCTTCCTCAACTTCGGTATTGACATTTTTGGGAATTCTCACTGCACGTTATGCGGAAGAAGAATTTCTTACATCCTTATCTAAAAGGATGATAATAGGCCTTTTCACCCTCTTCTTCTCTATTACAACTATGTTGATAGCCTTTTCTTCTGCTCTTTTACTTTAAAGAAAAAAAAAAAGGATGGTACCTCAAGTTTATTGATTACCCTCACTTATGGCGGAAGAAAACCATGGTTACATTTCCCGATACCTGAGAGTTACAAATATATATAAAAAACCCCAACCCAGGCATCAAAACATGGAAATTCCAGTAAAAAAAAAAAACAAGACTAAGGAAACTCCCAAAAATACACTTCAAAGGCATAAAAACCTAAACAACGTGCAAAAAAAAGTTAGTACACATAAACATTCAAATGAAACCAAAAGGCTAGAGATGAATACGTGGAAGGCCTAGTTTGTCGAGCCAAATAATACCTTTCAAAAGGCGTGGTAAGTTCCGATCATCCTCATAACAGATATTACGCCCCTCTTCAACCTGACAGGCCAGAAGATCTGTGGCTTAATTACCCTCACGAAATTGATATAAAACTAAAACATTAAGCCCCACAAGATCTTTTAGCAATTCCTCCTAAAAATCCCATAAATATAAAAAAGTGCACTTTCCGCTGCGGAGCCAATCCACGACCAACTTGGAGTCACTCTCAATAATAATGTTTACAAAGTTAAGCTTTTTACAAAGAGCAATACCTTCTCTAACTGCCCTGACTTCTGCTTCATTGTTGGTGCCAATTCCAAAGCAAGCCGAAAAAGCTCCCTTAACTCTCCCCATCTCATCCAGGATCACACCACCTCCACCACTATTCCCCGGGTTACAACAACAACTATCATCACAGTTTAATTTAAACCACCCCTCAAGTGGTTTCTGCCAGGCCACTAGCTTATGGCTCCTAACCAAAACTGGCACTACCTTCAGGTCGAGGGACGAAAGAAATTGCTCCTCAACCAGAGACAAAGTCCCTGTCTTGCTAATGTCGCCCGCTAGCCTATGAAGTCAGAACTTAACAGCAATCCAAACACTCTGGGCACTTTGAGGTTTTCCTTCCATCCTAGCCTTACACCTGCTATGCCAGAGTTTCCAAGTAATCAGACATGACACCAAACCAACCAGAAACCCTTTTATCGACGATTTTTTAACACAAGCAAACCAAGACGAAACACGAGTCCACCAAGTGACAGTCTGCATACAAGAAACTCCGAAAGCTATACTAGCAATCTCCCAAACTTGTCTAGCCAGGTCACCAGAGCAAAGCACATGATCTAATGTTTCACACTGTTTTCTCTTGCAGCAGTCACAACTAGACGCTAAAGCAATCCCCCTATTTTGCACTCGTACATCAACGGCAAGGCATTTAAATCTTGCTTTCCAAGTACAAACAAAAATCTTCTTAGGAATACTCTTATGCCATATCCAATCCATCTAAGGCACCGACTCACCCTTAACCTGAATTATCTCCCAAGCACTAGAAGAAGAGAAATTACCGTCAGTATTAGGCTTCCAAATAAAGATCTCCTCCCCCTCCTTACCAGCCACAATATTGGACGCAATGATAGCAGCCCTATTATCCCCTACCAAATCAACTAGCAAATCAAAATCCCAATTATTATTCAACCAATAATCCTGAATTTTAAGATCTTGATTATGGACAATATTCACCATATCAGAGAGAGGCCCGGAAGCTAGTCACCGATCATACTAGAAAGAAGAATTTCCGCCTCGAACCAGCACTTTAGCATTATCACAACCCTCAGGCAAGATAGAAATCATAGCCCTCCAGAAGTTTGATCCTTCAGACTAGCGATTTACACATGTTTCCTCTTAATATACTTCGCACGAAAAAAGGATGACCACAAATTGTCCATCGAAAGGAGTCGCCAAGCCATTTTCAGATGAAGCGCACATTGTACCTCTTTTAAATCTCTAATGCCCAGGCCTTCGTCACTAATGGGTTTGCAAATCTTACTCCAAGCTCTCAATTTAGATATAGGCGAACTATCAACATTACCCCAAAAGAGAGTCGACAAAATGGAGGTAATTTTTTGAATAGTGACCAACGGGACATTCATCACAACGAGAATATGGATCGCCATAGAAGATTAAACATGATGCAATAAAATAAGACGCCCCCCTGTGACAGTAAATTGAACTTCCAACCAGCCACTTTCTTTCGAATTTTTCCCACAAGGGGTTCAAGAATGCGAGTCGTAACTCTACCTAAAACCAAAAGAACCCCCAAATAAGATAAAGGAAACTGACCAAGCTTAAAACCTGTAGCTCGCACCAGGCTACGCACCCTCGAAGCATTAATTAGCTTAGAAGGAAAGAAAGCTAATTTTTCTTTGCTCATAACTTGACTATACCAATACTCATAAGTCCCCAAAGTGTCCATAAGCCTCTTCACCGAACTCTTACTGCCATTTACAAAGACCAAAAGGTCATCAATATATAATAAATGAGAAATAAGAGGGGCACCCGTAGGATGATAAAAACTTTTAATGCGACCCTCATCGAAATTTTTTCGCAAAAACCTAGTCAACACCTCCTCCATTAAATAAACAAATAAGGAGACAAAGGATCTCCCTGACACAAACCATAAGAAGACTTGAAAAACCTTTTATAAGTCCCATGCATCATCACTGAGAACCAAGGTGACTGGATACACTCCCCACCAATTTGCAAAAGTTACCAAAGAAACCAAAACACTCCAAAACCCTCAAAAGGTATGCCCAATCCACCCGATTATAGGCCTTAGTCATATCAATTTTCACCTTAATATTCCCCCACAAGTCTTCCTATGGAGAAAATGAACCATTTCTTGGGCGAGGGTAATATTTTCAAAAATGCTCGTTCCAAGTACAAATGCACCTTGATCCATAGAAATCAAAACAGGAAGAAGCCACGTCAAACGTTTGACTTTGATCTTGGAGAAAATTTTATAAGCCACAGAACAAAGACTAATCGGGCGGAATTTATCAAAACTAGTAGGATCCTGCACTTTAGGAATTAAGACAATATAAGAGGAAGAAAAATACCTGGGCAAAGGTGCACCTTGAAAGAAGTCTGTTGCCGCCTCAACAATGTCAGCTTTAACAATATCCCAGCAGGCAATGAAAAAAGCTGAGCCGAATCCATCAGGACTAGGACTGTTGTGTCTTAGAATGGAAATGAGAGCTTCTTTGATCTCTTCCTTCGAGGGAGCCATATAGAGAGCGTTATTCTCTACCATTGAAACGCTACAACTCAACAAAGGTGTAAGATCCGCCTGATCCAAAATAGGACTTTCAGTAAGAGACTCCCTGAAATACTGAACAACACCCAAATGAACCTCTTCCGGATTCTCCAAAACACGACCATCATCAAACTTCATTTGAGAAATCACAGTTTTGGATCTTGTTTGATTAATAACAGCATGATAGAACTTGCTATTTTGATCCCCTTCAAGTAACCATTTTTTCTTGGCAATTGAGCCAACCTTGAAAGTAACAATAGCTGCTCTTTTTCTTATACTGAGTGGACAAATATGGTTTGTTGCTCCTATCATTGGTTTGGCAGGTGTTCCCATAATCCTATTTGCATTGATGCAGTCTCACCTTCTTGTTGACATGGTTGTTTCGACCTATGGATCAGGCATCTTCAATAGAAAAATTCAGGCATGGCTTTAAATTTTGAATTTTCAACCAACTTATATTGTGTATTTTGTTGTTTTTCCTATTTTAGACTGAAGTTCACTCAATATAATTTTATGTTCTTTAATTTTTTATAATTTAGTTAGCTATTTTGACAATGGGAAAAGATTCAAGGCTCTTAAAGTTTCTACTCAAACTAAAAAATTTAGAGTGGCCGAACAAATAAAAGAAGTGTGTCCCAATCTTTGTTGGAAAGCACATTTGGATTTTGGCCAATTAAGCACAGTACCCAAATAATTAAGTTGAACGTAGAAGATGATAGTAAAATGAAATAATAGAGAAATTACACTTGATCATCCCCTCAAATTACCAGTACTCATTTAACAAGGTGACCATCAAATTACTAATCCAACTTTATCTCTCAAACTTCTCATTTTTGCAATTTTCCTTCTCCCATTAAGATCCAACGGCCTTTTAGATCATACCATGAGTACATTACTTATTTTTTAATTATCAATTATCTCGAAGTCAACAATTTATATAGGATTTAAACAAGGGATTAAATTACTTATATATTTGGAAGTGAAGTGATTAGTTGGTTGGAGATTAACTTTATGAGTAATGTTAGATATAGTCATAAGTTGTGCAAGCGTGGCCTACTCTTTTTGAAAAAGAGTGAGATCTACTATTAAAAAACTTGATTTTTTTCATATGGATCTCATATTAACTCACCTTTTTTAAAAATAAGTGCATGACGTTTGTGCCCTCTATAACTGCAAATATCATTTTTCTAACTTTATTATCATTTTACAAAATAAGTGACAATTTTAGGAGTAATCTGTGATTTTTCCTCAAAACAATGATAAGTTAAAAATTAATAGGGATTTGATTAAAGATCTTATTGGGCATGAATATTTGTGAGTGATAAGTTGTACAAGAATGGCCAGAACAAAAGCTTACATCGAACACTCGGTTTGTTGGGTTGCATCTTCAGAGAACATAAACAAACTTAAGGGCTTTGCCTGTGGCTAATTATTTGTGCTATTTTAGACCGACAAAAATCTATTAAACCTTTTTCTCTGCCAAGTGTAAGGATGTTACCACGGTTTTCCTCCGCCATAAGTGAGGCTTCTTTTTAATAAACTTATAACGAGACCGCTATGTGTGTGGCTACTAGCTCTTTATAAAAAGAAAATAAACCCTAATCCATGAAAAGAAGTGATATTATCAAATTTGATAAATGATTAGTACAAATGCCAATAGATAAGTCACAACATAGTACTTTTGTAAAAGTAGACCACACATTAAAAAAAAGTGTAAAGAAAGCCTATGTTTTTTAGTGAGACCTATTTTCTTTTATAAAAGGCCTATGCGATACTTGCTATCTAGGACTTGAACCTAACATTATTTACCAAATTTACTAGTTATAATATAAGTTGCATTAATATCATTATATACATATTTATTAATATACAATACGGTACAAAACCGTAATGACCTCTTAAAAAAAACGCTGGTAATGATCAAAGTTATTAATAAATACTATTTATTAAAAAATACCAACATGAATTCCGTAAATAATAGTTAAGTAATTTGTGAATAGTAATAATTTGAGTTAAAAATATTTTATTTTCTCAAAATAATATTATATAAATGACTTATATTATTTTCTCAAAAAAAAAAATATATTTTATTCGATTTTGAGATTGAGGAGAAAAAAGTTGAATAAATATATTATAAAGTTAAAAAAATATTGAATATAATTTTTAAATATAATTTTTTTAAAATTTAAAAAATTTGTATTGTATTTTGTGTTTTTTGGTGTTTAGAAAAATTCTAATGATTAGGTAATGATTAGATAAAAAATTTAAATATTTAAAATTAAAAAATATTTTAAAAACTATTTTATGTCTGAGTGTTATTTGAAAGAAAAATTATAAAAAAATTTGAAACAAAATGAGATGATGGGCGTAGATAAACACCGAATAAAAGATGACTAATCACAATTTTTTTTATTGTGCATTGACCTTCGTTTGATCTTCTTTTACTTTTTCAGTAATTTTTATGAAATTAAATCTATTTTTAATTAAATTATATAATTATGTTGGTTTATTAAATTTATTTTATTTTAAATAAGGCAAGAAGTTTATGTTTTGGAATTTTTAATTTAAATTTAAATTATAAAACAAAAAAAAAATAGGAATATGAAACAAGTAGTAAAAGAAATGTAAATATCGTTACCCTTCTCTTTGTCGTTCACATGATTGAGTGGACCTTTGTTTTTTTATGTGGATTTTTTTAGTTCTTTTTTGTGCTGCATCTATGGCCTAGAAACTATTCACCTGATAATTTTAACAAGGAAAAAATAAGGCCGGTTGGGTGGGTTATTAGCTTTTACATAAGCTAATACGAATTTGCCACATAGGAGGTGCAGGAAAGACACATATGCACCTGCACGCAGACCATTCTTCTTCCCCTCCCTCTCTCCCACGAATTCTTCAAGCATGTCCTCACCGGCGGCTTTTGGCCTTCCCCACCCCCTCCCTTGCATGCAGCGACGATCTTTCCCCGCCCTTCCTTCCCACATGAATATGCAACAATAAATCGTTCAATTTTTTTAAATGATAGGGGAAGCATTATTAATCATCAATCCCATATTTCTCACGATTGGCCCTCCAAAGCTATTTGTGATGCATATATTATTGAAACTAATAAAAGTGTAGTGCAGGCAAGGTGTTTGCCAGAAGTTTTTCACGGTAAGACAGAACAATGCTCAAAGGAATTCTGCATTCTCATTGTTGTTTCATGTACATCAAGATATCTATTTAGAGTGTGTATTACATATCAGTCTTTACTATGTGTTCCACTCATGTAGTGACAGGTGGCTGTAGAGGATCATCATTCTGTTATAGGTGGTGCATGCAGCTTTGTGAGCTGTCTGTTATAGGTGGTGTGCATAGCTATGTGAGCTGTTTTTGTGCAACAGATTCTGCAGCAGGCTGAGGTGCAGGGCACTGGAGTGCAGCGGACTGAGGTGCTTCAATACCCTCTCGCGATGCAAGCACCACTGATTTGAGAGTGAGGCTTGATCGTAGAAGCTGGAAGCGCGCAGTGGACAGAGGCTTGGTCATAATGTCAGCAATTTGTTCTTTGCTGGAGATGAAAGATACTTGAAGTGTCTTTGCTGCAACTCTTTCTCGAACAAAGTGAAAATCAAGCTCTGCATGCTTGGTCCGTGAGTGAAGGACAGGATTGACAGATAAGTAGGTAGCTCCTAGGTTGTCACACCACAAAGTGGGGGGGTGAGTTAAAAAAAAGACCAAGTTCTTGTATTAAATTTTGTAACCAAAGTATTTCTCAAGCTGTATTTGCTACAGATTTATACTCAGCTTCGGTTGAGGACCAGGCAATGGTGACTTGTTTTTTTTTAGCCCCAAGAGATGAGATGGCTGCCAAAGTAAACACAAAACCCCCAATAGACTTGCGATCATCCGAGCACCCGGCCCAATCGGCATCAGAAAAAGCAGAAATTCTGAAAGAGGAAGTGGGAGAAAAATGTAAGCCAAGAAGAGGTGTATGTCGAAGGTAACAAAGAATCCTTTTTACAGCCTACCAGTGAGAGAGTCTAGGGCAGTGCATGAACTGACAGACTCTATTTACTGCAAAGGATATATTAGGCTTGGTAAAAGAGAGATATTGTAAGCTACCTACAACACTTTGATAGAGCTGAGGATCTTCGAATGTACAACCATCAAGAGATGTAAGTTTGACCGAGGAGCACATAGGGGTAGTGACTGGTTTGGACAGGTGCATATTGGTGCAGTGCAAAAGATCAGTTATATATCTAGATTGAGAAAGATAAACTCCAGAGGAATTTCGAGTGACTTGAATGCCTAGGAAATAATGAAGCATACCCAGATCCTTAACAGGAAAATAAGTACTTAAGGAATGAATGAAATCAGAGATAATTTTAGAGCTAGAACCAGTGACTATCAAATCATCAACATAAACAAGAATGTAAATGCAATCAGAACCAGTTTTCAGCATAAACAGAGAGGAATTAGAGCGAGATGCAATAAATCCTAGAGAAATTAATTTGTCAGATAATTTTGCAAACCAAGCCCGTGGGGCTTGTTTCAGTCCGTAGAGTGATTTTTTTAACTTACACACGTGAGAGGGGTAGTCAGGATTCACGAACCTAGGTGGTTGTTGCATGAACACAGCTTCATCAAGGTCTCGGTGTAAGAACGCATTCTGCACATCGAGCTGATGAAGAGGCCAGTTTGAGGTGACAGCAATGGAAAGGAGGAGACGTATGGTAACTAGCTTAATAACAGGGCTATAGGTTTCTGTGCAGTCCAAGCCGGATTTCTGATGGAATCCTTTGGCCACAAGCCGTGCTTTACGGCATTCAAGGGTTCCATCGGATCTCCTCTTGGTTTTCAGGACCCATTTAGATCCTAGAATGTTGAGGTTAGAGTTGAATGGGACCAGTTCCTAGGTCTGATTAAGTAGAAGTGTACGAAATTCCTCAAACATGGCAGTGCGCCATTCGGAGTGTTTGTTTGCTTCAGAAAAAGATGATGGTTCTTTAGGCATGCATGGAGTAGAAGAGGGAAGGGAAGATACATGAGACGAAGTGAAAGAGGCGGACGGCCGTTTCGGAGGCCACCGAACCGTGCCATCGGTTCGTACATGAGGACACTGGGTATTGGTGCGAGACCTCGTGATCATGGGATGAGACTGAGTAGATTGAGTAGCAGGTGGAGATGTGTTTGTGGGTAAGGAGATGGAAGGTATACTTGAGGAAGTCACGGACGGGCGAGAGACGTTTGTGTCGGCAGAGATCGGAGACGAGAAACTAGGGTTTGAAGTGGAAGGGGATGGTATATCGGGCTAGGTTATGGGGCATGGGTCAAAGCCATTGTGAGCTAGGCTTGGAGATTGGGCCACAGGAACCGAAATAATAAAAGGGAGGGGCTGTGGAGAAGATACGAAAGGTGGAGTAGTGGGCTTGGGCTCAAAAGGAAAACATTGTTCATTAAAAATGACATCTCTAGAAATGTAAACCCGGCCCGAGGGAAGGTGGAGACACTTATAGCCTTTGTGGTCAGGACTATAGCCAATGAAAATACATTGTTGAGAGCACAAGTCGAGTTTATGGCGATTGAAAGGCCTTAAATTGGGCCAACAAGCGGAACCAAAGACTCATAGAAAGAGATAGCCAGGTGCATGACCCATTAATATTTCAAAAGGAGATTTGTGATGTAGGATAGGGGTGGGCATGCGATTAATTAAATATGTGGTGGTTAAAAAAGATTTTGCCCAATATTTTAATGGCATGAAAGTGTGAGAGAGAAGCAACAACCCGGTTTCATCAATATGTCGATGCCGTCTCTCTATACTCCCATTTTGAGGATGAGAATGAGGACAAGTGATATGATGAGTAATGCCATAAGATTGAAAAATGGACTGAAGGGGCCGAAATTCCCCACCCCCATCGGTTTGAACCGAAATAACATTGCATGAAGAAAAGGAGTTATGAACAAATTGAAGAAATGTAACAATAATATGAGAGACATCGGACTTAGCATTCATAGGAAAAAACCAAAGATATTTAGAGAAGTCATCTAATATTGATAAATAATAGCGACCACCCATTGTAGATAAAACATGGGCTGGACCCCAAACAAAAAAAATAAAAAAAAATAAAAAAATTGAAATGGGCCAATGGACCGTGAGGGAGACAGTGGATGAGGAAGAGCGTGACCCTTGGCTTGAGAGCAAGCAGAACACGGAGCAAAACCAGTGCTAGATGAGGTGGCAAGATGAAACCGTTGAAGGGTCAGATGAATGATGCGAGGGGAGGGATGTCCTAATCGCTGGTGCCAAAGCTGAGTTGAAGTTCTTGTGCCTAAATGAGCTTGAGGAGCAAAAGTAGTAGGTGCTGGGAAAGTGGAGTGGTGAGGCAAGACGTAGAGCCTGTTCTTAACTAGACCTCGAAGGAGCACTGCCTGGGAATGAGAATCATCCACAAGAAAAAAGGTAGAGTGAAATTCAAAGAAAACGTTGTTATCATGGCAAAATTGCCTAACAGAGAGCAAATTACAAGAGATTAAAGGGACATGGAGAAGATTAGTTAAGAGAAACTTTCCGGAAGATGAGTTCCAGTGTGCCGAGCTAACATTCTGAATAGGAAAGGAGGACCCATCACCGAGGGAGACTTGATCAGAGCCTTGATATGACACAGAGTCTAAGTTGAGAGTAGAGAAATCAAGGGTGAAGTGGTTTGTTGCCGCAGTATTAGGGAACCAGTTGGGAGGAACAGGTGCGAAAGGTGGAATATGAGTGTAGTTGGCTGTCAAGGAGGATGGTGCAGGAGCTTGGAATGCATGGTCAAAACGGTGATAGCAGGAGATCACCATGTGACAGGGCTTGTGACAGAGTTGGCAAATTGGACGGGGTTCACTGCGATTGTTGAAGTAATTCTGGGAAGAGCCACCACGACCAGGATTGCAACCACCAAAGCTGCCACGATGACCCCCTCGACCACCATGTTGTCCACCATTGGGAGGAGGCCCAAGTAAAGAGGACGTACGAGCCATAGTATTGTGAACAGAGAGGGAATAGCCCATGTGCAGAGATTTGTTCTGATGAGATAACCGAGCCTCGTGATTAAGTAGGTAACTGTAAACTTGATGGGATGAAAGTGGATCGGGGCATATAGTTAGAGAAGTGACTATGGATTCATAGTCTGTCCCAAAGTCCGGCAAGGAGATAGACCAAAAATTCCTGGTCCGAGAGAGTACGTCCTGCGGTACTAAGGGAGGAGGCAAAGGGGTTTTGCTTTATTGTAATATTCTGACATAGATTCAGTTCCTTTTTTCAGGGTGGCAAGCTAGAACTGAGTGTGGAGCACATGAGCAGAGGATTGAGCTTGGAAAATATTTTGGAGGGTCGACCAAACCTCTTTGGACGTGGTACAGTCCAAGACTTGTGCAAGAACCGACTCGGAGAGTGAAGAATTAAGTGCAGAAATGAGAAGTTGATCCTGTTCGGCCCATCAGATACGTTCTGGGTTGGGTTTACTATCAACAATGGCTCGGGGAGGATAGGAGGTTCCATCAACGTGGCCAAACAGATCATGACCTTTGAGGAAAGGCACAATTTGTGCCTTCCATAAGGGGAAGTCGTGAATGTTAAGCTTTACAGTGACCAAGTTGGATGCAGATGTGAGAATGGAGGTGGGATTGAAAGAGAGGGGAGGATTCAGTGGGGGGGGGGGGGGGGGGGAGGATTCGAAGGAGAGGGGTTTTCTAGATTTTCGAGAGCGACCACGAGGAAGGAAGGACGTGAGTCTCAGGCTCTAGATACCATATTGAAACTAATAAAAGTGTGGTGCAGGCAAGGTGTTTGCCAGAAGTTTTTCACTGTAAGACAGAACATTGCTCAAAGGAATTCTGCATTCTCATTGTTGTTTCATGTACATCAAGATATCTATTTATAGTGTATATTACATATCAGTCTTTACTATGTGTTCCACTCATGTAGTGACAGGTGGCTGTAGAGGATCATCATTTTGTTATAGGTGGTGTGTGCAGCTTTGTGAGTTGTCTGTTATAGGTGGTGCGCATAGCTATGTGAGCTATTTTTGTGCAACGGATTTTGTAGTAGGCTGAGGTGCAGCAGACTAAAGTGCAGGGCACTGGAGTTTTTGTGCAATGGATTCTGCAGCAGGCTGAGTGCAGGGCACTGGAGTGCAGTGGACTGAGGTGCTTCAATATATATGCATCTATAAAATGCATAACTGCCGACCCAAAGTTGTAACACGACGATTTTTTTTTTACTTCATTTGAAAGAGAGGAACAATATTGGAGAGAGAGAGAGAGAGAGGAGAAAGAAACTGGGACATGGGTGGGGGCGAAAAGAGAGGGAGATAAATAACTTTCTATCACCTGTATGCGGGTGTCAATTGGATTTTCATGAGATCCCTATGTGGCAGCTGCTGATTGGCTGGTGTAAAAGCATATAACCCACCCTACCGGTTGGGAACGCTACCCTTTTAACAAATTAGGATTATATTTGCTAGCCTTTTTGTTGGTGCTTTTTTTCGCATAATATTGTTAGTTTAATTTACCGGTTTTTCGTAAATAATTTAGGAGATATTTGATGAGATAAAAAATCTATTAATAGTACTGAAATGATTTGTGAATAGCGCTGAAATAGTTTAAGTTAAGATATTTGATTGTGTTTTTGGAAAATGAGTAAGAAAAAGTTGAATAAAAATATTATAAAGTTAAAATATTTTTAAAATGTAATTTTTAATATTATTTTTGTTTTAAAATTTAAAAAGGTTATATTATCTTTTGTGTTTTGTTTAGAAGTTTGGTAAATTTGCTAATTAACTGATTAAGTAATAATTAGATGAAAAAGTTGAAGATTTGAAATTAAAAAATATTTGTATTTGAATGATTTTTTAGAAAGAAATTATTAGAAATTTTGAAATGAGAAGTGGTAAGATGATTTGTGTTCCCCAACAATCCCTTAATGTTTATTAGTTCTACCTATATAAAAAAAAAAATTAATGTTTATTGTTCTTTCGGTTGCCATTTTGAAGAGGATATCGTTATCTTAAATTAGCAAAAGATCTCAATCTTTTCTGAGGTAATTGCCATTCTGGAATGATTTTTTTTTTTTTTTGTTTGAATGAGCAAAGAAAACGTTACAAATGGTAGTTAGATTGTTTGCATTCTTTTAAATTGGCTGTTTGCTTTAATCTAATCTACTTCTGGTTTTGTTTGCACATGACTTGTTGATATTTTTATGTTTGATTTGACTTGGGCATTAATTAGTCGTATTATGAAGTTGTTTCATCTGTTTAATTAACACTAACCCCTAAATATATATATACTTTTCCACTCTATCACTACAAGAGAAATGGTTTTGTGAGACAAAAAATTGTCTCAAAAAATTATAATTTCGTCCTAAAAAGGAATTGGAGATGAAAAAATTTCGTCTCTAATTTGTCTCTTAAAGGCTGTCTCAAAATTTTAAGGACGAAATTTTGCGGAACCAGTCGAAACCGTTCGAACGAAATGAGTGTTCGAATGAAATATTTTCCGTTCGAACCTACCCGTCCATTCGAACGAAATAAAATTTTGAATCGAACAAATAACAATATTTGATACTGTTCGAACCAATAAATTTTGTTCGAATGCAAATTACGTCCGTTCGAACTGTATTCCGTGTTATTCGTTCGAATGAGTTATTTTTTGTTCGAATGGTTATTTGTTTATTCGAATGGATTTAGGAATGGTACTTTACCGTTCAAACTGGTTATTTACCGTTCGAACGGTATGAAACATACAGAACAAAACCAAATTAATTAAAAATACCATATTAGTATTACACAAAATATAATTCAAATGTCAATTGTTCAAATGTTTTGAAACTTTATAATGTATTAACCCTAAAGAAAAAAAAAGTTTTACAATTATGGTGGTGGTGTAGAGTTTTGTGACATAACTGACTGCAACTGAAGTATAGATTTTTGTACCTCCATCTCCAATCTCTTCTGCATGTTCTCTTCTAATCTTGTCTCAAGATCTGCTGCTTGAACTACTCTGATCAGCAACTCTTTTTTCTTAGACCTCAATCACTCTATTTCAAGTGTTGCTTCCTCTAATTTTTTAGTTTTGTCGTCATTCGATCTAGCTTGAGAAGAGGATGATGATGTTGAAGATGGTTTAACGCAACGTCCTAAGCCCCTCAAATATCCAGAACGTGATCCAAGAACTTGAGAAATGATCTGAACATCGTTGACAGATGATGCATCAGATGGATCCGCATTAACTTCCTTGAGAGATATCATCTTGTCCTACAAAAACAAAAACATATTAGTTAGTATAAGTAATAAAACTATAGTCACAATAGAATTAAAGAAACTTAAACTTACATAATTTTCCTCTGCTTCGGGACTGGTCTAAACACCATCACGATTTTTATATGATTTTGCATACAATTGGGTCAGATCATAGTCAGCAGGATTTTCTTCTTTCTGCAAAAAAAAAAAATATATTAGAACTTAAATCAGAAAAGTGTATTATATGTTAATATTTAATAGGGAGTAGAATAAATTACCGTTTTGTTAGACAAACGATGAAAAGATCGAGAACCCGCATAATGGTGTATCTTCAAGTTTGATCTATTTGCTTTGTTCACAGTACTCCGTTGCTAAAAAAATAAAAATAAAAAATATCTATATGTTTAATACATCTATCATAATATACTATTAAAAAAATAGAGCAACGAAATTACCTGATAAGCAGGATCTTCAAACATATCACAAACCTTCTCCCATTCATTTGGTGGCATTGCTTGGAATGGATTTTGGCGCGCCTCTATTGTAGTACTGAACTTCTTATAATGTGCATGACATCGACCTTTGTACCTCCGAAATGCATTCGACATCAACTCCTCAACCGTTAATCGATCCTTTCGTCGGCCAAAATCAAGCTCAAACTCATCCTTCCAATAATTATAAATAATTAGTATAAATACCAAATATTCAAAAAATAACATGAATAATACTTAGTTACTTGAGATGTAGGTTATTACCAAATAACAATTTTTGATGTGATCTTTCACTTCTTGGGGAACTTTAGACTAAGAGGATGTAGCAATAGGTGTATACGTGCGAGTAAGCGTACCAACAAAAGAAGCAAGCCATGCTGCTGAATCTCCAGAGCCACTGGTGTGATAATCAGGAATATTAACTTTAATTTTACCAACTTTCTCTACTTTTTCTATGCAGACACCCCTTGTAGTGCCTCTACCTTGGCGCTGGCTTACAACAGCTATATACAGTAATTAAAGCAAGTATTTGAATTAGATACTTTTATTTTATAGATATATTACCTAAATTGAGCGTAAACTGTAGTATTTAATGTAGAATTTTTATTTCTCGTGTTTGCTAATTTATTTATTTTTTTCATTTTACTTGCCGTTCATAATAATATAAAAAATAATATTATCTTTAAAGTTATATTTATATACTTTAACAGAAAATAAAGCATTTTTATCGAAAAAAAAATTAAAAATATATGTACAAATTAATAATGATAAACAAATTAATGAAAAAAATTTTCTTTCGAAGTAATAAATTTAAGTTCATACGATTATTAACTTTTCCCGGGAAAACAAATTTAATTTCCCACCAATATTATTACTGTTCAAACAGATCATATACTGTTCGAACAGAATTAATTGGTTGTTCGAACACTTTATCCCCCGTTCGAACGGTTTTTCGTTTTGAGACGATTTTTTCGTCACAAAATATTCCGTTCGAATGCATATTTTTTCGTTCGAACAAAATTTGTATCTGAGACAGTTTTGGAGACGAAATGAAAAATTTGCCTCCAAAAATAACTTTTAGAGATGAAATTTAGTTCGTCCCTAACTAATTTCGTCCCTAAAAATTAAATTTCTTGTAGTGTATCTATGTTAATTACTTGGTTGAGTCATTTAATCTTCTTAATTTTCTTGAATAAAATTGTATCTTGATATAGGAGGCATTCACATGGAATCATGGATTGAGAAGTATATATTATTGTCTTTTAGATGAAGATAAATGATTTTTTTTAACAAATTGAAGTTTTCATGTGTGTGTGTATATATATATGTGTGTGTTAAAATCATATTTTTATTATTTTAAAATACATTTTTTTTATATAGAATTATTTATATATATAATATAATTTATGTATATAACGATTATTTCGAAATTGGTATATTAAAACATAGTGATATATTTTGATTCCAATATCTCGAATAGTCGCCGAAGGCCCGAAACTGAATTCAAAACTTTAATTTTGACTCAAAAGTTCTTTCGTTGTTCAAACACGTGAGATTTCAATTTCTAATCAGCGTGACAAGAAGTAGTAATATTGATTCTAACTTGTTAGTTGGGCTAGCTGTCATCACATGTACAGCTTATCTTTGTCCTATTAATTTGTTTGGCATCGAAATTTTAAAGTTATCAATAAAATAATATTTTAACTTTTTGAATTCCTGAATTTTCAAATGAAAAGTATATGCCTTACAAGTATATATATACCTAGCTACCTAACACGTTTATATATTTTTTTGTTTAAACAAACGTCTAATATATATATATATATATATATATATATATGTTACAGTATGTTTGTTTCTATCTTATTTTTTTCAACAACTTGGTGCAAAAACTAATGTTTTCAAAAATCTATTTAATTATATAAAAGTCAAGTTTTCAATGCTGACTTGACATTCATTCCATAAAATTTGAAAATGAAATGGTGCAAAGAAAAGGGAATCTGAACGTCAAGCGGTGAAAAGAGAGATGAATTCAAGGGGTGAGAACAGAGGGTTAACTCCCAACTTGGTCTTTGTTCAAACACGTTCTCCAAGCGGTGAAAATTGCAAACAAAGACCGAAACTAAACACGTTCCGCCGAAACTTTTCTATAATTATTTCTATTTATATAATTGTTTAGAATCATGGTATATATAGTTACTGAGAAGAGTTACGTTATGCTTGGAGAGTAAGATGAGAATTTTTAGTTTTAGATGAAAGTTTAAAATATTATTTTTTAATAGTATTATTGTTTTGGAGTTTGAAAAAGTTGAATTGGGATTTGAAAAAATTGAATTGTTTATTATATTTGATATAGAAATTTGAAAAATTATAATGATGAGATGAGACAAGATGAGAATTTTGTGTCTCATTTTAATTACCAAACATAACCTTAGTTTCATGTACCGGCCAAAGTCCTCTAGAAATATAAGTCAAGCGGCAAAATCTATGGAGATACAAGCATATATGCATTCATTTATATATGAGAGAATACGTTTCAATTAGAAATGTGTAGAAACAGAGCATTACAAAACTGACAATACTATGAGACTCAGTCCATCCCTAGTATATAACCTTTCAATTAGAAACAAAGGCAGGATTTCAGTGTTTGAAATTTATGGAAATATGTAGTAGACAACCATATATCATCATCTTCATAGACAGATTTTACACAACCATATGATAGCAAATTACACTATATGTTAAACAATCATATACACAAATTCACATTACACAGATTCACAAATTACACAGATTACACATTACACAATAGAATCAACACAAATTTCACAGATTCACATTACACATATATACAAATTACACTATTAATTCATCACAACTTACACAGAGAGAAGAGGAAGGGAGAAGAGAGAGAGGTTCACCGTGTCGACCTAGTGCTTCTACTAGACTGTGGCAGGCGGAGGTGGTTGGGGAAAGGTGGCAAATCGGGTGAGGTTGCGATTTGGGGGGGGGGGGACTGGCTCTAGGTGACTAGGTGAGGTCTCGCAGCAGGGGGAGGCTCTGCAATCGCCGGGAGAGAGAGAGAGAGACGAGAGAGACGAGAACGAAGCAGAGTGGGGTGGGGGGGATTAGGGGAAGAAAGGGAAAAGGCCAAGCGTGGGTATAAATATTGTTATCTTTTGTGGCGACATTTACTCACTGCAAAAAAAAAAAAAATTGCCGTGAAAACCAAATAACCCATATTTGCATAATTAATTCAGGTAAGTTTATTTGTGGTGACAAAATGTCCCTACAAAAAGTCCATAAATTCGTCGTAACAAGATAATAACTCACGAACGGCTAAAATTTCTGACCACACTATTTGCGGCGATAATAATTGACGGCAAAAATATGTTTGTCGCCATAAAAGAATCTTTTCCCCACAAAGTGTTACTTGCTGAGGTCATTTCGCGGGAAATGGCTTGTTTTATTTTCCACGAACGGTTTTCGTGTGATTTGGTAATTATTTGCCACGACCGTATGTCTTGGGCAAAAAATTCATGGCAAAAAGCCATAATTCTTGTAGTGGCGCTTGTGTTGGCTTGTTTGTTTATGACGGCTTACTTGTAAATTCCAAGTGTCATGTTTTGTTATTACGGTTTTCCTCCACTATAAGTGAGGGTTTTTTAATAAAATTTGAGAGGAGGTCACTTTTAAATATGTGACCTTCGGCTTTTTTTTTTTTTTTTAAAAGAAGTTTCTTTTGGACTTGTTCCATAGAGTTCCTTAGGTGAAAAAAAAAAAGAAAAAAAAGAAGTTTCTTTTGGACTTGTTCCATAGAGTTCCTTAGGTGCTACAGATTTTC
The DNA here is from genome assembly GCA_029856935.1 of Cyclocarya paliurus. Taxonomy (NCBI): domain Eukaryota; kingdom Viridiplantae; phylum Streptophyta; class Magnoliopsida; order Fagales; family Juglandaceae; genus Cyclocarya; species Cyclocarya paliurus. Next base: position 20,404,053 of record CM056958.1, read on the forward strand.
TAAAGCCTTTCAGACAATGACCCCACTTAATCTATACATATTGAACAAATCAAACAAGGTAGCGACTTCCCGCGTTTATCTAGATATATATAAATATATTTATATATATTTATATATATGACGTAACTTCACCCGTATCCGTATCCGTCTCTGCTCTGTCTTCCTCTTCCTCTTTCTTTCTTATTTTTCTTTTTATTTTGTTTGAAGCTGTCTGATATCTTCCCACCACCGTCATGCACACGCTCCAAACTTTATTTATTAAATCTAAAGTTGAATATTTCAATGCAAGGACAAAACGATAGAGTAACAGGGAAGTTGGTCTTTATAAAATGGCAGGCAGCTTGTTCATGATACCATAAATTGCGGTGGGTAAGTGACCAATGACCATCTTAGTTTGTTAATTGATCCTTCACCGGCAGCGCTACTACTACAGTGTGGAATATTTTAGAGGCAGCAGTTTTGGAAGACAGCGTCCTGTCCATCCCTCTAGCAGCTGGTACGTAATTCGTTTTTGCAACACCATTTATATAATTAGTTTGCATCTTTATTTGCTGAAGATGCATGGACGCGGTACACGTAATTATTATCGGCATATTAATTGTTGCTTTCGAACCGAATTGAAACACATACATTTTAGGAAGAACGCAGATAGAATGGGAACTCGGGAAAAAGAAGAAGGAACTGTATTCGTCTCTGCTCTCCCTCTGTTTCTCTCTCTTTCTTTCTTACTTATTTTTCTTCTTATTTTGTTAAGGTTGATTTGGAAAATGATAGAGAAAAAAATGAATAAAAATATTATTAATTTAAAAATTACTTGAATATAATTTTTTAATAGCATTTTTGTTTTAAAGTTAGAAAAAATTGTATTAATTTTTGTGCTTTATTACAAAATTTATAAAAGTTTTATTGATTTTTTTGTTTAGATAATGATTAGATAAAAAAGTTGAATATCATTTTAAATTAAAAAGTGTTTTATATTTGAGTAATATTTACAAATAAAATTATGAAAAGCTTTGAAAATTTTGAGAATTTCATGTTTCATCTTGTGTGGTTTGGCAACTAAGATGAGACATAAAATTCTCATCTCATCATTACAATTTTTTCAAATTTTAATATAAAATATAATAAACAATTCAACTTTTTAAATCTCAATTCAACTTTTTCAAATTCTAAAACAATAATAATATTAAAAAATAATATTTTAAACTTTCATCTAAAATAAAAAATTCTCATCTCAGTATCCAAACCTGAATGCTCCCTTACTCTAAGCCTTAATCACACATATGTGAGCCTCTCGTGGTTCCTTCCATGCACGACACTTGGACTCCCTTACTCTATTATTTGAGGTGTAGATCTTACCCCATGCTTAGTGCTTTTCATTATACAAATGTTTTTGCCACAAAATTTTTTTTATAAAAGTAAATTTACAGATTTACGTGACTTGATGTAATACATTAAATTATACAGCTACTATTATTGTAAAGTAGATTTAATGTATTAATTTATAAATTTATTTTTATCAAACAATTTTTATGATTGCACACGGGTAAAAATGAGATTGGCATTCTGTCCTGAAACTCACTTTTTTGGTGTCAAGTTGACTCCGGCTTGCCAACAATTATCTGTGAGTAATTTTTAAGAGCTAAAGCTGCTAAATTCTTTATTACATTCTAGCTAGATTTTTACTCTAGAAAAAAAACCATTTTTAATTTCATTATAAATTTCAACTGTAAAACATTTTTGGGTGACGTTATAACATTCCTGATTTTTACGTCTAGAAATATTTCGGTGCGGGTTAACAACGCCCTTTGATAATGATATTTAAAAAAGTAATGCTACACATATTTATAATTTTACATATAAGATTTATTTTGTCAATCTTTTTTTTTTAAAATTAAATTTTCAATTTGATAATTTTATTCATAACAATAATTGATTGGTGTAGAAATAAATTTTTGTAAGTTTTTTTTCTATACATTGTTTCATTTAAAAATTATCAATCAAATAGCATTTTTAATTTTTTGAATTCCTGGGTTTTTAAATGAAAAGTTATTATCATTTAGGAAAAGTCAAGAAATTAAAAGAAAAAATGAAAAACATATATATATATACATATATATGCATCATGTATATGTGTGTGTATATATACATATATATATATATATATGCATATATGAATATATGCAGAAGAGTCCAAAATTTACACCAGAGAAATATGGTGAAGAAAAGTGTCAAGTTGCATGGTCAAAGTTCAATATAATCTGCAACTTGGACTCTACTACTTGCAGACGCTAGCTTCGAATTTTCTCTGTTCCGGCCTATTTAATTTCTTGTGGCGATTCATCTCTCCAATCTAGATGTTGGAATGGTCTGCAAATTAACCTTAGAAAATACAACATGCAAAAGATATTATTGCCGCCGTAACGTTCACGTGGAGTGGATGCATGGTAATGTGGTGAGAAGCGCTGACGTGTCGCTATTAGATTGGTGGGCTGATATACTGAGTATCTCAGATGGGCTGTTGCCCAAGTTTTCTCTAAATCAATTGCTCCGTAGAAAAAATAATCCGGTGGGTGGAATATCATAATTTGAAAGTTTTGGTGACACAATTTAAAGGCTCGATAACGTGTACATGATTAGAGCAGAGCCGCGACATGGACCTTTAATGTAATGTCGTTGGAGTCCAAGAAATAATTAATCAATTAGTTGGTGCATCATGAATAATTAATTATATATGTTTATTTAGACAAGAAGATTAATTAATATATATATATATAGCAGCATCAGTACTACTCTTCATCGATGATTTTATTATCATCAAATGATCTCAAAGGGATATGAGATATTGATATACTCTTCATTGTGTTTTGAATGATCCTTGTCTTTATATATATACAATGGTAGCTAGCTATATCTATTGAGATCCATCCTTAGAATTCCTGTACATAATCTGACACCTAAATTAATTTGAAAAATAACATAATTTGTGAAATCTACGTTAATTATTGCTGAGTATCATTGGGCATTGGGTCTAATATGGTAACACCCCCCTATTTGATATACAATATATTGACATGCATCCGTCGTTTGAAAGTATTTTCTCGCCTGCATATAATTTTAAAAATCATTTTTCAAAGTCAAGATTGGTAATATATTCCAGAGAAATAACAATATTATATTCTTGATTTCAAGAAATGAGATATATCACACATTATTGGTGTCTCTTTCTATTTCAAGTTTGTACTAATATATGTACTTCATAACTTGACAGGTAACATAGAAACAAACACTTTATCTCTCGAACAGTCATTAGGGATTGGAGCTAATCAGAGAGTTGAGAGTGGAAACTCTTCTAACAGCCAAGGTCGTTCTAACTCCTCAAACATCTCTAGTACAGAAGATGATAATTCGACAATTGATGAAGAAAACTTTTCAGGTTCAAACAGCCCAGGTCTCTCCCTCCCTCCCTCCCTCCCTCTCTCTCTCTCTCAATATGCACAAACATTATTGAAAAGTTATTATCAATTAGGTAAACTCAAGAAATTAAAAGAAAAATAATTAAAAACAATTGATTTTTTATTGATAATTGTGAAATTTGATTGTTAAATCAATTGCTCCCTAGAAAAAATAGATTGGTGGAATGTCATAATTTGAAATTTTTTATGACACAATTTAAAGGCGCGATGACGTGTACATGATTAGAGCAGAGCCATGACATGGACATCTAATGTAATGTCGTTAGCGTCTAAGAAATAATTAATCAAGTTGGTGCATCATGAATAATTAATTATATATGATTATTTAGACAAGAAGATTAATTAATATATATAGCAGCAACACTACCCTTCATCGATGATTTTATTATCATCAAATGATCTAAGGGATATGAGATAGTGATATACTCTTCATTGTGTTTTGAACGATCCTTGTCTTTAAATATATACAATGGTAGCTAGCTATATCTATTGAAATCCTTAGAATTCCTGTACATAATCTGACACTAAAATAAATTTGGAAAAGAACGTAATTTGTGAAATCTACGTCAATTATTGCTGAGTATAACCATTGGGCATTGGGTCTAATACGGTAACACCCCCCTCTTTGATATACAATATATTGACATGCAACCATCGTTTGAAAGTATTGATCTGTGACCTCCAGATAATTTTAAAAATCATCTCAACTAATTTTAAAAAAACTTTAGACACATTGCAAGTTTGCTGCCAAAAAGTAAACAACTTAATTTTCACCGATAAGGCTTTTAGTAAAGCTCTGCAATTATAAAAAGCTCTACCACACAATCCAAAACATGTTAACCCAACCTATAACATGCATGCACTTGGTAGAAGAAATTAAAAATCATTTTTCAAAGTCAAGATCAAAAATGTATTCCTAAGAAATAACAATATTAAATTCTTGATTTCAAAAATTGAGATATATCACATTATTAATGTCTCTTTCTATTCCAAGTTTTGACTAATATATGTACTTCATGACTTGACAGGCAACATGGAAACAAACACTTTTCCCCCAGAACTTCTTACAAATGATAATTCAATAATTGATGAAGGAAACCCTTCAAGTTCAAACAACCCAATACAGACTGAAGATGATAATTTGATAATTGATGAAGGAAACTCTTCAAGTTCAGATAACCCAGGTCTCTCTCTCTCTCTCTCTCTCTCTCTCAATATGCACAAACATTATTGGAAGAAAAAAATAGGCTTATAATTAAATGGAAAATTAGGAATTTATCAGTGCCTAATCTAAAGCTGATCTTGTAACTTAGATGTAGTTCTTGTCATTGAGACTTGAGAATTGAAATTTGAATAACCATGACAACAAGTACAAATGATTTATTTTATGTGGTTTATCTTAGATATGATATGATTTAATTTGCAAGAAAGATTCTAAATTTAAATATTGTATATCAAATCATGTCATGTCAATAATGTGGATGGTGTGTCATTCACATTAGCTTAGAAATAGAAATAATCAACCACAAAAAAAAAAAAAAGATTTGGAAAACTTGAACATTCTTCTAACTCAACTCATGGACGGTACGCAAATAAGTTGAAAGTAGAAGATGATAGTAAAATGAAATAATAGAGAAATTACACTTTGATCATCTCCTCAAACTACCAATACTCATTTTACAATTAAGGTGACCATCAAATTACTAATCCAACTTTATCTCTCAAACTTGTCCTTTTTGCAATTTCCTTCTCATATTAAGATCCAACCTTTTAGATCATACCACTACATTAATTATTCTTTTAATTATCAATTATCTCGAAGTCAACAATATTATATAGGATTTAAACAAGGGGCCAGTTAAATTACTTATATAATTTGGAGGTGAAGTGTTAAGTTGGTTGGTGATTACCTAACTTTATTGCCATTTTGCAAAATGTGTCAATTTTAGGGATAATCTGTGATTTTTACTTAAGAGAATGATGCGTTAAAAAAAAATAGGGATTTGATTAAAGATTTTATTGGGCTTGAATATTTGTGAGGGTTAAGTTGTACGAGAATGGCTGAAACAAAGCTCACATCGAACACTCAGTTCGTCGGGTTGCATCTTTACAGAACATACATAAACATAAATCGGTTTGTAAAATGTATGGAAACACAACGTTTTATTTAATCCAAACAGTGCGTTTGATTCCACGTGAGAAGTAGTCCGCGGGGTTAGCGGACGATGCCTGCCTTTAGAATTTTTCTTTAAATAAATTTCGAGTTTTGCTATGTACAAGCAAATTTGTATACCAATCTGCGTACTAATGTTGTTGTCTTCATATTTTAAATTTAAATTAGCACTGTTTTCAATAAAGTTTACTTTCTAACCAATCATATTGAATGGATGCGCGTATTAGTGAGCATAATCGCTTACAACTAGATTTTTCCAAAAAACTTTAGACACATCATGTTTGCTGCCAAAAAGTAAACAACTTAATTTTTACTAATAACTAATAAGGCTTTTAGTAAAGCTATGCAATTAAAAGCTACACTACACAATCCAAAACATGTTAACCCAATCCCTAGCATACACTTTGTAAAAGAAATTAAAAATAATTTTTCAAAGTCAATATCGAAATTGTATTCCTGAGAAATAATAATATTAAATTCTTTTTTTCAAAAAATGAGATATATCACACTATTAGTGTCTCTTTCAACTTCCAAGTTTCGACTAATATATGTACTTTATAACTTGACAGGCAACATGGAAACAAACGCTTTACCCCTTGAACTTCTTACAAATGACAATCATGCGGACTGGAGTGTCAAGATGAAAAACAACCTGGTGGCTCAAGGTCTTTGGGACATTGTTAAGACAAGCTCGAAACCTCCCAAACCAGATGATGACGTGGTTGAATTCGAGGCTTGGAGAAAGATAAATGATGCGGCTTTACATACAATCCAAAGTTCGTGCGGTATGGACACACTATCTCGAATCAATAAAATTAGTTCTTCCAAAATTGCTTGGAAAAAGTTGGGTAAAATGTTCATGGAAAGTAATGAACAAGACAAGCTATTACAGACTGAAGATGATGATTCAAAAATTGATGAAGGAAACTCTTCAAGTTCAGATAACTCAGGTCTCTCTCTCTCTCTCTCTCTCTCAATATGCACAAACATTATTGGAAGAAAAAAATAGGCTTATAATTAAATGGAAAATTAGGAATTTCTCAATACCTAATCTAAAGCTGATCTTGTAACTTAGTTGTAGTTCTTCTTGTCATTGAAACTTGAGAATTGAAATTTGAATCACCATGACAAGTACAAATGATTTATTTTAGGTGGTTTATGTTAGATTGACTTGATTTAATTTGCAAAAGAGATTTTAGATTTAAATATTATATATCAAATCTTGTCATATCAATGATGTAGATTGTGTGTTATTCACATTAACTTACAAATAGAAAGAATCAACCGTAAATAAAATAAATAAATAAATAACAATAACAACAATAATGTTTTGGAAAACTTGAACATCCTTCTCACTCAACTCATGGATGGATCTCGATCGTATTTGTTGGAAAGCACATTGGATGTCGACCAATTAAGCACAGTAGGCAAATAAACGTAGAAGATGATAGTAAAATGAAATAATAGAGAAATTACACTTTGATCATATCGTCAAACTACTAGTACTTATTTTACAAGGTGACCATCAAATTACTAATTCAACTTTTTCTCTCAAACTTGTCCTTTTTTGCAATTTTCCTTCTCCCATTAAGATCCAACGGCCTTTTAGATTATACTAGTACGGTACTTATTTTTTAATTATCAATTATCTCAAAGTCAACAATTAATATTATATAGGATTTAAACATGGGGTTAAATTACTTATATAATTTGGAGGTGAAGTGATAACGTTGGTTGGTGGTTTACTTTATTGCCATTTTGCAAAATAAGTGACAATTTCTAGGGTAATTTGTGATTTTTCCTCAAAATAATTATGATACGTTAAAAATCAATTATGATTTTGTCCTCAAAGTAATTTTTCTTCAAAATAATTTCTAGGGTAATCTGTGATTTGTCCTAAAAGATTTTATTGGGCTTGAAATGTGTGGTAATGGCCGGAACAAAGCCCAATCGAACACTCAGTTTGTTGGGTTGCATCTTCATATATAGAACATAAATAAACTTATGGGCTTTGCCTGTGGCTAATTAATTGGCTTTTTTTAGACTGACACATTCGACTAAAGCCTAATCCACGAAACGAAGTGACACTATCAAATTTGCATTTATATCATTAATTATATGTATCATGTGTTGAATTTTAAAATCAACACATGCATACAAAAGATGATATCATTATGTAATAGTAGTTTGTTTGAAAGTACGTACGTGTCGAAGACATTGTTTCGTTTAATTTATTTCATAATTCTATGTATAATATGACAAATATTGGAGATTAAAAAAAACGAAGCTGATATATATGCATGGCTGGGCCAGGTAGGGTTGATTATGCGGCCTTACTCAAGGCTGTGCGAAGAGGTGATTGGAACGCTACAAGAGAATTCCTTGAGCTCCACCCCATTGCATTGACAGCAAGAATGACTTCATTAACGGGTGGGACGGTTCTTCACGCTGCTGTTGATGCTGAACAGGAAAATATAGTAGAGGAGTTGGTGAATATGATTTCAGAACAAGACTTGAAAACAATGCAAGACTATTCCGGTTATACAGCTCTACATATTTGTGGGAATCGCAGGGTGGCAGAGTGCCTGATTAGAAAAAACAATAGACTGCTCAGCATCAGAAATGAGGACTACTTTATTCCAGTTGCTCTGGCTATGTCCGATGGGCGTAAAGAATTGGCTCGGTATCTCTATTCTAAAACTCGGCTTGAAGATTTGGTGGCAAATCAAGGCTTCAATGGTGCTTGCACTTCTTAACAGTTGTTTTTATCGAGGAGAATTAGGTAACAAATTATTACTGCATTCTCTTCTAACCATTCATTGGCCGTAATTTCTGGTGATTGGATTAATTAATTGGATATATGCACTTACGTACTGTACAACGTTAACACATGATTCATAATCATGCAAGATATGGCTTTGGATTTAATGGAGCGTTGTCCTCGTTTGGCTTTTGCCTTGGACGGACAACATAAGAACCCTTTGGAGGTATTGGCTGAAATTTCGACTGACGCATTCGAGCTGAGTGGAAATTATGAGATGGTGCTTTGGAAACAATGGATCTACAATCACTGTGAGTACACTCTTTTTATCTCTCTTGGCAGCTTTTCCAATAATTGGGGTCTTTTTACGAAAAAAAGAAATTTCTAAAAAATAATATTACTTTTATACATCTTTTATAATTATATGTCCTATGTCTCGTACGTAATTAGTTGAGTAAATAACTATATTTATACATTATATTTATGATAGTACAACATAAGAGAAAATCATAGTAGTCTTAATAGCTAGTACTGTACATGCATGTTGCTTGAATTTAATTTGCTCCTTCAAGATAGAGATTAAAAATACTACCTTAGTATATATTATTACTTGGCTTTGAGTTGCCTTTTCTGTTTTTGGGTGGGGGAAGGTATACCTGACATTTCATTAGCTCCTGCTGCCGATGAACTCGCTTTTGAACATTCAAAATGGTCAAGAAAATACAAACGGATCAGGTACGTACGTACGTTAATTAATAATGCCTAAACTTAAATTTCTTTCCCTCTGATTTTTTTACTCCTGACATTAATATGTTTATTATCAAAGTTTTGGGCGTCTTCGTTTTTCTGTCGGAATTAATATGTTGATCATGAGTAATGTTTGGTTTTACTTAATTTGCAGTGCGAGCTGATCTACGGCGCCAACTAATTTCAACTCTCTTGAACCTCTTGGGTATGATATTAATTCCATACAAATAATTTTTTGAATAATGTATGTTTTTAAAATTTGCTATTCTTGATCATCATTTATTATTGTTTCATCCAACTTATAAATTAATTAAGCAGCATGCATGCATGCATTAATGTTTCGTAATTGCCAAATTAATTATATAGGATTCAAGCGTATATATGAAATGAAGTTGGTACGAGCTCAATTCCACGAACTTCTGCGTGGTATGTGTCAAGAAATCCAAGGAGATCGATATGATCCTGATCTTGTTATGGGAGCAGTGTTCGGTGCTATCAAGAGAGGGAACTTTGAATTTGTTTATCAAGTAGTCAAAGCAAATCAATATCTTTTATGGACATGTGATTTTGAAGCAAGAAACATATTCCATTTGGCCGTCCTGCATCGTCAGCATAGGATCTTTAGCCTTCTATATAGCTTAAGAAAGAGGAATGTTATACTATCGTGGACAGATAGGTCCGGAAATACCATATTGCATTTGGCAGGGAAGTTAACAGAGAATACTCCTATCGATTCCATAAGAGGAGCAGCTTTGCAAATGCAAAGAGAAGTTCAATGGTTTAAGGTCAGCTCCATCCATCTCTCCCTGCTGCTTTATTATTTTGTTGATCTCGACCTGCATACACTCTTTAAACTAATCTAGAGATAGATTTTCAAAAGAGAGAAAGGAGAACAACAATAGTACCATGTAATGTAGGTATAAAAATCCTTCCAAGTTTTTAGGCAACTCATGAACAGCTCGAGCCCATTTGTTTTACTTTAATATGTAGGGAAATACTTTATTTCTAATATTAATTTTTAGTTCCCCTACATTAATGTAAGGAATGTCGGGTGGAAAAATCTGTATCACTTAACTTCAAAACAGTGGTACTTATGATTTTAAGAACTCTACTATGGAATAATCTTAATTAGAAACTTCAACCACTCTGCAAGTATTATATTTATTATATATAGAATAACTTTGTTTTGCATTCCATGTTTTTTGGCGTGTCACAATATTGCTACTAAGCAGGTCTTTATTATATGAAAGTTAAAATTCTTGCTGTCAAATTTTCAATACGGAAATCTAATAAACAGATTAAACTGAAGAAATAAAGTATAAATTTGAAAAAAGAAACTGACATGTATACAACTATTTTACAATTCTTTGCACATTCATATTTTAATGAATGACATTTTTATAAAATAAATTATACAATAATATTCTTTTATAGAAATGCCCTCAAATAAAAATAAGGTTGTATAAAATCAAAACGACAAAATTCATTATTCAAAGAGCCAAAAGATTGATGATGGTCTCGGTTTGTTGAATATAGATGGCTAATTCTTTTGCAATAGTCTACTTGCAATTTTTTCCCCATATTTTTATTTAATAAATGCAGGAGGTGGAACGCATTAGCCCTCTCTCTCATAAGGAATTTTTAAACAAAGACGGTTTGACTCCCAGACAATTGTTTACAAGAGATCACAAAGAAATGAGAAAAGAGGGAGAGAAATGGATGAAGGACACGGCAACTTCTTGTACTGTGGTCGGCGCTCTCATCATTACCATTATGTTCGCGGCAGCATTTACCATTCCTGGCGGTAACGATCAAACTATAGGCTTCCCAATCCTTGTGCATTACAAACTATTTAAACTTTTTATGGTAGCTGATTCTCTGGCGTTATTTTCTTCGTCGACTTCAGTATTGATGTTTTTAGGAATCCTCACTTCACGTTACGCAGAAGACGACTTTCTTAGATCGTTGCCCAGAAAGATGATTATAGGCCTTTTCACTCTCTTCTTCTCTATTGCAACTATGATGATAGCCTTTTCTGCTGCTATTTTACTTATGTTACGTGGAAAATACCAGATCGTCGTTCCTATTATTGGTTTGGCTAGTGTTCCCATTATTCTGTTTATATTTGTGCAATTTCACCTTCTTGTTGACATGTTTGTTTCAACCTATAGACCGTGCATCTTTGATAGAAAAATGAAGCCTTGGTTTTAACTTTTTACCTTATTGTAATGTTGTATTGATATATGGGACTAAGCGGAATTGATGATTATTTTTCATTGGAACAAATAGCTGAACCTATGTCGCATATTTTGTTATTCCTATTGTACATTGATGTTCACCCACTATAACTTTATTGGAGTTTGATTTTTTTTTTCCTAATTTAGGTAGTTATTCTTTCAAAGGAAAAATGATTTAAATCTCTAAAATTTTATATTCAAATTTGAGAATTTAGAGTAAGAAAAATGAATTATATCTCAACTTCTTTGATACAACTGCTTGTTTGGAAAAAGTTTCTGTCTCAAAATTTTCATCTTATCTCATCTCTTTCCCAAATATCACTCAAACATAAATACTTTGATCAAATTAATACTTTAACAACTTTTTAATCATTACAACATTTTCTCTCATTTTCCAAAATCTAAAAAATACTTAACTCAAACTATCTCACTACTATTTACAAATCATCTTACTACTATTTACAAAATTCTCATCTTATCTCATTCTCCTAATGGACTCAATAAATGATCTCAATCTATCTCATCTAATTTCATTCCATCTCATGTCAATATCTAAACACTATTTAAATACAAATAATTTTAAATTTTAAATTTTTTATCTAATCATTAATACTTTTCCAAACTTTCAAATAAAACATAAAAAATAATTCAACATTTTTAAATTTCAAAACAAAAATTATATTAAACAATTATATTTTAACAATATTGTAACTTTATAATTTTTTTATTTAACTTTTTCTATATCATTTTTCAAGACTCTATAAAACATCTTAACTCAAATAATTTTACTATTATTTATAAATTATCTCATTATTATTTACAAATTTATCATATCATTTCATCTTTGTGATCAAACGAGGCCTAAATTAACTCTTAAATAAGCTCAAGCTTGGGGATTAAAATGCATCGTACTAGGAGGAGACTCCCATGGGGTCATTTCATTGGAAGATCAATTCGGCATTGATGGATGTTAGATTCTTTTTTAAACATTTTTTACAATTTGGAGTGACAAGAAAATAAATCAATCTCAAAATCAATATACGCACAATATTGCAAAACTATATTCGAATGCATAACCCTCATCACCATTCCACAATGTTTCTTACCCTTTAATAGTGACAAAGATGAACCACTCTACTCTATATTTAATTAAACAGAAATGTAATTCTTTTTAATTAGAAAAATGATGATACAATTATTTTTATAATTCTCTACACAATTTTATTTTAAATTACAGGTGTTTTATAAAATAACTTAGGAGTTGAAGCCACTAGCTGTTCAAGAGGAATCCCTTTTCAGTAGCCTGATAGTGATGGGTGCAATCGAGAAAGTAAGAGCAATAAGATTCTAGATACTGACAAAAAATTAACGGGAAATCGTGGATGAATAATTCTCTTCAAGTTTCTTGTCATTAGGCATGCATCCAAGAAAGTTTCATCAATCAAACCTCTGGAACACAGAAGACATGTATAGCTGAAAGATTGAACAATCTTTACGTGTATAATATCCTAGAGAAATCAAGCTGTTATACACAAACCAAACAAAAGTTTGGAAGAGAAAGTTATATCACAAATCAGGAAGAGAAGGATATTACAAAATCAGTATCTGTCCATGAGAGAAGGGCACCAAATGTATTTGAACCTAAATGAGCAACTAATGCCTGCCTTCTCCTTTGTTGAATCCATCTACGGCTTGGTGGAATTGCTGAATTTCCTCTTCAAGACTACAATCCATGTAATCGCTTCCAACAAGAAGGCAATCGCACCCAATACAATGATCACAATTATGTAAGCTGATTTCCATTTCTTTGCAGGTTGCAAGATGCCATAACCTTTAAAAATATTGAGAATGCCAAGGACAAGTATGGCGTATCCAACGGCATGGTGGAAGATATTCCAATACAAGCGGTACTTGTGGTCCTTCTTTGGCCTCAAGAATAAAGCAAAGATCTGTAGAAGCCAAACAAGGATGTTCCATCAGTAGAAAATTAGGCATGCCATCACAGCATGTTGCCAAATTATACTAAATGTACTACAAGATGGAAAGAAATGGAACAAAATCTTTCCATCTTTCTCCAAAAGAATTTCGACCTCCAGGAAACACTCTCTCCTTCGTCTTACCGGTTTTACAGAGGGCTTGTTTCCGTTTAAGTACCTAGGGGTGCCCATTGTGAATGGTAGATTGAAGGCTTGCAATTTTGGAGCCCTGTTGGGCAAAGTGAAAAACAAGGTTGCAGCCTGGAAGATGAAAATGCTCTTTGCCGGTGGCAGAACTATTCTCTTATGTCATGTCCTAGCCAGTATGGCCACCCATCTCCTTGTCGTTTTAAATGTGCCCAAAGTGGTGATTCTTAGTCTGAATAAGATGCTGAGCTCCTTCTTTTGGGGTGAGTCTGAAGGCAAGGGTCATAGAAAATGGTTGTCCTGGAAACACATTTGCACTCCCACTGAAGAGGGTGGCCAGGGAATAAGAAATTTTGGAGATGTCCAAAAAGCCTTACATATGAAATTGGTCTGGAATCTTATTAAAGGAAATTCTCTTTGGGCTAATTTTTTTCGCAGTAAGTATGTTAAAAATAAGCCTTTATCTCTTTTGGAGCCTTCTAAAAGGACCCGTTTCTGGAAATCAATGGTTCGGAGCATCCCTGAGGTCCTTAATAACTCTAAATGGATTGTGAAAGAGGGTAACATTTCTTTTTGATATAACAATTGGGATATAGGAGGCCCTCTCAACGATCTTTTTCCTGTGATCACCCACCCTTCGCTCAAGATTAATGATTGTTGTATTGAGAATGGGTGGAATATTTCTCTCTTGAATAGTTTAGTGGGTCACCAGAAAGCGAATGAGCTTTGTGATTTTTTGGCTAGACGCAAGGAGGGTCAAGATATCTTGGTTTGGTTGAAAGATAAGGAAGGAAAATTTAATCTTAAATTTTGGTGATATTTAAGCAATTACTTGGCACAAAGCATTAATTAGCTATTTCCCTTCATACAAATTCCACCATTTGAAGCCAACAAGATTTATAAACAAACAAGAATAAAATATGGCAACATTACTCAACACAACCTCAAACGTGGAGCTCTAACATTCTACAGTTTCTTTCACTTACAAATTAAGATCTTTGAGGCAAAAAAAAAAAGGGCCGAAAACTCTTTGAACTCCAACATTAATTAAGAAAAATGAAAGTGGGGGTTGACCAAAAGGTTCAAGTCCCACTGGCAAATATAGCATACCTAATTCCTCTTCAATATGTTGAGCATCTATCAACTTCAATATCCAAAAGCTCGACTAAGGCTTTGAATACTAATTAATTACAAGAAAAATGGACTTTTGTTACTAATTTATTACGACCTAAAAGATTATTTGTAATTAATTTTAGTTGCAAATAGTCATTTCGCTAGAATTAACTGATGGCAAATAAAGAGTTTTTGGTAGTATAATATCAAACATTTGGATAAGAAACTCAGTTTTATACATAAAGAAACAACAATCACCAATTAGTCACTGACAAATTTTTTATGCAGCTTACAACAACATACAAAACTAGCTAATCACCAGAGAGCAAAAGATACCATGTTTGCACATTCTGTGAAATGACATTGCCTGCACTGTGGTGAGGCAAAAGAGGGCTATCCCGATATTTCGGTGATTAGTGAATTGGATCTCCTCTGACTCACTTCCAAGCTTAAGACCAATCCCCCAGCCAGCCACCCCGATTGCATAAGCAGTTACTTGGCACAAAACATGAAGATAGAACCATGCCAGATTCGCAGACTCAAAAGTCCTCATGTACCTCGCAACGATAGCCCCAATAGGAAACAGAATGCCCCAACTGACGAAATTCAGTATTCCATGTATCTGAACAGCAATTTGTTAACAATCCACAAAATCAATTAACAAAAATAAAGGATAAAGCAAGCATGCCAATACAAAAGGGTTACAACAAGCTTTGTGTGTTCTCAAAATTCCATCCCCGAAAAGTTTGCAGCTCCTGGGCACCCAGAACCCCCTTACCATGAATTTAAAGTTTCCCAAAACACTAAAAAGAGAATCCGCTCCAATAATCAAAGAAATGGAAAAAGAAAATGGGAAAGAAATGAAATAAGAGGGAAAACAAAACCCACATTTTTCATCTTGGTCCTGGAGTCCCCTCCGGAGGGAGGGGCCATCTGTTCCCCAACCAGACTTAGCGTGGACTTGGCGTTCAAATTGGCCGTTTGCAACTCATGCTGGTCCGGCAAGCCAGCGGTGATGGAGGGACCCACCTGCCAGACCTGGTTAACGGTTTGTGCATTACCGGGGACCTTTACCTTGGCAAAGAGCCTCATGACGCCGTCGTTAGACTCGGCACTCAGGTCCCAAACCTCAAAGGAGATCTTAGATTCCGTGATGGGGCCGATTACCTCTATGTTGTAGGTCATGACGGTCATGGCGTCGCCGTCGGACTTGGAGGCAAGAAGGGTCTGGGCGCCCTTCATGCCCGTCCCAGTTGGGTTGATGGCCCACGCGATCCAGCTATCGGACTTGGGTGGAGGAGCGATGAAAGCGATGGAGAGGGAAGAGTTGGACTGGTCGTAGGTCCAGTGGAGGTAGGAAGAAAGCCTTGGGAGGTCAAGGCACTGTTTGTAGACGGCATTGTTGGTGAAGCTCTGGGAAGTACATGTGAGTGAGTGAACCGTGGGAAGTACATGTGAGTGAGTGAACCGGAGAGATTACAAACAGAGCCGAGAGGGAAAGAAGCAGAAAAGCCGAAGCAGAGGATGGAGGAGAAGCCATTGATGAAGCTTCTGCGCGAGAACAGAGGAGTAAAGAAAGAGAACAGGTGGCGAATATTGGCACAACCCAGCATCTCGGCGTGAATTGTGGGACTCAAAGGAGTGATAAGGCTGAGCATAACTATCGAGGTGATAAGGTTGAAAACTCCACACAATTCGTGCTACAATAGTGGAGAGACGTTGAAGGATAAAAGGGTATGAACGGCAATAACTTCTATCCAATATTGTAGCGTCTCTCCACTATTGTAGCATGAATTGTGAGAGTTTTCAACCTTATCACTTCGATAGTTATGCTCAGCCTTGTCACTCCTTTGAGTCCCACAATTCACGCCGAGATGCTGGGATGTGCCAATAGCGAAGAGAGAGCAGAGAAAGTTGACGGAGAGGCAAGGACTATTTTATTAGTTGAGAAGAAAAGGCCAAAAAAGACCCTGCGCGCCGATTTTGTAGGCGTCTTGCAGCGGCAAAAAAGTCGAATTATAGGGCGGACACGTGTCTTGTTGATGGCCCCAGTTAGTACGGAAGGTACTGGGTTGCATGGTTGTACTGTTGATGGCTCGGACAGGCCTCGCATGGTTGTACTGTATACATAACATATCATGTAAAATTATCGACGAAGATAATAATATCTTTATTCGAATTTTGAAATATTAAATGCATTACAAAATCTATTTTATTATCTATCTTATATGAGAAATTCTATTTATAATTCTTATTTTTTATACATATAATATTGTTGATGTGGAATATTTTCATATTAATTATGTCAAAAAATTATTGATATTTTTATTTAATTTAAAATTATAATGGTTCTTACTGTGTTAATGTGTAGCAAAAATCAAAAGCCATTGATATTTTTTTTTTCTTTATGCCTTTTGATTTTGTCTTTTAATTGGACGTTTTATTTTTTTTTCTTGGAATATATTTAAGAAGTTCATCACTTATCCAAAACGACAAAAGAAATTTACAACTGTGAATTGTGCAACTGCAACGTAATTGTTTTGAAAAAAATGAATAAAACATGAAATTTACATAAAAAAAAATTAAATTTTTAATAGTGAACCCTAATTTTTTTCAAAACAATTACGTGACGTTTACGAACTTTACCGTTGTACATAGAATTACTCATCCAAAATATTTCATCTCGATCAATCAGAATCAAGCAGTTCTTTGCTTTCTCTCTATAATTTCCAAAAAAATCCGATTTAGCGAACTGTTGCTTGAATTGTAATAGACTCGTAAACTTTCCAATTATGTAAATTTCAATTTTATTGGATAACGTGTCGATCCTTACTCCATTAGGCCCAGATTGAAATTAATGCCCATTAGAAAAACAACAGAAAACAAACCCAAACACCCACTCGCTTCAACTCATTGGGAGAGATTAAGGTTCGGGAGGATAGAAAATCCCCTGTCTGGCT
The DNA here is from genome assembly GCA_029856935.1 of Cyclocarya paliurus. NCBI lineage: Eukaryota > Viridiplantae > Streptophyta > Magnoliopsida > Fagales > Juglandaceae > Cyclocarya > Cyclocarya paliurus. The sequence goes on from CM056958.1 coordinate 20,421,643, forward strand.
ACGCCCGATTAGGAGAAATGCCCATGTCCCTCAGGCTTGGCCGAGTTTATGCCAAAAGTCTAGGATGTTTAAACGGCAAACTCAAGAGTGCTGAGGCCTTGGGCCTGGGCAAGAAGAAGCCCAGAGCCAGGACAATAAGGAAGTCAATACGGAATGATGGGGCGTCGGCATTCTTGACATCGTCCTCCATGATCAAGCCATGTTGTCAAGGAGACTGACACATGCACGAATAGGGGTTGCAGCCAGGCTCCCCTGCCCCTGGTAGTGGGTGTGACATGACCCACACTCCCTGACAAGGACGTGCAGGGAATGGTCGCACCCACCAATCCGCTGCAAGGATGTGACCCATGAAACTACGTCCCATTAGAGGCCACAGTGTAACATCCCTTGTGAAAGACAGGTGCCTCCAACATGGAATATGAGGGACCACCTCAGCTAGCAGTATAAAAGTCGAACTCCAGGTTAGATTTAGGGATTATGCTCTTTTGCTTACTGAAATACTCTCTAAAGAAAAAGAAATTGGTTTAGGCATCGAAGGTTACCCACAACCCCAAGCCCCTACCTTATCTGTGTTGTAGGTGTCTAGATCCGATACCCAGTGTGTGAAACATGTCATCAACAAAGAGCTTGTTTGGGAGTGAGAAAGGGCTTGTTTGGGAATGAGATGATCCCATCTCGTCTCATCAAACTTTGCATAATTTCTTTCCCAAATATCATTCAAACACAAGTACTTTTCAATTAAGAATATTCAACTTTTTCATCTAATCATTATTTAATCATTACAGATTTTTCAAACTTTCAAACAAAACATAAAAAATAATACATTTTCAAATTTTAAACAAAAATAATATTAAAATATTATATTCTAACAATATTTAACTTTATAATATTTGTATTCAATTTTTTTTTTATCTCATTTTCTAAAATCAAATAAAATATCTTAACTCAAATCATTTCACTACTATTCATAAAATATTTTACTACTATTTACATAATTATCATATCATCTCACTTCTCAGACAACCCCTAAAATGCAAGGTTGGGGTGAACAATCCACCTCATTAGTTTTCTTATGATCAAAGCTTGAAAAATGGGAATCAAATTTGAACGAGTAATGGTATTTATTATGATAATATTATTCCTTTCGGCTTTCATTATTATTCTTTCAACATCCCATTATGTGATATTTATATTCCACTTGAGGATAATCACACTTGATGTTGCATTAAAAGATGTTAAGAGGATAATAATAAGAAAGATAGCTAGTGAATATAATTTCAAATTGAAATCGGCATATGATTGATTCAATTTGCTGATTAGAGCTATTCATGACAATTTTAAATCAAATATTTTATTTATAAGTATATATTAAATATATATATATATAATGCGGTTCAAGCATTTAAATTAATGTATACAATAATTTAAGTATGATTTCATTTACTGATTTCAATAAGAATATAGTATTAATTTAAATAGTTTCAAGAAGCATACAATCTATGTATTTGACCTCATTTATCATCGTTTTTGCCTCAAATACTCTTGTGTATGAAGAAGAGAAATATTTTTAAGTTATAAGGTCATGGGAATGGTAGTATTTGGTGTAAAACCACAAATTAAATAAAATACTCATCCTCCCCTATTTTATTTATTTATTTTTATATTCAATTAAGTAAAAAAAAAAAAGACTCCGTGTTTTTTATCTTTCAAATTTGCTACCTTTTTTATTGAATACAGAATTAATAAAGTAATATATGTTTAGTTCTCTTGTATTTATGTACAAGAAATATAAAAAGGAACTCATTTCTCAAACAAAATAATAATAAAAAAGAGCTTTAAATTAGTTGAAATTTGTTCAAATGGGCTTGAAATGAGTTAGAATCCGATTGAATAGGCCCATTGGACCAGTTCTGTGGGCGATTATTGTCTAATTAAATTTTGAATCAGTTGAAAACCTAGTATATTTTAGTACATTACAAGAATTAATGCATAACAAAACACATAAACAATAAAATGAAATGCACTCAAGGTGCTTGAGGAAAGGACACAACCAGAGAAGAAAATTCCCTTCGTATATTTGTTTCTTCCACACACTGTTCATTACATCTGTGTACTATTTATATCGGAGAACTATCCAAAGAATGAGATTACATTAACGGTTCAGATTTACACAAGGATTGAAAAATGTATTCTAGACCTAGGACACTTGTAGCTCTTTCATTTGTTCTCTTGAAGATGCTCTTGGCAGATGCTCTTTTGTAGCCGTTATGCATGAGTGCGCTGTCTGCTTCTGGCCGTGGTGTGTGCTGTCTGGTACAGCAGTGTGGGTGTGAGCTCTACCATGCGTTGTGGCTGCAGAATTTGTAATTGCTTCAATAATGCACAATACTATTTATTTTTAGACATGATATTCATATAATGCCATCTTAAACTATGCATGATATGCAGCAAATAAGGATGAACCTAAGTCAAGCACCTTCACAGATAAACACAATCTGCAGCAACATGTTTAATCTGCATTTTAAGCTGGGGAAAAAAAAGATGGATACGGACTGATGTCTAGGGTCACGGTCAGGGACCGGGGTTAAGGATAACAGTAATAATAAAGACAACCTTTTTCACAATTATGTTTTAAAATAAAAGTATTTTTTTAAAATAAAATACTTTAATTACAAAGAGATCCCACAAAAATAAATTCACAAACCGATATAACTTAATGTGATATATTAGATTGTAAAACTATTTTGATTGTAAAAATAGATCTAATGTATCATACAAAACCATGTCAGTTTGTTGGTTTATGTTACTTTTATAAGTTATTTTAGAAAATAATTTTATTTAAAATGCAAAAAATATTGTGAGTGCATCATTTTCTAACTATCTAATGGAAAAGAGAAATGATAGTTACAGTTGTGAGTGTACAAGCGCCGTACAATAACTTTAAAAAGTGAATAAATACATGATCCACATAAAAAAAAATTAATTTTTTAATAGTAAATCATACTCTTTTTTAAAATGACAGCATGGCGCTTGCACACTCCACGACTGTATGTATCATTACTTTAAAGAGATTATCTAATTATGTGATCCACACACTATTGGAATTAAATGAGAGTCGTCATGGCAAGTAAATATTGGGGATCTAATCGGTCTGAAGATTTTTTCTAAACATAAATGTTGTTTTCCATGGGTAGTTTTGCCTAGGCTTGCTACATGCCATATCATATGCGGGCAGGCAGGCAGCCATTCTGCCACTTGACGGTCTGGGCAGGTGGCCTCTTTTCATCCTGGGCCCTGCCCACCCAATCCCATCTTATGCGGGTGGATGGCCAACAAGCTATCTGGCCACACGAGACAGAGACCAAGAGCTTGACAAAGAACAAGATAGATATAGACCAAGATCCAAGCTACAAATCCAAATCCAACAAAACATTGTAGTAATCTAACAATGACAAATTATCCAACAAAAATCAAACCAAACGAAATCAACAAATAAATCAACTAACCAAAATCGAATGAAAATTCAATTAATAATTGAACGAGAATTGATTTGGTACTAGAGAATGTTGTGTAGTCATGGATCTTTAGTTCACAATTAGAAAATGACATCATGTGGCCGTGGATATCTGGATCGTGACTAGCGAAACATGGCATTAGACTTACAGAAGAGGAAGATGAAAACGAAGAAGAAGAAGAACATTAAGAAGAATAAGAAGAATACAAATAATGCAAAGGGGGATCCATAGAAGAACAAGGCAAAGAAGACGAAGAAGAAGAAAAAGAAAAGGGCATAAACACGAGAAGAGAACAAAGGTCGAAGAAGACGAAGAGCTAGAGATAAGATGTGGGGGAAAACTAGGGTTAAAGAGTTATATTGAAGTTAGGGTTTTTTTTGTCTTTAAATAGGTGGGGTGAGCACACGGGTGGATATCCAGATAGGTGGATATCCTATCCGTAACCTGTCTCGCTTGGTTAAATATTGTTTCGTACCTATTCTACCTACCTGGTACCACATGGGTCGAGGGCTAGAACCCCATCCGTTTTTTTTTTATAAGAAGCATCACATTAATAAAACAGAGTTCTACAGACAATTATCAAGCCAAATGGCTTGAGAAATAAAATTTGAAAAACTAGAGTACCATTCGCGGGCCTAGTTTTGCCGATAGAAATCTTGCACATGATTACTTTTCTCCTTTGTCTTTTTTTAGCCTTTGCAAATCCCAATCCTCTTATCATTCTCTTATTATGGTCTTCAATTTATGTAATTAATGTGTTATTTAGGTTTCTTCAGTTCTTTGCTATTATTTTGATGATGTTGAGTTGGTAAGCATGTTAGCACAATTTAACATGTTTTTCTAAAATTATAATATAATTGTAAGTTTGGATTTCCAGGGTTGGTATACTTATATTTATGCTTACATCTCGGGCTCATTCTCTTTTTCTTTGTTTTACAATTATATACATATATTGAATTTTTAGTAGTTGTGGTGAATATAACTCGTAGGAATATTTTTTTTTGGGCCGCAAGTGACTAGTTGTGGTTAGAAGAGTTATTCGCAAAATAGACAATTGAGATGAAACTCTTAGCTGGAAATAGTTATTTTTTCCTTGGAAATGACTATTTCAGATATGGTTTTTGCGACTAATATTTAACTTGTGGTGGAAAGTATTTGCTAGAAAATTGAACATTTGCGACGAAGACAACATCGTTGTTGCAAAAGGCTTTTTATTGTTAGTTATTTTCGACAATCTTGTGACGAAAAGTTTTTTGCCAGAAAAAGTGTTTTTGCAAAAGAAAATTGATTATTTGTGACGAAAA